>JBBMJY010000012.1:11548452-11577729 GCA_037833715.1 Toxotes lorentzi | reverse complement strand
CAACTTCATATTGAGATCTGATGTATCTAATGTGTTTCTTTAAAGTGCTCCTTTAATTTTTGTGAGCAGTGTAATAAATAAATACACGTCATTTCAAATTTATTAGGAAACCGATCTGCCCCCTTGACAATGTCAGAGAGATGTTAATTCTAATATATTGTATGTCTATTGTTAAGATTGTACTTAGTGTTGTTGTTGTTGGACAGTATTTTACTGAAACGTATTTCCAATAGTTTTACCCTCCTCATGCTTCAAAATGGAATGGGCATAACATTAGAAATGCCTTTGTACATAATGCATTCTAGTGCAACACCCCTGTAAACTACAATCTCAATAATAAACAAATAATATAATACATCTCTCTGACAAAGTCAGTCAAAGTGAATATTACCATCTTAGTAAAGGCAGAATTTATGGCTGAACTGTTGTATTGGATTGCATTGCATTTTGCCTAATAAAATGGCCACTGAGTGTATTTTCTTACTAATGTCTACTGATAGTCCCCAGTGTTTCGGCACTGGGCACTTACCCAGGCACTCCAGTGTCTAATCCTCTAATATTTAGGCTGAGGCGAAGGAAATTCATCCAGCTGCTAACCATCTTCTTCCCAAAGCCTTCCCTTCGCTACCTTTTCACTAGCACCCACACTGGCCTGTTCTAGGAATACTTAGTGAAAACACTTTGGTTAGCTTTCTTCTAACTGTAACAGCTGTTGTAACTGCTGGATGCTATTAGCTGCAACCATATTTTTGCTGTTACCTGAAAATGTTAATTCCAGAGTCTGGACCAACTGATAAGAGCCTTCGTCGGTGGATGTGACCTAATGTAACCCTGCTAACCTGCCTATAATGATTGAGCATCATCAAGAAATGGAAAAAATGTGGAAAAAATAATAATTTCACAACTTGGCAACTGGCATCCCTAATCAACGTAATAAAAATAAAAGTAAATATATTCATTAGTGCACTAATCAAACCAATCAACTCCATCCATAATACCAACAGAATTCAGACTTCAGTTCGGTTTCTCTTGTTCCAACAACTGAAGCAGTGTATAGTTCTGTACAGTTTCTTTCATTCAGGATGTCTTGTTTCACCAGTTTGATCCTTAAGGTATGAAAGGTCAAACAGTCGTTAGTGTTCGTCATCTCAAGAGTTTGATCAAGTTTCTGCAAGTTTTTTTTTTAATTCTGGGTGCACCTATTATTTGTAATAAGTCAGCATCAAAATGGGGTCTTGACAAACCTTACCTCACCAGTGAACTTGTGCAAGGGAGAAGGAAAAGCTGAGATCCCTCTCTGATGAAGAAGCAATCAGATTTCCCAGTGGTTCGCCATCTCCTTCAGGGGGAAAATCCAGTTTCCAGAATCCAAGAAATTTCCAGTGATATCAAAAAACCTAGCCTGTATAACATAACATAAACCCGTTATTGTTTACAGTCAAAAAATGTGATCACTTATGGCCGTATCTTAGATTAAATCTATATTCTCAGAAAACACAGTAGATACTATACTTATCAGATAGTTTTATGAAAGCTGCAGCTTCAGCCCAAATGATGTTATTGAATGTTTTTAATCCATATTAACTGAATTGTTTTTAGCCTTTAACCATGAAATTATGATTACCAGCTCTTTTTAGCCATCTACTATGGTTACAAATCTTAACCGTGAATTTTCTGTATGCTTGTTCTTACATCATGAAGTGAAATACAGTTCAATATGAAATCTCTTTTACACCTTTAACTCTTGATTAAGGTCATAATTTTTATCCTCACACGTTTTAAACCTTTCAAAACTCTTACTGAGCACTGCTTTTTAGAGAATAATGAGATTCATTCTACTCAAAATACCAAATGAATCACAAAAATAAGCAACACAGGTACAGTTCACATTCATTTGCTTCATGTTAACAGTGAAATATGCCCCAGTTAATAAGCTCTGAACATGTCACAGCAGTAACTATCGCATTTAGCATGTAGCACATTAGCTAGCAAGCAGACACGAGCTACATTAGCTTAGCTGAAAGTGACGGCACAGTTACAGTGAACCTACATCAACATCACATTTCAAATTGTCGAAACAAACCTGTGTGCAATATCAGACAAGAGTTCACTTCTTATTTCCCACTCGTGTCCATGTGTTTCTCGCTGTTACTTCCACATGTGTGCTACCGAAGATGCTACCTGAAAGAGGGCGGGACTTGTTTCCTCCGTCCTATAGCATTTCACCGCTGTGTGACTGAACCAGTGACAATAAAAAAAAAGGTATGTAAATAAATAAATAAATAAACTTGACAGACAAAATCAACCAAATAACTTCAAATAACCATAGTTTTGCGAACAAGAAAGTAGCAAGAAAATCAAATTATGATTGAACATTAAATATTTAACAAAATAAGGAAGCTCTGTTTCTACTGGGTTACACTTGTCACACACAATCTGTACTTTTATATCAATGAGGAGAGGCTACACTTTCAGGTGATGGCTCTTTTTCCTTGATTGTAGTTTCTTCTCTCGATAAACGGCCTGGTGTTCTCCCTCTTTGAGACTCCTAACGTCTCCCTTACCTGATCCCACTGGGTCTATGAGGCCTTCTTAATCTAACATCAAGGGCCAGTGTTACACCAGCCATGCAGATATTTTTGGTTTTAGTTCCACAAATTTTAAAATATCTGTCTCTTAGATTTTTATTTCCATCCCAATATGATAGGGGTGTTTGGGGTTTTGTTTGTGTTTGTGTTGCCCACAGCCCCGAAAAATGATCATGTTTTCATTTTAAAGGATGACGCACATTAATCAACATTCCTGTAAGTGTGCCAGTGACAGTCCTTTGGCAATTTGTTCAAAAACCAGCAAAGTGACATGTTAAGAACATAAGACAGTAAGACCAAAAATAACAAAATCAACATGCATAGGTCAGTGAACAAATCATGTGAAGCAGCATGAAGCAGCAAAACATCAATGCAACAATACTATGACAAAATCCACTATTCAGTACATGCAGCCATGCAAAGCAGTATAAAGCAACAGAACACAAAGGAACAATACTGTTATTAACCACATTTAAGAACCAAGAACACCGTTCACTTGAAAGTATTTTTCTATTAAAGAAATATGAAATCAGTTCTGTGAGTTAGACGGGAATAGGAATGATTACTCCGAGTAATAACAGTAGTAAGTATTGGAAGGAGATACTTTTTTAAATACGTCTTTTCAATACTGTGACCTCCTTAAATTTCATTCACCTCCTCTGTGTTGGGGTGGAAGTAGAAATCTGAGAGACAGATGTTTCAAAAGACAAAATTCTGTATGTTCTGCACGACTTTCTTCCACTGAACAGTTAATATCAGTGCAGCCAGATATTGTGTTTGAGAGACATTTGAGAGACAGAATAAGAGCATCCTCTTGTCATCTCGTTGCCCTGCTTTTCTCTGACCAATCAGTCTCTCGGTCTACATTTAGCTTTGGTAAAAGGCCCTGTCCGCTTTTGTTTGTATGAACACATGGTGTCTGCTTTCATATTCATGCAGCCTTGATGGTTTAGACTCACCCATGACATCTTGCCCCCCCCCCAAAAAAAACACACACACCCCACCCTCCATCACAACAGTGCACTACACAATACATCTGAACATCAAAACGTTCCTCATGGGCAACAACAGTAATGATGATCACGCTGTCTGTGAGGATGTGTGTGTGTGTCTGTGAGAGAGAGAGAGAGAGAGAGAGAGAGAGAGAGAGAGAGAGAGAGAGTGGTGTTTCTTTGCATGTGAAAGACAGAGGGAGGGGGAGATGGAAGCAGCCGAGAAATAATTAGTGTTGCCAGTCATCCGAAATCTCCATGGAGATGTGTTCTGTATGCCATCTACACCTTCAGTACATAATCATGGAGGCACAGGAGAGCAGGAGGCATGGCTGTGACTGCCGTTACACCACTTTAAGCAAACACAAGATCAACCAGACTACACTTGTGTCACCACGATAAATAGCCGTACAGTAACTAACGCAGCAGCAGCAGCACTGTACACCCGCAAACTTTGCAGCCCGTGGAAAAGAAATGCAGATTCCTGTGAATGAAAATAAAAACACAATGTACACGAATAATAACATTTCATCTTCAAGACCAGGGAGGGAAATGGATTTTATTTGTATTTCTGCATAGAAACACATGCCTACAATACATCATCCCACACGCACACACGCGCACACACACACTCTCACAAACATAACATCTGACAGTTTGACTGGGTTAAAACACACACAGTCACTTATACAATCCATAACAGGGAGATATGAAACTGATGTGCTATGTGCTTCTCCATCACATTCGTGTTTATATACAACAGGGAAAACAGGAAACAAGGCTAAAAAGGTGAATTATCAAAATAATAATCTTTACTTATTGGTTAACAGCTATTTCATGATGTATAAGCATGTCATATAGAGAGGAGAAAAGAGTTTAAAGGAATGATCCAGAATATTGTACTGTGCTACATATGACAACTGTGCTTATACGTAATTACAGACCTCTGGGTCAGCATAGAAACTAGTCTAATGAAGATGAAATGGAGTTTCCCTTTGTTTATTAAACATAAGGCCACTATGGTAGACCATGAGGAATATATTATAAGTCACGAGTGAAAAAAACCACACTCCCTCTGCTTCTCTCTCCATGGAAACATGTAACAGGGTTTCTACACATCCAACACAACCAGAAGTGTTAAGGAACAAATCTAATTACGTTACTGCACACATTTAAGCTCCATTACTCAACATGAGAGGCACAAGTGGAACTAATGGCATTGCACTGCATGTATTTATTTTTATTTTATTTTTTTTTTTACTAACGATGGTACTGAAAATCTACCATGTAATCTAATAGAGTCTACATTTGGTCCTGACTCAACCAGTAATGATGCATCAACTTTAACAGACAGACAATACTGCTCCATTGATTTTTTTTTTTTCTTTTGTTAAACTCTCTTATTGTACAAGGATTTACAAACAAAGTGTTGCCTGAGCAGCATTCATACCAAGCTGTGTCTTGACAAAATATCTGCATGTTGTCCCTGTGGTCAGTGTTAAAAAGCAGTGGCACGACAGAAGGCAGAGACCGGATGATCAACAAAGAACTCTGGGTCTGTTTGGGTGAGGATCAAACAATGATTTCAAGTTTTCATCTAATCCTAGTTCACAGTAACAGTTTCGCTGTACAAACCCATATTCACAAGTGTCTGGGTGTTCTTAAGTGACAGTCAACCACATTTATGGATATATGACATTTATCCAAATTAAATGTTTTGAGGTCCAAAAAGAGCTCAAACTGACTGTTTTCTGTACATATTACTACAAACAAGAAAAGAGAAACACACAAACAAATACGGTATCTCATGAAAAAAAAAAAAAACGTTGCCAGGTGGTTAAAACAGACGCACTTACGACTAAAGCCCCTCAACAATCTTAAGCCTTCCTTTATAAGGTTAAACAGTCGTGACTAAATGAGGAGATGTTTGAAAAACAACATCCTATCAAGAATTTAAGACCCAGAAATTCAGCTTCATCCGGACTGTGTGGGTGTGTTTGATTTGATTTGATTTGATTTGATTTGGTTTGGTTTGATTGATGGTGACCGAACTGTCATCAGATTCAGATTCAAATCCAAATCCTGATTGGTGGATGTAAATATGACACCGTTTTCCAACCTTCTCTTCAAACCAATGAGAAAAGCCCAGAAGAAAACAGAAAAACATCTTGTGAAATTACCACAACTCTTCCATCTTTAACATGTAGGACCCCACTGGTCCAAAATAGGAGCTAACTGAGAAAATACATTTTCAGTGCCTTTAAGACAAGCAATGACATGATAAGCATATTAACAGTAGCCAGCTCTTAAAGTACATTTTACAATATTGGATCATGCAATGCATGCAAAATGCTCTGTAACATGTAAATGAGTGAATGTATGGTTAATCTGCTTAGCGGCTGATTTTCCATTACAGGGTTTTGATGTATGACAGAAACAAACAACAAAAAAGACCATGAATAAAAAAGAATCCGGTCTGCAGTTCATTCAGGAAGGAAAAGAAAGCAGGGACCAGAGGTGAAGCTCTGGACAGCATGTACTCCACTGCGGGTTCATGCTTGTTCTCCTTTTCATAGCCAATCAGCATCAGGTCAGAGTGGTGACCTCCGGCTGAGCGTAGTTTCCAGTGGCAGCGAGGATGTCTTTACAGCTGTCTGTTAGGAAACACAAAGGACGGCAATACAATGAAACACAGTGACCTATGATATGAGAATGAAAGACCTAGAAAATAGGCCTGTAATATAATAGTTTTTGATGAAGTGTAATGAAACTTGTCTCCTGATCAAAAGCTGACCCTGTTCAGGCCATGAACCGGTCAAAGTAGGGCTGCAACTGATGAATATGTCTATTATTTGTCAATCCTTTGATTGTACAATTAATCATTGTATAAAAATCTATGTCACATGTTCCCAGACCCCACTTCAAAGTGCAGACCCAAAGATATTCAAATTAAAATCATATATAACAAAGAATAGCTGAAAATCCTAAAACTTTGAGAAGCATAACTCAGTGAATGTTTGACATCTTCACCTTCTGCTAAATAATTCAACTCTTCAATTCTTAAAATTGTCAGGGATACTTTTCTGTCGATTAACTAATGGATTAATCAAATAACATTTCAGCTCGCCTTCACAGACGGAGAAATCCTGCAGATCTAAACTTCAGAGGCCAGCAGTGAGACTTCACTCTGACCACCCATCTTGTTAATGGAAACCTATTAGTGGCAATCATCCAGAGGAGTCACTTGGGGAACAGGGAGGCTCGTCCGTGCTCAGCAGCCTTTTTGCCTGCTCGTCTTTATATCCGCCTGCTGCTTCCTCCTAGCAGCACTTGAACCGTTTGCCACATCATTATGCACTCACTGCAATGAAACTGAGCTGGTGGTTGTCACATCGCAGACACTATGTGCTTTCAACAATGTGCTTTCGACCAGAACAGTGTTTGCTTTTATATGTATAAACTGTGACAGCAAGTGCTAACATTGTCACACACTCCCTGTGAGGACCTTAATCACTTCAAATCCACCAGCATTTTGTCCCAACTGCAGGGTGGATGACCATTTCCTGTCTCTGATAACCATCTGAGGAGACCAGCTGCATCCACCTGTCCTTTTCTCTGTTTCCTTCCATACTGCTCTGGTGAAATATTATCCATACCTTATTCAATGTAGCCCAGAAATTAACCTAACACCATCCCCTATGGGCATAGCACTGAAAAGCAGAGCCACGGTCCCTTAGTTTATCTCCATCTCCACCACTCAAAATGGCTGCTAATACAAAGGCAGCCTTTGGCATACTGGATAAAAACACAAGCGGTTTTAACTGTGAATTCTACCACAACAGTTTTTGACATTGTTAGGAAACAGTGGATGTCCGAACCCTCGAACCCTTTTTGCAGGTAATGTGCTCTAAAATGTGTTATGTATGTGTGATATTCTCCTGTAATAGACCAAGATGTCATTATCCGCATACTCAGCAGATACAGAGCTCAAGATTGAATTACTCCCTCCTCTCTCTTCCAAAGATTAGTTTTGAGGTGTTCTGGCTTTACTCAGCTTTCCATTGTTTCTGTCTCTGCGATCAGGAGAAACCTCTCGCATGTCGACCTCGTGAGCTGATCAGATCATCTACTGTATTACTAGAGGACTCATTGTGAAATGAGGCCAGGGAGGGTTTGTGTTTCTCTGTGTTTATGTCTTTCTCGCTGTAACTGCGAGGCTGTAAATTTTATATTGACAGATGATTTCGTCTCCTGAGCATAACCACATGTCCACAGGCATCCCTTCTTCTATTTTATCTGGCAGATATAACCTACAGCAGTCTACAACACTCAGCACATGCAGGGATTGACAAGGCTTTCAGGAAACGCATTCAAATACAATTTCCTTGTAATGGTCTGTCGAAAAAAAAAACAAGCGAGCGTATATACTCTCAAAGGAGACAAGCTACAGTAAGTGCCCATTTATTGTTGTTTTTTCTCAACAGTAATGTGCTAATGAGCTTTGATAGACAAATGCATCGCGGTGAAGTGCAGCTTTGAAGGAAAACACCTTCAGTGCCGTTGGGCTGTTTGCAGATGGGAGTCAGGATGTTGACTGGGTGGGATGTGTGCTCAGGATGTCAGGAATGAATCCATGGTTGCCAAATATAGAGCCTCTTCTCACAAGGGGCTTTTGGGTACTTCGGGAAGCTCAGATGTGCGATCCAGCAGCCATTCAAGCAGAAAGAGATGGCAGGCTACAGCGGATGTCAATTTAGAGAATTAAAGGAACAACGCCTTCTTCTTTGTGCCCATGTTACCTTTTTCAGACAGCTGCTTAAAATAGTCACAATTGCAGAATATTGGTTTTGCATAGTAAAAATTTATAGCTATAGTTAGTGATCACAGAGGCAGTATGTGGTTAAAAGTGTATCGATGCAATCACAAGAGCATACAAATGCTTGTACTTGAACCCTGAAATGAAGCGCAGCATTGGTTCAGGCAGAATGCATGCTTTAAAGATACTGGCTCATTCACAGCTGTGTAGCCACCAATATTCAATCACACTCATTCAGCTGTACATCAAGGACACAACAACGTGACCCTTTCTCACTGTTAGGCTCATGCCAACGCCATTTGCCACCGCAGCTCCCTCCTCCATCCCAGTCTCCTTCTTCTATGGCACTTCATGTTGTTGATTTAACTAAGATCCATGTTCATGTGCGGGAGGAGGTTCTCAGAAGAGTCCACGTCGCTGCTTGGATTCAGTGAGAACTCCATCAAACAGCAGACCCTCTTCTACCAAATCTAACTGCTTAACATTGTGCTATAAATGGTCACTTCCTTAACGTAGCCCTCTCTGACTGAACTTGTTTTCTAGTTCTTAAATATTAAGACACAACAGGTTGTTTGGTCCCTTGTGTGACTACTAACCCTAACCTAGCAGTGCTCTCTATGAAGCTGGTTATTCAAGAAAAGCTCTTTCACCGAGCGCACACAGACAGATGGATGATGCAATTAGTACTATAAAGCTCTTCCATTGATTTCCTTGTGATCTGCCTGGTGAATAATGACTAAAAACTGCCTTTGGTCAGTTGGAGGTTGCAAGAGAGAGATGACAGAAGTTAAGGAAGGAAGTGGGTACATACCCTGGAGTTTTCTCTCACCTTTTCAGCAGCAAACACAAAGCTTGCTGTGCCGAGTCTATAGACAAATACCATACTGCAGCCATGCTAGTGGCACAGCTCTAAGGATGGTAATGTCTTTCAGCTAACATCTTCTAATACCACCTATCCAGCAACATGATGCTTCCTCTATCACAATCCTCAGGCCAAATCTTAATTTTTGGCCGTACTGCTGGTCTGAGGATCTAAGAGTAGGAAAATTTCCACTCCACTTTTCATTGATCCATCTAATGTGTTTTCTGGTGTGTATTTACAGCGTTGGCTGTAAGCCTGGCTGGCTGTAGATTTTTTTTGTCTTGTTAAACCTTCCAAAAGCTGAAAGAGAACAATCATCTGTACATCTGCCATCTAAAGTATTAATCAGTGAACGTGCTGATAGGTGGAGCCAGGCTTGCTGTTTTCCTCAGTTTCCAGTCTTATCCTAATGAATTGAGATGAACTGAATCCACAGAACAGCTACAATTCAGCGAGAATCCAGTACAACGCTGCAAACAGTAAATGTGAATATTCAGGTACACACTGACATGTATGTAACATACCAGTATGGACACTGGGGTCTCCAGAGGTTAGGAGGAAGCAAGTGGCCTCTTTTTTAGTCTTGTCTCGCCCTCGGGCGCACCGCAGGGACCACTTTTCACTGGGGGAGAGCGGCTGGGTCAGGCTGCAGCCTTCCTCTTCTGAAAGGGCCACATTTGCATCCCCATTCTGTTTGGAATCTGACAGGACGACAAAAACACATCACAACGTAAATGCCAAAGCTTTTACTGAGCCTCCCCCAAGGGCCCAGACAAAGGCAGAGGTATATTGCATCAAATCCATATTTTTCTGTGATGAAATCCAATTTGACTGAGATGTTACAAGGAGTAATTTGATCCCGGTGTGTTACTGTCTTTATGACTAAGCGTGGTTCATCTGTCAAAAACTGAAAAGCCGCAGAAGCTGCAAGACTGGAAACACAGTTTTGTTGATGTTACTATTAGGCACCAGATCAATCAAACATTCATGAACAGGTTAAAAAACACAATATTTCTAAATTAAAAATCTCATAAATAAATACAATAAAATGTTTACATAAGCTTAAAGGGTGAGTTCACCCAAATTACAAAAAAGCATCTTCTCACTAACCTGCAGTGCAATTTAGCAATGCAGACAGTTTTGGTTGCATTTGCCCAGGTTTTGAGAGAGTCCACACTAAGATTTCTTGCTAAATACAATGGAAATGAATAGAAAATGTGTGTGTGCTGTTCACAGACTTGAAGTAAGGCTAATATTTATGTGGTGGAAAGTGAGTTCTGTGGATTATTCTGTTTCTGGAAAGACATTACTGTTTGAATTAAAAGGTAACTTTTTGATGAGCTGAGTGCCACAAATATCATCTCCTTTGTATTGGATTAGCAGCAGAAAACCTGAGTGAAAGCCTCAGCATTTAAAACCAAAACTATCTGCATGGCTACACACCACAAAAAGTCGGTGAGAAAATATTTTTCTGTAATTTGAGAGAACTGACCCTTTATTATTGCACTGCAGTCTGACCTGAACGGTTCCTGATGACACTCTCTTCAACAGCCAGTGGACACGTGTCGCTCTGCGTGCTGTCTCTGTGTGAGTCCGTTTCCGACTTCACAAACGAGGCCGAGTCAGTCGGAGCGTCTGGGTTCGGGTTGTGCTTCTTCTTCTTTTTCGGTAGCTTCTGTTTGGCCATCGCCAGCGAGTAGTACATCCCAAAGTTATTGACAATGACAGGGACCGGCATGGCGATGGTCAGCACCCCAGCCAGTGCACATAGCGCCCCCACCATCATGCCCAGCCACGTCTGTGGGTACATGTCTCCGTAGCCCAGTGTTGTCATGGTAACCACTGCCCACCAGAAGCTGATGGGGATGTTCTTGAAGTGCGTGTGGTTGGAGCCCGTGGGGTCGTCGGGCATGGCTCCGATGCGCTCGGCGTAGTAAATCATGGTGGCAAAGATGAGTACGCCCAGTGCCAAGAAGATGATGAGCAGGAGGAATTCATTGACACTGGCCTTCAGCGTGTGGCCCAGCACACGCAGGCCTACAAAGTGCCGCGTCAGTTTGAAGATCCGGAGGATCCGAACAAACCGCACCACTCGGAGGAAACCCAACACGTCACTGGCAGCTTTGGAAGACAGACCACTCAGGCCCAGCTCCAGGTAGAAGGGCAAAATGGCCACAAAGTCAATGATGTTGAGTGAGTTCTTGATGAAGACCACCTTATCTGGGCAGCAGATGATACGCACCAGGAATTCAAATGTGAACCAGATCACACAGATGCCCTCTACCTGGGTGAGGATGGGCTTGGTCACCATCTCACTCCTCTTTACTACCCGTGTGCTGTTGCCCTCGACAACCTCATCCATCCGGATCTGCAGTTCATTAAAGGCTTCATGGGTTTCCAGGCAGAAGGTGGTGATGGACACCAGGATGAAGAAGAGAGAGGCAAGTGCAACCCCCTGGATGAGATGAGATGAAACAGCACAACGTTATGTCTTCCCACAATTAATAAGCAATCAATGCTGTGTTTATCATACTTTGAGATCTTGTGTGGCGTAAGAGCTCCCATTAAAACCTTTGTCTGCAGGATGTGTGTCTCCTGCAAACCATTTTTCAGCCCACACCACATATAATTATATTCTAAAATTTCTGTTATCTGCAAACTTTACAGTGGCACAGAGAAAAAGGCATGGATACGCCAATCAAGTCTGTTAAACCACATATTTTAAGGGCTTATTTCCTGGCAGAGGCAGTGAGAATCAGGTGATTGACAGTAAGCAAAGACTAAGCTAATGAACACACTGATATGAGACCGCTTAACTCAGGCACAAACAAATATGATGAGAGACAAACTTTGACAGCATCAAAGAAAAAAGGGACGTAAGTTTATTGTGATGGAAAGTTGTCTGTGAAGTTAGCTTTGCATGTACAAGAATGAACGGCAGAAAAAAAAAACTCCATCAGAAGGAGAGAAAACGGGCTTGGATATCTAACCGTGCTGACTGTGTGCAGAGAAACCAGAAGGAATAATACAAAGGAGAGGGGAGACTCGGACCACTGTGACAAACCTACAAAATACCAGCATTTCTCTTTCTAACTGAGCAGCAGGTGGCCCCATTTGGAAAAAAAAAAAAAAGCTACACAATAACCAGGATTAGATAAATGCAGCAACAAGTGGAGTGGAAAAGAATGGATCAACTCTATTTAAAAGGAATATATTTCTTACACTGAATGTAAATTGCAGCCATTCTGTGATATTGACAAAGGGAAGCATCAGATTCTCCCTCTCAGCCTTTTTTAGTTTGCCTTTTATGATTATCAGCAGACAATCAGCTTGTGAATTTATCGACCAATCGTTGCAGTTTGGTTTTAATACAGGTAAGTTGGCAATTTTGCAATTAAAGGTCATATCAAGACGGTACAAGTTCAAGTTTGGTTTTTAGCTACTGATATATGGCTTTGAAAAAGACAAAGTTTCACTACAGTAAAAACTGTTTGTTCCCTGAAACCAGTGCAAACATGTATTGTTAAGCTCATAAAATCAGAACTATTTCATGTTATCATCATTAAGTTCGAATCATGCAGCCCACAGTCTACTTGTGCTATTGCTTCCTTGTGACATCCTGTTACCTGCGAAGATAGATTTCATTGTTGGGACTGTCCACAGGAGAGCCAGGACAATGTTCAAACCGATTTCAAACCAATTACTCTCATGAACGCAGAGACTGAATCATGCTGAGAGAAAACGTTACTCCATTAACATGAGCCCTGCCACTCACAGACAGCAGGGGGCGCTCACACAGTGCCAACACTGTGTGAACTGACTTACTAAACCAGCCATGGGGCTCCTGTGCCAGTTGTCTTTCAAACGTATCAGGAAGAAAACAGTCTTATTATTAAAGGAGGTTTTTGGTTAATCTGGCAACAACACATGTCACAGAGGGTCCCCAGCCACAGTCTGAGCTCAAGAGGAGGAGAGGGAAGTGAAAAGACGAGCAGAGCCTCTGCAGGCACAGAACAGCAAGGGATGAAGAAGAGACTCTGGACAATGAGCTGAGTCATGAAAGACTCACAGTACATTCACCTGCCCTGTGGTAAGGCCTATCAGACATGTTTCAGAGATGGTAACATTACCTTTTCTGTCATGGTTCCCACTAATACTAATACAATGTAAAATAATGCAAGTTATTTCTTGAAAATAAAAAAATCCAAACAGAACGGCTAATGAGGTTGAACCACTTTTACAATTCATGCGAGGTAAGCTGAATGATGTGGCTGCATGGCACTCACCTGATCCAGCACAATGGTTGTGCCTGTCTGTGTTTGTGTTAACATTGTGTGCTTACTCATACCCGATCCGTCTTTATTGTTTACCGAAGCCTGGACAAATTGTAATGCCTCTCAAACCTTTCTAATCTCCCAGCTGGATAAATATGTACCTGTGCCTCGCATGCACTTAGCCATTTTCTCTCCCTCCGGGGCCTCTCACATATCAGTCAGCTTTATAGTGTTTGGGTCTGTGATTAGAAAAAACAAATAAAGTATGTAATGTTCGATGGGGACACTAATTCACAGTGGAACAAACAAAATAAATAAGAAGTTTATGGAGTTGGAGGAGTAAGAACTGGCTGCTTGCAGTTTAAGCTCAAAACAGCAAAAACTGAGATGCTGCGCACATGTAAAGATACAATGTCTGTTCACATCTCTATTTTGAACCCAGAAAATGTGCAGTTTTCTACCATAACAGCCGTGTCCCTGCGGAGCTCCGAGGCACTCACAGCTCTGATCCCCTGAGAAGACGAGGACTGAACCGCAGGACAAGAGGGAAGGCCGTGAAGCCTCAGCTCTGCCCCACGAGGGGTTCAGAGTTCCCCCTGTTGCGTGGACACGGTTTCCCTGAGCATCACCAGGGCTAACTGCACGGCGTGTGAGTGTGTTACAGCACTGACACAAGACAAACAGCATAAATACAGAACTTGAGGGTGGATTAGCGACTGATTCAGCACATTTCAGCAGAAAAAGCTGAGGATTGTAACCATGTAAAAGAATTTCATGACTTGTTTCTAACATATGCATCAACAAAATCAAGATTTTTCACTCGGGGGAACTCAGACAGAAAATGCAGCTGCTAGTCAACAACACCTTTTCTTCTTTATTTTATCTCTTTATTCATAGGAGTTGGTTTAAAAGTATAAAAACAAGTGGTAAGAATTTGAATTTTAAGCAATTTTTAAGTTATTGCATTTCTAAATCCTGTCCTCAATCACTTCTTCTGAAAATTTAATGTTTCAATAACGCTGAATTTGTTTGAACAGCATTTTTGAACAAAAATTAAGTAGTAATTTCCTTGTATTCACAGTGGGTCCTCTCATCCATGATTTCCTATCCAGACAAAGGAGCCAAATATTCAGTCAGTGCCAGACAATTAAGGTGGTCCACCAAGCCCCTGTTGCAGCACCTCAGTGAGACAAATTCCAAAGTCAATAAATAATAAATGAGCCCAATTTTTCATCAACCCTACCAACTCCCAAGCTCCTCTGTGGATTCCACTCTCTTGCACAACAGGCGTGAATAATACAACCTGAATGGTGGAATTTAGCGTAAAAATGTTGTTTGTGATAATGCCACGTCTGACCACCCAACCTGCAACAAAGCAACAACAGGTTGTACTCACTCACTCCTGCATCTCCGGTGTTTCCTACAATCGTCTTAACATAGTAATCTGTTATATGACAACTTTGCCTAAATACTGTAAACAATTAACAAAATTGTCAGGATACGTTCAATCAAAGAATAAGTAAACAAGACTAACAGGGCTTTTGAACCAAAACTCGAGTTTGACATTATGAAGTTTCGATAGTTAACTTAGGTTTGAGAGCAGAGCCACAGGTCATCCACACTCAACACCTGGCAAGCCTACGTATACTTGGTTAACCCACCCTCCCTTTTCCTCCCCCTATCCATTCACCTGTCCTATCTCCCATCTCTCCCTTTTCCAGGTACTGTCAAGGGCCTATAATCGGCTCAGCTGTCCCAGCTCTCCTCCTCCCTTCATTAATTCCCACAGCTTCGTCCCATATTCATCCCCCTCCTCACATTCATTCATTCATCCTTAACATCTAGTACTTTCTCACTTCATGAAACCTTTAATCACACATGGCTGTGTCATGGTCCTTTTCAGTGAAGAGCAGCAAGTGAAGCCAAACTATAAACAATTACGATTTGAATATGTTAACAAAAGTGGGTTCAAAAGATGCATTTCCATTGTGTCATTTCTAAAAATTCAATTTCTTTTCTCCTTTCACTTTTATGCACCAGTCCTTGCTTGCTACAGGGGTTTTTAACTGAATATGGGTGCGATTCATCACCAGTCATATCTCTGTATTGGTCTCATACACCTATTCATATTCAATCCAAGTGACATTAATCATTTTGATGACTATAAATATCTTCTTGCAGCTGAACACATTATCACATTCTCCTAACTGTGACAAAAACACAGGTTCCTGTACTCAGTTCGGGTGTGAGAAACCAACAAACCAGCGGCCACCGAACAAAACCTGTGAATCCCGCTGCTGCTCAGATGCTTGTGATGAGCCTAACAGGTCCTGACAGCGTTCAGTTTACTCAAATGCCAAACGGTTTATCCCAGAAGTAAACAGAGCTGGGCGTCTGCAGCCAGGGGCACCTCTGCAGGGAAGGTGCTGGAGGTCCTGGCACACACGGAGACAATTTGCTCTGCTCATAAAAGGCTCAGCCTGAAAGTCTAACAATAACATGAAACAGCCTGACCTCACACCTGTGTGTGTGTAGGTGTCAGTGGGAAGCTGCATGACTGCCACTTTGCTTGCTGAGAGTCTTTTTTTGGTTTGTGGCGAAGTGTTTGTCTCTCTGGCTGTTTGTACTTTTGGTTATTTCCTTGTCTGCACGCCTTTGTCGTGTTCAATAAATCTCTTAGCATTTAAATGTGTCTGTATAGTTTATTTAAGGCCTAACACAATAGGGAGACCACAATATCATGTTTACAGCACAGTAGTGGAAACTTTAAACTCTGTCACAGTGTTGGACTGATTACCGCAATGTGTCTTTGCCACCACAGAGTGTTTCCATGTTGGTCTGCTGAGCCGGCTGATGTTATACAAGCAAGAATCATTTTGAAGCCAAATGGACGTTAACACAGCGCCTTTGATTTTTCATTTCTTGGACATGTAAATGTAACTTCAACAATCTTGCTGAGGAGTAAAGCTGATACAAACACTAAATAACATTATACATATCTATCTTATTCATTATTTGGATACTGTATGTACGGTCTTGTCTGTTCGTTTCTGTCTGTTTTTGTGGTTCTGTGATGGTAGATTGATAGATGATAGAATTTTCGCACAGTAAATTTACTATACTATACTGTGGGATTATTTTACTGTTTCAGTTTTATGTTGTTCCAAATCAGAGAGACAAATGTCTTCATTTTACTTCACCACAAGCCTGATAATCCCGCCATTAAATTTATTCTATTTGAATCAAGGAAAAAAATTGAATTGTGGGTGGTGGTTCATAGAACGGGGGTCAGGCTAATTCCTGGTGACTTGGCAGATTTTTTAAGATTTGACATACAAAACATATGATAAACATATTTATATATGTGTACATATAGATGCATACTTACTTTTAATTAAACCTTATGTTTTAAACAAAACACTAAGGTGTTATCACATTATGGAGATGAAGTTTTTCTATTTACACATCTAGCAGATACGGATCAACGTTAGCATTCATCTGGAGACGTGTTCTTGCCCACTTGATGAATCAGTCAAATGCTCACTCTATTTTTAGCTCTGTTTTTGGTCTCTACCAACTCCTGAGGGAAATATCAGGCTCTGTAGCTGCTAAACACTCCACTGTGTTCACCAGCTAGTCACTAACTGTGTCTTACTGCTGTTTGGTTCTGAGCAGGTGGTGTACAGTGGGTTTATTAGAGCTTCTTCACTGAAAACAGCTGCCTGCTGCAGCAGGAAACAATGGCAATCGAGCAGTGAGAGTGAACCGAAACAAGGAGCTAAAAGATGCTTAAAGGCTCCTTAGGGCTGAAAGGACGAGTTCGTAATGTTTCTCTATGACTTCATCACTACGAGCGTCATGCTTCACATTACATACACTACAGTCATTTGATCCTTTGTTAATATAAAAATACTCATTAGAACTGCTTTAAGGATCTGAACACTTTGTCCAACACCTCAAATGATTTATATAAATGATTATACCGTAAAAATTCTCTGAGCTTTGTACCTACAGCAGTAGAGCTTAATGAAGCCTTGGATGAAATGTTGTACTCCTGGTGCCAAAAGCCATGGGTTCAAGGTCATCTGGTGTCAGTATGCAGACAGCGCAGAGGTCCCCTAAGGGGACGGCTGTCCAGTCTCAGCTGGGAAAATCAGAGCAGGAGGGAGCATGACAGGACACTCAACATGCAGCAGGTTGCAAGTTGGTGTGCAGCAGCTGGGGAGTCCCATCACGGCTATCACCTCCAGCTGTTTAGCATCACGCCCTGTTACTAACATAGACACGCTATACGCAAGGACCAAAACAAAAAGCCTTCTGAGCTGTCAGCAGCTGCAGAGCCGATAAGAGCAGCCTCCGCTGATTTTTTTCTTAGAATTCACGTCATACTGATTTATGTCTGGGAGTCACAACACCTGAGGACGGAGGAGACGCGATGTCCACTACTGAACCTCTCAGCTGTGCCTCTCCCGTGTATGTATATCATACTGTACTGAAGAGTCAGGACCACAGCAGCATCCAAACACAGGATATGCTTTCCAGAGCAGATTTGAATGCTGTAGCATCAGTCCAAATTCAGTTCATGATGTCTGCTGTGAATAAAAACACCACTTAATCTGCTTGGCCAATCTTTTCCATGAATACACTGTTATTTCAGTTTTGTCATTTCAATTAAATGCCTCTAATTCACATTACTTATTTTTTCAGGGAAACATTTAAACATTTCTATCCAAAGGGCTTTTAACAAGGGAAAATTACACAGACAAATGCCGGTTAAGTTGCAGCTCAATACCAACAGTCCACATCATTGATAATTGCTCTTTGGTTTGTGTGGAAGAAAGATGATATTTTCACTAATGTGTATCTATTGATTTTTTTTTTTTTTTGTCTGCAAAACAAAGTCTGCAACTCCTTTCAAACTTTATGATGCATCTGAAGGTCTCGCAGCAACACAGCCGATCTATTTTCAGCATACGGCTTAGAACTAAGAAGAATAAACAACCAACATAATCACACAGGATTACATCCCTCCTTCACTGAGAATTCAGCGTTATAAAAGTCTCCTTAACGAGGCTGTGCTGCTTTGATGATGTGTGAAAAAAATCAAATCCTGTGTTCCATTCACAGAGCAGCAGCAAGAGGCGTCAGAGCTGTGAAAGCTGGGCCCAGAGGAATAAGAGGTTCAGCTCGAAACACTCCTTTATTATTTATCAGCAGGGTGTCACACTGAGACAATATGTGAGGTATGAGAATATGTGCGTTCATCATCAGCAGTAATCAGCGAAACTTACTGAGAGACACTAACCAATATTTTCCTTTTTAAACAAACGTTAATTGTTTGTCGGACATCGTCTCGGCTCTACAAACAGAAGTGAGGTTTCGATGAACATGTGGTGACACTACTAATATTTCAGAATTAGTAGTGAATTATATTTATATAATTCCCTGATGACAAAAGGTGAAATGTCAATCTAGATTTTCCACCCAATATTAACATTTTACAAACATATCAGTATCAGTAAAAACTTGGCTCAAAAGATTTGAATCAAATCTTTATAAATAACAATTAAGCAAGACCTAAAATATCTATGACCTCCTCCTCTAATTAACAATAAACTGCCTAATCAAAAATCCTCCCAAGGTAATAAGTCTGAATGTAAATGTCAATGGACCAGAGCATCTAATAGAATCTAACAGAAAAAGAGCTTTTCATATAGTCAAATAGATTGGTTATTGGACATGTATACTCCAGATAAGACTTATCAGACCCAAGAATCCCACATCAGCCAATCCCTTGGTCTCATAACAAAGACAAATTGATTCCTTCCTCTATGTGGGAGAAAATACGCTTCTCTTTTCTGTGGGAAAGGCAGCTTTAATTGCTCACCACTGATAACAAGCTGCAGCCCATTACCACAGTGGTGATTAATTACAGGCAGCAGGGCTGAGGAATTAATGAAATATTGCATTAGGGAAGACCAAACCGAGTTATCTGGTCTGGGCTTCATGTTAATGTCAAGTCTAACTTGTCAGGTGTAAGAAAAAATGAGAGTACAAAGCTCAGTGCTGTATCAGGGCCACGGAGCTCTACAGGTGTTCAGACCGGAGTGACGTATTGTCAGGTGTTCATTTTAATTAACCTCATGTTTTTCAAACATGTTACTGTTTTGATAGCAGTACTATTAAAACAGTGACGAGTGTTTTCGATCGCTTTGGCTCTGTTCTTCAGCAAACTAGGTTCAAAATGAAACCATCACCACTATGAGGTTAATATTCTGACTTTCAGCTTGAAAGTTGTTTGAGGGTGTTCACTTCCAGAAACTGTGGCTCATCCTGTTGTTGGTAAGAAAGCATTTATAGACAAATATTAATTATGATGACTTAATAGTGTGTTTATCGCTAACATTGCGACCTGTGTATAACAAGACTAAGAGTCTATGCTCCGAGCTAAATGCTGCATCATAGCATTAACGTGTCTACAATGAAAATGCTGATGTTTAGAAAGTGTAACGTTTGCCATGTACTCAGTTTAGTGTGTTAGCATGCTAATATTTGCAAATTATCAATAAACACAAAGTAGAAATGAGGATGATGGGAATGTCGTGAGTTTTGTAGGTCATAAAAAAGTACAGGACAAAAAGACTTTTTGGTCTGATGATGGCAAGAAAAGCTTGGGGATCGAAAGAGTTCCTACAATCCATCTTTGAGACGCTGTAAATTTCTGTACCGAATTTCATGACAATCCTTTCAGTAGGTCCTGAGACATTTAACTAAAAAACATAAATGTCAACCTCGGTAGCACTAGAGTAAAGGCCAGCGGGTCACCAATGTCAGAAGGATTCTGTGGACCATTAAAATCTGTACAAAACTACAATGCATCTAACAATCTGTTGAGATATTTCAGCCCGGACCAAAGTGCTGGATCAACTGACACTGTCATCCATGGGGCCGCTAACATGATTAAAAAAGGCGACAGGACATAACGTTAATCTGATGTGGACGTAAACACAAGTCAGCACTTTAAACTCATACTCATTGTTCCATTTCAAATCCAGTGTGATGGAGTATATAAAGCCATTACTGTTCTATTACCTCCTGACTGCACTGTGCGTTAAAGCTGCATACGGTCCTCTTCTGTCTTTGATTTGTGAGTGGTGCCATCATTAGTATAGAGGTTTCACAGAGCTGCACCTTCAGTCTTGGCTGATCCTGATGAGGATGTGGCTTAAATGATGGACAGATTAACTTCCCTCCGGCTTTCAGGAATCACATTACCTGAGATGAGCGCGGAGGCTCTTTGAAACAAAAAGGCCATCAAGGTAACGTGAGTCCCTCAAAACGCTCTCTGCATCCTTTCAGAACGCGCTAAAAACAAAAATACGTATACATCCATCGGCTGGAGAGGAAATAGAAAACATTATGACCGGATCAATATGGATCCACCCTCACTCATTCGTAGTACATATTCTTCCAGAAAGATTCACATCCATGCTTCTGTTTTTTTTTCAAAGAACTTAATTTTGCCAAATCAATTCATTTACAAATACTCAGCGGTGAGAGACAGGCGTGATTAACTGGCAGGCACAGCACGGGTCATCTTCAGATGGCACCAACACAGTGGCAGCTGTGACTCAGAGATGTCGGCTGTTCTGCTCTGACAGCCTGCAAATGCCACCTGGACAAGAAGCTAAAATAAACAGTATCTGTCGTGTGACTGGCATGAAATAAGAACATTATACTTGTGCAACACTGTGAGAGTCTCTGAATAGACCATTCAGCTCCACGAGCAGGCAAACACAAACTACAGTGGCCATCAGCCATCTAAACTAAATGTATTTTTTCTTTTTGACTGATAAAAGCTCCTGGCCCTTTGCCTGACAACTCCTGCAATAGCGACACCCGATACTTGCTTTCACGTTTACTTCACTAAGCACTCTGCTTTTGTTGCTGAGCCATTAGCCATAGCACACAGCAGGATAATATCCCGCGTGGAAGTAATGAGAGCAAATTGATTTTAATTTACAACACAGCAACATTTATTTTATCCATACAACAAACAGAAGTGTATCTTGTTCATCATGATACAATTAGAATATGTAGGTAATCATTTTTTTAAAAACGCTTAAGCTGTGACATGATTATAAATATTATTCAAAAATGAGGAGAAATCTGCCAAAAATTCAGCAGAGGTCAAAGAGCGATGTTTTAAATGGATGATTTGTTTATTTTTCTCTTGGATCCATGCAGACCATTTTCTTCTGTACACTATACAGTGTGATTTACTGTACATGGATGTGTGCTCCTGCAGCATTTCAAACACTTTGTGTTTTGAGTGTTTTGAGCACTTTCAAGTGCAAACCTTGAACAGGATGTGTGGGAACATTTCACCAGGGCTGTATTTCAGTCATGAAGCAGAATTTCCTCTATTTTCAGTATTTTGCTACAATTACATAACATATATTTACATGACAACTAAATAAATGGCTATTCACATTATTGAACAGTTGTCTGGAGAGAGTTCAGGCCCCAAAACCCATTGTAAGGGGAAAAAAAAAGTAATTGTCTGCATCACCTGTGGAGCTGAATAGATAAAAGTCTCATCTTTTGCAATTATTAAAAACAAATGTGTGAAGTGATGGGTAGGATCCTGCCGGATCCTGCACTCATGGCATCATGGCATTTTCAGAAAACCTCTAAAGATCAAAGTGACCATTTGACCTACTGATTAGCTGATCGACAGAAAAATAAAACTGTTTTTTCCAATCGAATGCCAAAGATTCTCTGGCTCCAGCTTCTCAAATGTCAGAATTTGTCATATATGATGAAGATGTGATGAGATTTGAGGACACCTTGGAAGATAAATGTTTCCACTATTTTCTGACATTTTACAGACAAAGCGATTAATTGAGGCTGTGGATTCACTTTTATGATCATTTTGGAGGATGTAGTTTGTGGTGCCGCTGCACCTGGCTGCAAAGTTCAGCCACTGATGTTGGACAAAAAGACCCGGCTGGTAGTCGGCACTATAGTTCATGCCAAAGGTGTTGGATAAGGTTGAGGTCAGGGTTCAGACTAGTCAAGTTCTTCTACACCAAAATGGGATAAAAATTTCATTGTGTACTTCGTGCACAAGGGCAATGTCATGTTGAAACAGGACTGGGTGGCCCCATACTTTTGGCCATACAGTGTATGTGTGTCCTAATCCTAATATCTTCACAGTTATGTTGTAACACAATGAAGATGTGATGATGTGTTTGTGGTTTTTTTTCTTGGGGACCTGCTTTCTAAGAGGCAAAATAGATGCATGGTTTGGTTACAGTGTCATTTTTTAAAAACAAAACACTCAGTCATTTGTGTTCACAAACAGAAAGACACCAACCACGACTTTTGCAATATTAACTAGCTAAAACAAATGATCATAAAGTTGTGTGTTGGCCATGTGTGTGTTGTGTGTTGGTTTGTAAGATTTTTCTTTTTTTTTCTTTTTTTTTTTTACTTTTGTTACAAAAAAAAGCTAATTAAAGAGGATGTTAATTGTGCTTCTCTTTTGACGGTGTTCTCTTTCAGTTCCAGTTTAATCCCTCTATGTTCCTGGAAACACTGTCAGTGAAACACAGGTGAAGATATCAGCTGTTGCCTGAAAGGAGGTGTGTCTATGCAAAAAACCACACCAAGCCTCAACTCGCAGGAAAATCCCTAGACTTGTTTCAAACTCCCAGAAATTCAGCTTTCACTTTAAAAATGAATGGATATCAGTGTTTTTGGGATCAAAAAACAAAGCAGCACTGATTTTATAAAATCAAAAACATCAGCACCGTTTCAGACCAATGTGGACTCAACTGAAATCGGGATCACGGGACACTTGTCAACTTGACAGCAGGTTGTTGCTACTATTTCAGCAGGACAGTTCACTCACTGTCCTGCTGAAATAAAGTAAATGTAAATGACTCCTCAGATCAGAGTGAGATTCAGGCCATCTTTATGATCAATGTTGAAAAGCTTAGCTTGAAAAGTGTAGATACAAGCACAGATAGTTCAGATACGTCACAACACCGAGACTTCACTGTTGTACCTGTGGCCGTCGCAGGCTGATTGGCTGAATGTCGCGGGGACACCTGTTGATGAAGACATGTGCGCCTGTTTTCCTAAATGGAAAATCTCTTGCAGGCTTTTACGGTCTCACACTGACATATGGCCACTAAGACAAAAAAAAAAACAAAAAAAACAACAACAGAGAACACCTGGTGAACTCACCCTGGCTGCTTTAGAGGAGTACGGGTCGTCAAACAGGGCCCAGATCTTCGGTTGCCAAACTTCACAGCAGCCCCTAGACCTATCTGGACAGTCCTCGATGCCGAACCGCCTCGGCATATCTCTCTCGTCGTCAGTGTCGTCTGGGTCCGGCGGTTCAAATATCTCCAGGGCCTCCTCCGCGTCCCGGTGCTGCCGGTAGGTCATCCAGCAGCACGGCTCCACGTCGGTCTCGTCTATCCCCCAAAACGCCAGCTCCTCCTCGAAGAGCGGACCGCACACGTCTGCAGGGCAGTGCAGCTTGCCGGTCCGGTAATAGTTGAGCACGTAGGCGAAGATGCCCGGGTGTCTGTCGAAGAAGAACTCGGTGGCACTCGGGGGCGCAGAGTCCGAGTCGGAGCTGACCTGCGTGTCCGGGTCTGCCAGCCACGCCAGGCGGGTCCCCGGCAGGGTCCTGAGGGTGCTCTTGTAGGTTTCATGTCGAGTGCCGCCCACGTTGATGATAATTTTGTCCGAGTCTTCTCCTCTGGCCATCTCCTCCTTCAGACATGATTTAGACGGAGGTTTGTTGCCTGACTTGCGCCCTCGGTAAGACGAAACACACACCGAGCTTATCATTTAGAAGCTGAGACCGTCTGGCTGTTCGCCTCTCCGTTACAAACTGTAACTAAAAAAAAAAAGAAAAGAAAAGAAAAAGGAAAAAATCAAAAAATGAACGCAAAGTGCGCCCTCATTTCAGACCCCGGTCCTTATGATGGCCTGCGTGGGTCATTTATCCAAACTGTTAACGATCCAGACAGCGCCAAAGTGAGACGCTCAAATAAAACCACCTGTTACAACTGAGTCTGGTGCCACAAAAATGCAGGTAGGCTACGTGTGTTTTTAGATGTTGTCGTCGAACAGATTGCACAATGTGACTTATGATGCCTCCAGATGTTACACTTATTTTCCGTCCATGAACACAAGGCTGCCGCTCGTTTAAAAAGCAAACGAATATTGGCTAATTACGCACGGTAGTACAGGCCTGCAGCATGAACCACTGAGCCTGAAGTAACGTGTCTCTCCTCACACCTTTCAGACAGATCTTATCCAAATTCTTCAACGCCAAAATCCACAACTATTCCCCCACAACTTTTTCTCTCCTGCACACAAGACGAAGAAGGCTGAGGTGGATCCAGTTGCGCGTTTAATCATGCACTGAAATATCCAAGCAGGTCTTGCTGCTGAAAACGCTCAGATCTCGCGTGCCAGATGTGGGGCTGTTTTCCAGCTGGGGATCTGTTGCTTCTCCACAAGTAGCCTGTCTTCCCTTAGCGACACAGCGATGTTGGATGGTGCGCTCAACAACAGGCTCCGCAGTTTAACTCTTTGGCTGCTGGCGGAGGTTGGCGCATTATTGAACCACTCCCTCTAATTAGACCGAGAGGATGGGCTGATGAAGTGTGTATCTTTCCGTGTGTGATGAGAGCAATAAGTCGGCTGTTTCATCAATCTTTAATTTACTTTCTTTCTTTTTTTTTTTTAGATTATAATGCTGTACATTTTCAGGTCTGGGTCATCATGGGAACATGCTGACTTGTACTGCGGTACCAATATTTTTTAAATAGTATAGCTGCAAATTTAATCATGAGTCATGTAGTACAAACACCGTTGAGCATACTGTGTAAATCGCTGTGCAGTGTAGGCTACCTTTCACTGCATGGTTATTGCATGGGATTGGTTTAGGTTGTACAGGTGTTGTGAGAATGAGGGACATACTGTATTTGGACCCACTGACTGATGGAGTGGTACCACTAAATAGCTATAAGACCTGCACACAAACAACTACTAATCTTCAGCAGTGGCCATCATAGGTTGACTGAGAGATCCAGTTGTGATTTATTATTATTATTATTATTATTATTATTATTATTATTATTATTATTATTATTAAGCTACTATAAGTCTGATCAAACAGGTAGTTCTGAATCCTACAACGTGTTTATAAAATTCCTGGTGTTGCTGACACAGCCTAATATTGCCACCTAGCGGAACCTTCAGTGAACAATATGTTTAAACCAGGTTAAAGTCAGCTGTTTGTTCAGTAAAGATTATTGTTATCACTCTTGGAAAGGGTGGTCATATGCTTCACTTAAATACCAAATACCAATCAATAAATATGTAAAATACCCGTTACAAGCAAAAGTACTGTATACGAAATATTATTTAAAGTCGAACACCACCGATTTTAGCACCTTAAGGTCTGTTTACAGGTCTTTAGGAGTACTACTGCATATCCACAGATAAATCCCCAGTTGTGTTATTATTATTATAAAAAAAAAAAAGTATCAAAAGTAAAAAAACTCACTAAACTGAATGGACCCTGTCAGTGTATACATTTTTAACACCATGCACACTCATAGCCCACACACACATATGTTTTCATCTCAGGACTGCTCTTTTTTTTTAGTTTTAGACTGGAATACGTCTTAGGTCAACATATGCCACATACGATCACTTCAGTAATTTATGTTCTGTTGAAAAGTCAATTATTAGAGCTAATTAATTTTGCTATATAAAGTCCTCTGTTACTTGTGCACTATGCACGAAAAGAGCAAATTAAAGAGATTTGTATCTTTTAAAGTGTTTTTTATTATGTCAAGTTAAGAAAAAAAAAAACAGTGAAATTACAACATTTGCGGTACCAAACAACAAAGATACGGTCAAAGTATTCTTGTAAACAAAATGCTGACATCCATGGTTTTAGTCCACTTCCTCAATAGTGGGGCCCTGAGCGCTGCCTCCTGCCTGACCGCTGCAGCCTCCTGGTGCTGCTCCCTGGTACAGCTTTGTCACAATCGGCTTGCACACCTTCTCTAGTTCGCTCTGCTGATGCTCATACTCCTCCTTCTCTGCCAGCTGGTTGTTCTCCAGCCAGGAGATGGCCTGGTTGCACTTGTCAATGACCATCTTTTTATCCTCCTCACTAATCTTTCCTTTCATACTCTCATCCTCGACACTGCTCTTCATGTGGTAGGCGTAGGACTCCAGTGAGTTCTTTGCTGCAATCTTGTCCCTCTGCAGGTCGTCCTCAGCCTTGTAGTTTTCAGCGTCCTGCACCATCCGCTCAATCTCCTCTTTGCTAAGGCGGCCCTTGTCATTGGTGATGGTGATTTTGTTTTCTTTGCCGGTGCTTTTGTCCACGGCGGACACATTCAGAATGCCATTGGCGTCTATGTCGAAAGTGACCTCCACCTGTGGTACACCACGGGGAGCAGGAGGGATACCTGTGAGTTCAAACTTGCCCAGGAGGTTGTTGTCCTTGGTCATGGCTCTCTCGCCCTCATACACCTGAATCAGCACACCTGGCTGGTTATCTGAGTATGTGGAGAAGATCTGGGTCTGCTTGGTGGGGATGGTGGTGTTGCGTTTGATTAGAGGCGTCATAACTCCACCTGCGGTCTCAATGCCCAGAGACAGGGGAGCAACATCCAGCAGCAGAAGATCTTGGACATTCTCTGAAGTGTCACCCATGAGAATAGCAGCCTGGACTGCTGCGCCGTAGGCCACAGCTTCATCTGGGTTGATGCTCTTGTTCAGGTCTCTTCCATTAAAGAAATCCTGCAAGAGCTTCTGGATTTTGGGAATTCTTGTAGAGCCACCAACCAGGACGATTTCATGGATCTTGCTCTTGTCCAGCTTGGCATCTTGCAGGGCTTTCTCAACTGGCTCCAGTGTTCCCCTGAACAGTTCTGAGTTGAGCTCCTCAAAGCGTGCCCTTGTGATGGAGGTGTAGAAGTCGATTCCCTCAAACAGAGAGTCGATCTCAATGCTTGCCTGGGTGCTGGAGGACAGGGTCCTCTTCGCTCTCTCACAAGCTGTACGCAGTCTCCTCACTGCTCTCTTATTTTGGCTGATGTCCTTCTTGTGCTTTCTTTTAAATTCTTCTACGAAGTGGCTGACCATCCGGTTGTCAAAGTCCTCCCCACCAAGATGTGTGTCTCCTGCAGTGGCTTTTACCTCAAAGATGCCGTCCTCAATGGTCAGGATGGACACGTCAAAGGTGCCTCCACCGAGATCAAAGATGAGCACGTTGCGCTCTCCTCTATTACCTTTATCCAGGCCGTAGGCAATGGCTGCTGCTGTGGGCTCGTTGATAATCCTCAGAACATTCAGTCCAGAGATCACTCCTGCGTCCTTAGTGGCTTGCCTCTGAGAGTCGTTGAAATAAGCTGGCACTGTGATGACTGCATTTGACACCCTCTGTCCCAGGTAGGCCTCGGCTATCTCCCTCATTTTAACCAAGACCATGGACGAGATTTCCTCTGGGTAGAAGGCCTTTGTCTCGCCTTTATACTCCACTTGCACTTTGGGCTTTCCATTATCGTTGATCACCTTGAAAGGCCAGAGTTTCATGTCAGACTGGACAACGGGGTCGTTAAACTTTCTCCCGATGAGTCGTTTGGCATCAAAGATTGTGTTGGTGGGGTTCATGGCGACCTGATTCTTGGCAGCATCTCCAATGAGCCTCTCTGTGTCAGTAAAGGCCACATAGCTGGGAGTGGTCCTGTTTCCCTGGTCGTTGGCGATGATCTCCACTTTGCCATGCTGGAAAACCCCAACGCAAGAGTAGGTGGTGCCCAGATCAATGCCAATGGATACTCCCTTAGCGGAAGACATCTTGCTTGTTCCTTTAAAGTTCCTAAAAAATTTAAGGAGAGATTTAAATTGATGAATTGATGAATGATTGACTTGTTGTTAGTAACACTGATGTTTGTAGTGCCATTGTTTTTGTCCATCTGTTTGTCAGACAAATCTCTCTCTCTCGCTATACATATATATATGTGTGTGTGTGTTAAAAGCAAAGAAACACTGACTGTAAAACCTCATTATTAAAGTTATTATTCAGGGGACTTTTTAAAGGCACAAGTTTAATCTATTGTAATTGCTCCACGACAAAAATATAAACATAAACATTATCTCTGAATGATTACCCTTATATTTTTGATTTCTGTACTTTCTCTTGAAGTAATTTTAACACCTTTTCTAAATAATCAAATACTCAAACTCAACTGTTTCTCCAATGGACTTTGAAATTAACTTAATTTCACCATCATTGAAGACATAAAGCAGAAGTGATGCTTTAGTATAATATAACGTCATCTTTTAGGGAACAAGATTA
Source organism: Toxotes lorentzi (assembly GCA_037833715.1). Classification (NCBI taxonomy): domain Eukaryota; kingdom Metazoa; phylum Chordata; class Actinopteri; family Toxotidae; genus Toxotes; species Toxotes lorentzi. The sequence continues at coordinate 11,548,785 of JBBMJY010000012.1, read as the reverse complement.
AGTTAAAGCCTGAGGACACCATCAGAGACACATCATAACATTAGAAGGACTGATCTAATGTTTCCATTCAAACCCTTTATCCAAATAAAACTTTTTAGGATCAGCTGCTACTTACTTTCAGTGATGCGCGCTTTCTTGTTCAAAGATGTTGAAGGATCTCAGCAGAGTCTCCCTGAGTAGTTTCCTTTGTGTCAGCTCTTGCCTGTTTCGTTCTTCTGAATCTCATGCCTTGACTGACTCAGGCCCATTGCTTATATAGTTATAACCAGGTTTTCAGAATGTTTGGGGGGGGGGGGGGGGGGGGGGGGGGGGGGGGGGGGGGGGGGGGGGGGG
>JBBMJY010000012.1:11527801-11548352 GCA_037833715.1 Toxotes lorentzi | reverse complement strand
ATCCTCTCCTCCAAGCTCAGTGACTCAAGTGTTAATAATAGCAACTAATGCAGCTACTCTGGGCCGCGAGAGACGGTGAATATTCCAGAGTGGGACAGCAGTTTGACACTCAGCCAGCAGGGCTGACTACGAGGAAACACAATGTAGAGAATGTAGCAGTAAGATTCATTAACGGAGACATATGGAAAGTGTTTGCAGTCGTGAATGTAAACTTTTTCCCCCAAATATTGGATGCAACTACCTCAACCATTCAACTTTTTCATTCTGTTTTCATTTTTCTTGACATAAACACAGTCTGACATGTTTAAAGTTACGTTTTGTCTGTTAAAAGGACTTGCTTTATTGCTGATTTAATGCATTCTTTTACATAATTAGTTTACACTTGTGCATCATGATCACATGAAAGATTTGTTTAAGTGACCCTGCTGGATCAGATTAAGACAGTGATAGTAATATGGCAAACATAAAGTCTAAGATTTCTTTCTCAACATATAGTTCACACATTAAAAGTTACACTTAATACCAGAAACAGTGGAAGGAACACATTAAATGCACCACTAGTATGTGTGGTTTTACAAAAGAGGAATGCTTATTTAATTCAGGTCAGAGCTCATACTTACTTACTAAATGATTTAAAAGGCACATTCATACCATGGCCTTAAAGGTATTATCCAGTCAAAACACTCCTCAGTGAGACAAATCTCAGCTGGAATTTGAGTGAGCAAATGGAAACTTGGTTTGAGATGAGGGACATTATAGTAGTTTGAAAATCTTTCACTGACCCCTTCTCCTCTTCTGACTTCCTTTTTTAGGAATGCATGCAGCCTGTTATCTTTAACGTCGTATCTTAATCCGTTATTAGCACATTAAACATCTCTTTGCTTTGTGGTTGTTAAGGAGAAGCTCTGGCTGTTTCAAGATCATTTGAATGCCAACACCACGAGTCAGGAATGTAAAATGGGCTTCGAGGGCTATTTTAATTTCTTTGAATAAACAACACTGGATTGTTTTATTTATATAACACGTGTTGTATTTCATCACTGCCTTTTGTTGCAGTAAAAAGGATGACTGGATGTTACCTTTCAGGGCATGTATGCAGATACCATTCAATGAGAATATTTAACGAATATAAAACAAAACATTTCTGAAAGAATGTACATTGTAATGCAGAGTTCGTTATGGCTCAGCCTAAACTCTGGCTCATGGAATGTACTAATCAAATCTGAATGCCATTGACAGACAAACCATAAATCTTATCTTCTGTTCCATTCTTACGGCCATGTTTTGGCACTGTGCGTAAATAGGGTAAACAAACAAATCAACGACTCTGTGATCTACTAACATGAGCAGCAGCAACTAAATTCATTACATACACATGAAAAGCATGCAAGCAGGCTTTGTTTTTAAACACATGACAAGACATGTAAAATTTTAGTTGGTTATACATTATATGTTTCCTACATGTCTTTCATATTTAACACTATGTCTGAAGTGCTATTAATAAGTTACATTCAGCATAAGTAAAATAATTCCTCCGTTTTGTTGCAATTTAGAAAATAAAATAGATATCTCTGTTTATACCCAGGGCAACTGTGTTTTGAGGATCACACCATCAGACACTCTCATTAATACCTGTGAACAGAACACAGTGTTAATGTACACATTTGGATGCACCACATTAAGACACTGGGGTAAAAAAAAAAAAACAATTTAGGGAATGGTAGATAATAAAAGACAGTAAAAGATGTACACCGGTGTGAGACCTACCTGTAATAATTAGGTTTGAAGGGGCCATTCTTGTTGAGGCCCATGTACTTGGCCTGCTCGTCAGACAGCTCTGTCAGGTGGGCATCGAAGTTTGGTAGGTGCAAACTGGCCACATACTCATCTGTTGGAAAGAGACAGACTGCAATTTATATCTTCTAGATGGAAATGAGCTCTGGCACAAAGCATTTTTGCTTCGCTGGATCTTGTCATTTTAAGGTCACGTCACAAGGTGGCAACAATGAGCAACATGTGGGTGAAATAGTACAAACCGGCTATATTGTGTGTAACCTGTAGCTGAACCTTTTCAATCAAAAGCTGAAGAAGAGTTTCAGTGTAAACGGAGTCAGCTCTTACCCATCTTCTTGGGCAGGAGATACACATCCTGTTTGTATCGTCCCTCTGGAGCATTGAACAACTCAATCAGGGCCAGGGCCTACACTCAACACAGACCACACGCTGGCTGTAAGACTCATGAAGAATGACAGGAAACCATGTATTACTACAGAAAATCAGGGTGGTGTAGTGAGAAGGAAAACTGTCCTTCACCTGCCTGCAAAGTCCAAGCACCTGTCCTGAAGTGCTAGTGAAGGGCTAATTACTAACCTGAGTTGTAGCAGTGATGGACAACACAAACGTAGGCACTGTGGAGCAGCTCAGATTTAAGAGGCGACCCTGAGAAAATAATTGAGGACGGGTATGAACTGCACTGTCAACAACAGTTCAAAGCTTCAGCTACACTGTGACACAGTAAAGGATAGCATGCTGTTTGAAGCACAGAGCTGTTGGCTGAGACATCTGTAGGCCTTTTTACTCTTGAATGTTGCCCTAGGTTAAACTGACCCAAAGGAGTTAAAAGGCTACGAGCTCTGCTGGTTGGTTTAAATGTGGAGTTAAAACCCATTATCTGTAACAAAACTAATTTTAAGAATTAATGGCATACAGGGCTGTAGAGAAACATCACCTCTGCCAGCAGAACAACCCTCTTTCCATCTGGCCAGATGATGTGGTCAACCTGAGAGCGAACCCTCTCCCAGGTCAGCTCAGGGCTCCGCAGACTTGCCTGAAGACAAAAAAGACAAGTCAGTCCCACAGCTGCAGGACGATTAGAAAAATGAAATGGTTCGAGCAAAAGCATAAGGGTGAGAGGAGTTACTGTGTGCAGCACAAAAGTGGTCAGTCATTTATTAGCATGTCAGTGTAGAAATAGATACAAACAACTTAAAGAGAACTCAAACAAAGAACAGCAGAACATAAAAGTACTACAAGACGTAAAAAAAGAAAAGGAAATATTCTAAATTGGGCATTTAAAGCCAGAGAAGGTTAAATGGGGAAATGGACATGAAGCCTTTTTTTGTAGAGTCTATTGGTTTATATTTGGTCTCAAAGAACAGAACTTTTTTTCTTAGAACACTTGGAAATGTAGTTTCAAAGGGTTGGACGTGTGAAGGGAAATGTTGTGAAATGTGTTTTACTGGTCTGCACCTCAGTGTGTGTGCAAAGTTTTCAAATTTAAAAAGAACATTTAAATAGAAATGTTCCCAAACGCACATATATCCAAGGTGCGCACACACACACACACACACACACACACACACACACACACACACACACAAACAATTACACAGACATATTACCACATCAATCTCAGTATTGGAATGTCCCATATTGCAGACGATGCAGCCATTCTTCATTCGGTCAAGCTGTTCTCTGGTAACGACATTCTTGTTGCCTGCATTTAAAGAAAAAGAACAGTGAGTCACTGGAGAGGGAGTATGCCATGTTTGTGCTGGGTGAAAAGTAAATAAAAACATTTGTTTCTGTTATAACACTGGATCTACAACTACATGTAAAATGGGAGAGTGATTCCTGTCTCATAGACCCAAAAAGCATTTTAACATTTAGATGAGAGGTCTGGTTTTGACCCAGCAACCTCAACTGGCATATCTAAATGACATGCGCATTTGCGTGCTGGAAACACTGTGATTATCAAAGCAGAAGTAATGGATGTCACTGCATGGGGCAGAGTACCAGTGCAAGTTATGACCACGTCCATCTGCCGAATGACCTCACTCAGCTTGACAACACGGAAACCGTCCATGCTGTGTGGAAACGCATACAGAAATTTTTATTAGTTCCAGCAGCACGAACAGAGTAAAGGCAACTTAAAACAGATCATCATAATATATTGTTCTTCTGGCATCACAGCCAATGTGATGCACAACATAGAGTGAAAAGTACAACTGGGGGAGTACATTTAGTGAGGGAGCATCGCTGTCAGGTAATGGTTAGTGACTCACCACGCCTGCAGGGCGCAGATGGGGTCGATCTCTGTGATGCACACAATGGCTCCAAGGGCTTTAAGAGCAGTGCAGCAGCCTTTCCCCACCTACAGACCACAGGACAGTGCAATAGTTGTAAACATAAATAAACAATGAGTAAAAAAACTCTGCTACAGCAGTGAAACTACAGTCATTCCATCTAATATATATATAAAAAAAAAAATTCACCTCTCCATAACCGCACACAACGACTTGTTTGCCTCCAAACATTATGTCTGTGGTCCTCTTCAAGCTGGCACATACAAGCAAAACAACACACTTTAACCCACCTTCATGCTTCAAATACAATAAGCCTCACCGCTATCAAGAGAGCAACAGCAGCATGATTACAAACAGCTTTCTGGATGATTAATTCTCCTCACCCATCCAGGATGGATTCACGGCAGCAGTAAAGGTTGTCGAATTTCTGCTTGGTGACTGAATCGTTCACATTCATGGCAGGGACGCACAGCTTGCCAGCCTTAGACAACTGGTACAATCTGACAGGACACATGAGGAAACATATTCAGGCAGATATGCACACAAAACACACATGCACATATCCGCACACAAGCTGAGCTGCAATCCTGTGTGACCTTACACTTTCCAGAGGGCCTGGATAATTGATTCCACTGAGAATTGTACATGTACAGCAGCTGTGAGCTGTCACTGAGCTCTGTCATGTTTCTCAATTGGGCTCCAGCCAAATCAGCTCAGTGACCTTCTCAATGTACACAGTCAGAGTGTATTTATACCATCATGATGTACAGAACTGCCTTTGATTCTGCTTGTGCTGACACAGTATATATCGTACATTAGAAACTGCTTTCACTAAGAGTTTGATTTGCTTCCAGCTCAACTACATTTAGAGGACAAAATAATGTAGACACATAATGGAAAAAGATTTTAAAAGCAGCTTACTCAGCTAAAATCAGTGCTGAAACAGTGGGTTTTGATTGGTTGAATATTTTTTTACTGTAGATACTGTATATTTCCTGCACTTGCTGCTTTTGCACTTCTGGTTAGATGCTAAACTGCATTTCGTTACCCTGTCCTTGTACATGTGTAATGACAATAAAGTTGAATCTAAATCTAAATCAAAATTTGTATTTATTAGGTTTTTATTAGCTATAAAAAATAATCTGGCAATCAGAAATGAAATGAGCTCCAAAGAGGTTAAATCATCTGAGCCAAAAGTCAAATGAATCCGATAAAAAAAGCTGTGAAATAACTTTAAATGGGGAGTGGAACAATTTTAAAAATCCCGAAAATATGTGCTAAACACAGACAAACCACACTGACTGAACAGGAACAGCAGTCACAAAGACAAATTACCAGACAGTGATTTGGATATATACAGTATGTGCCTTAACAAATACTGCAAAATGGCATGAAACCTACTTTGTTTGCAATGATGAATAGTCACTTTAAAACTTGCTTCCTTATTCATGAAGTGTTTACATTATTTTGTGTACTTCTTTTAGTTCAGTTTAGTTTATTTGAGTGTTGAAGGCAAATACTGAAGGCAAGATTTTAGTATCCCACAGCACAAAATGACCGTGATATAACTTCAGGGATCTGATCAATACCAATAACTCAAAAAAATATTGCCACCCTCTTTATTATTTATTCTCCATTATGGGCTGTCATAAACTGTGGCACAGATGTGAAATTGGTGAAATTCCTTACCAACGGTCATAGCTTTGGCAACCATTTGCATTTTACACATCAACATCAAACTGAGTCCCTATGACTCAGGCAGTGAATAAAATGTTAAAAGAGAGGAATGGTGGCCAAGAATACAGAAAGAGACACTGTTTATACCAAAAAAAAAAAAATTCTTCAATTCCCACTTCTTTTAAAAACCCTAACACTCACTGAATCTTAACCTCATCTCACCTGTGCACCCCAGTGACACTCTCCTCTACGATGCCCCGGACTTTCTTGAAGACGCTGGGATACTTCTTGTACACCCAGTGGGTTAAATCTCCTCCATCATCCAGGATCTAAGAGAAACAAATCAGTTTTGGTAAACAGCATGAAACATATCCTTCACAATAAAACACCCTGTCCATGATTTCAGAGTAGAGCCCAGGGATAGAAGAGCTAGAGGAGAACAGACTACAGACTACAGGAGGGATTTTTAGATTGATACCATATTGGCCTGCCAGCCCTCAGTGTTGACACAGCGATCGATGCACCACCAGAAGTCATCCTCTGATTCACCCTTCCACGCAAACACAGGCACTCCTGCAGGAAACAAAACACACACACCTAATGGCGAAGACAGACGGCAGGGGAGAAGAGGACTGGCGAGCTGCAGGAGCAACAGATCCATTAAGACAGCACTGCACAGTGAAAGGACAGGTGCAAACTGGTTACTGCTGAGTTTCAAGTTCTATTAGGGTGCATGCAACTTTACTGCAATCCACTGTCAAGTTAACTTAATATAAACCATTTTTAATTATCAGAAATATATATGTTGTATATCTAATATTAATCAACAAACCATGACAAAACTTAATAATACTTGATAGAGGTGATAGTGGTACTTTTCTTCCATGTTATAAGCTGTTTTCGAAGCTGACTTTACTGTGAAATGTAGCTGCAAACAGCCAAGTTCCATGAACAAAATTACATGTAACGCTGACCTTATAGAGGAGCGGATCTTACCTGTTTCAGCAAGAGCAGCTGCCACCTCATTCTGAGTGGAGTAAATGTTACAGGCAGTCCAGCGACACTGGGCCCCGAGGGCTACCAGGGTTTCAATCAGGACCTAAGAGGGAACCGTGGAATATACATGAACAGGCAGAGAAGGGAAGGACATAATAATCACTGAGATCTGCAGTGAGCAGGATGAGAGGACGTACTGCGGTCTGAGCGGTGATATGGGTACAGCCTACTATCTTCGCCCCAGCTAGGGGCTTCTCCCCCTGGGCTCTCTTCCTCAAGGAGATCAGGGCGGACATGTCTGGGGAGGAAAAGATTGAGGCTGAGGGAAGTTGAAAAGACACAAAGGTCGGGTTTGTTTTGAGAGAAGAGAAGAATGACGGACCGGTCTGAATACAAAAATAAGCCCTTTCCACAAGGTGGATGTGCAGTAAATGACTGTAAAATGGAGACTAACTGAACAGCAATGCCAGCAACAGCTGTTGCTGCCCAGGCTTTAAACCTGAAGAACACTTGACAAGCACTCACACCTACTTATCACTCACATGGGCAATGTAAACAGAGAGACAGAAGACAGAGGAGGGGGTATACAAAAAAAAACAAAACGCCTGAGATTTGAGAGGACGTATCAAGAGGAGAAAATAAGTAACAAATGACGAATAGAGTTGAGAGAGAGAACGCCGATCGTGTTTCCAGAATAATATTGACACTGCCCCAGCCTTGGGTCATAAACTGTTTTGAAATCAGGAGGAGGGGAACATTATCAAATAGTGTCTAAGCAGCAAAACAGATGCCAAGTGATACGTATCTGGGAACAAAGTCACAACAGGTAGCTCTCTTTGGATAAACGTTTCACAGTTGCCTCTCTGTGTAGGAAAAGCTTTTCCATAAGAGACCAAACGCTACAAATTCAACTCAACTCAAACTCCACTGTGATTAAAGTACAGTGACTGAACCATCAAATGATCCATGGTTACATTCTTTAATATTTTCTATTTAGAAATGGGAAATTATTAATAATCTTTGAAACGCATCAATGTGCCACCGCGGACAAATGTACCTTGTTCAGCGATCTCGATTTCTCGGCGGCCAAATTCAGCCTGCTTGATGTTCTTCACACAGAAGTCGCTGCTGCCGTGGGTGTTGACCTGGGCTTTGTCCCGGGGGGAGGTTTCATCATCGGAGCTGTCGGTGTAGGACGCAGCTGTGAAATGGAGAATGCACAAAAGGTCACTACTGTTGAAAAGCATAGAAAAGAGCAAATTATGAAATATATACTTCAAATCCACTGAGTGAAATAAGCCTGTGTGTGTGTTTGTGTTTGTACGTACTGTTTGCATCTATTGCAAACACTTGTGGCACCTGATCATACATATATGTGCTTTAATGCAAACAGGTATGCATCAGTGAATTTTTCAAATTAACAAACTGCAGTTTTAACATCTCATGGCGGTAGAATGAAGGTTTCAGGTGTGCAGCAGCCTACCTGAGCTGTAGCTGTCTGTGGAGGACTGCGAGATGGACCGAGAGAGAGAGCGGCGGCCTGCCTTGGTAGGGTACTTACTGAATTCCTGTTTGTCCTCTGTGTTTGCAAACTGGATCTGGAGAAAACCGGAACAAAATAGTGCACAATGTAAGCAAAATATGCTGAAAAATCCAGACATAAATCCCTTCTTGTTTAGACTTTTTTTTTCTCCTTGTTTTGCGCTGATTAAGTGTTAACAATGAAATCAGGATAGAGGGAAGAGTGAGGAACAAAAAGTACCATCGTCATCGCACTTAAACAGTGATGCACTCTCAGTTATATTCTGTAGGTACTGTGCTCACGCTCTCCTAGTTTATATCTGAGCTCATTTTGCTGTTTCAGCCACTAAAACTGTCCTTTCAAAGGGAATTCACCTGAGCCGGCTACAGTAAATCACAGGTGGATCAGGAAGAAGGGAACTGATGCCTATTTTTAGATGCTCTCTGCTGCTCTGTGATTTATGCTTTGTTCAAATACACAGGCTTCAGTTGTTGGTGTGGTTCATCGTGTCAATCCAAGCCTTCAAAGGCCCCAAGATCAAAGACCTGGAAACACATAAAGTGGATCAGGACAGAGGCTAGCTTGGCTATTTTCTGGAGTACCCTTTGACAAAGGAGTTAAGTCTCAACAGTCCAGTGTTTTAGGTTACAACCACAGACATGGAACCAGAATTAAAAAAAAAAAAACTTGTATCATTGAGCTACTAAATAAAAGCCAGTGCCTAGAGTGAATCTGGCTCTATTTAAGGCTTGGCTGGCCACATTTAGACTTAGGATCTGACAACTCCACTGAGTGTCATTTTAACGCCCTGAAACTGTAACAATCTGTCTGCACCAGTCAGCTGTCAATATTAGACACAGTAGGGAGACCTAAGCCACAGGTTCTTTAGTAATCTGGGTCAGTTAAGACAGTGAGGAGTCGCTAGTTTAAGTCCAGCAGAGCAGTCTAACGACACAGATCCTGACGATAATTATAAACGTAGCTAAGTCAGAAACAATCCCACTCTGAATGCAGACGCGATTTACAGTATCTTCACGTACATAGAAGTAAGATGGAGAAAGATGCAGGTCTTGTTTTGGTTTACACCTGGCCCTGTGAATAAATGGGACTGTAAGAAAGCAACTGTTTCTGGACAGGGTCACAGGTAGTCATATTACTCAGCACTTTACTGAAATAAGGCGTCTGCAGGTGGCAGGTTCAGGTCTGAACCTTATGATGTCCTTCAGTTTTAGACTGTATGGTTGCCCTATGAATTTGACTGATCTGGATATCACCCTGACTGGTGTTGGCAACAGATCCACGGCTGTGGGTTTAGCAAGAGGTTGATTTATTAATATTATCTTGTACTGAACTAATGCTAAAACAAACGGTAGATTGATGTTGCAAAACGCCTGCCTGCATTTCCAAGAAAACCTACAGGTGTCTGGGTGGCTTAGTGGCAAGTGTGTTGGATCAGGTCCAAGCTCACAGTCTGATGTTGTGTCTCTTGTGTTTACCACAACACTGTATAACATCACAACATGTATAATGTCATGCCATCAGGGTGGTGGACTTCTAATGTGCTTTTTGTTAATGCAGGAAGGCTTTTATACATTTTTTAATTATTTCTTCCTGTGTTCGTTCCTGTCATGGCTGCTAAGCGACATTGTTTCAGAGTATGATTTTAAACTGTGCTTTTATGGGATGAGTATGTTTAAAGATAATGAAAAACCTTGCAAAAGCCGTCTTGGTGTTTAGACTTTATAAGCCTTGATCAATTTACTTATACAATTTTTTTTCTTTGAAAATAGTGATAGGTTATGTACAATTCTCAGAAGTGAGAATCTTTTCTCTGTGCTATCCCTAAATTTCGACTCGTTCACGTTGACATCCTTTCAAATGTCTTCATTCAATGTGTCAATGCCAAAGGATTTTCTTGTTCTCTTATTTTACATGTCCATAGGATATGTTTGGACTAAAAACTAACATGCAGGCCAGGAAAGTTGACACAACACACAGACGATAAATCCAGGAACACATGAATGCCAGACTAACAACAGTGAGTTGGGTAACATTTCAGACGGATGTCAGCCTACAACCACGTGCTTATCACGTGTTTATGACAACGAACAGCTGAATGATATGACTTCAGAGCAATCTCTTCTAAATTTGAGGAAATTATTCCTATTGTCAAACATAATGTTGAGAGGTTGACTTAGTTGTGTGGTACTCACCCCACAGATGTTAAAAGATACAGATTAAACAGGGTTCAAACACCCAGCACCAACATAATTTATGATCCCTGAGAAAAATACTTACTGTACAACCACTTCTTCATATTATTCACAGTAACTCTAAAACAGTAGTGACTTTGTCCACTATTCTTCAGTGTTTATATCTTGATTCCCTCTTTCCATGGGCAGTGGCACCTGGGCTTCAACAATCTACTGTGTCAGTAAAAAGAAACTCAAGAAGCTCGTGAGACAGCGTGAACTGAGGAGATTGCTGCATGTCTCTGTTTTCTCAACTTGGAGAGTGCTCCATCTCATATGCTTGCAAAATAGTACTTTTACATTTACTTTGCATCAGTTTGGACTCCTGAGGATTCAGCAGAAGTTCTGTATGGTCTCGTGAGTTTCTGCAGTGTTGTTCCTCAGTTCACAGATGTCAAAATCAGAGAATCCTTTTAGGGAAAACAAGAGGTTAATCTAATTAATGATGAATTGCTCAGTGTTACTTAACACAGGATTCTGTTTCTGCCCCTCTAACACAGTAAACTATCACAATCAGGTGAGCTGTGTGAATAAACTTGGCCATTTGAGGAGAAGATTGTGCCTCTACCTGCATTTCAGCTGAAGATTTTTGTGACAAGTCAAAGAAAAACACTTCTCTGTGGTTGTTTAAAAAACAAAACAAAAAGAAAACACTCTACATAACTGCAAAAAGAAAACAGAAAACTTGTAACATGCCAAATGTAACTCCAGCACATCTGTTTGTGGGATATGCAGTATCTTTAAGTATAAGTGTGCTGGATGAGTTCCCGGTGATGCATTAGTGGCGACTCACCCTTTCTCTCCCGTGCCCATGTTTGTGTGCCATGGCTGCCTGGTCTGTCCAGTTTTCCAGCCTACTTCTCTGTGCCTGTGTGTCCTCTGTGTGATGGTACTAGGTGTCCCTGATGCTATTATCCCAGAACACTCCCAGGCAGAGCCAGGGGGAGGTTCCCACCTATTATCATGATTTCTAATGGCCAACCTGGAGAGAGAGAGAGAGAGAGAGAGAGAGAGGGGGAGAGAGAGAGGCCTAGAGAGAAAGAAGAGGTTGATTCTAACTGAGCCTCTCTCGCTCTCTCTCACACTCTCTCTGGTTCTGCCCCTGACAACCAGCTGCTAAAGTCAGTAGGTTGTATTTTATGGCAGATTTTTTAAGTGCTGAGAGAGCAAATTGCAAAGACTAAAAATTTAAGGTATGAACATACGCACAAACCAGAAATAAATGCAGACAAATTCACACACACACACACACACACTTGCTGTAGATTTTATTTTCTCTCAGTCGGTATTCCTTATTTGGGCTACTAAATAAAAAGGGGATTGACAGGAGGAATTACACCCTGTTTCCATTAGCCTTCTGCAGCATCAATAAGCAGCCCATCCAGTCCCATCTTACAGCTAAAAATACCCTTTCTCTCTTCGATAGCAGGTCAGGTCACAGACTTAAGCTGTGGTGTGACTGTCAGCCGGCAGTGTAAAGGGCTCAGTGTGGGTCTGGCATAAGGCAACACTAACTACTTAGCCAGACACAACTAGTGCACTACAGCGCCATCTAAACGAAAAGACATACAGTCTAATCCACACAAATCTGTGTATACTGACTGCTCACAGCAGTCACGTTCAACGAGTGACAGACATACAGACTGGAATATTTTTCTAAAGTATAACTGGATGCAAATTGTGCACTAACAGTGAAGTAATGCTCTAGTCAGGAAGTGACTATCTATAATCACTGTACTTCCTTCGGTCTGCAAAGTCGCGTACTTAGATCAACACAGGCATGACGGATTAAACAGTGTTGTGAAAAAAAAAAAAAAACATACAGTGCGCTAATCCTTCCTCCAGAACTATGTGACCTTTAGCAGAAACTATAAATTCTGCTCATTATCATATACCCCAGTCTTCAGAGCATGTGAAAATCAAGGGAATGCAAAACCAGACTTCATACTTACTAAACAAACACAAGGGAATGTGACCCTGCCATTTAAGATATCAGAATCAATGTAATTTTATTGCCAAAACTGTAAAATAAGAAGGTAAATATTAAGAGAGCCAGGATACTGATAACAAATACTGTAGTTGAACTACAGTCATCCTGGCACAACTGAGAACACAGCTGGAAAATGTTGAAAGTAGTCAGTATCAATGTGTTATACTTCTCAACCTATGGTGACTGTACCCCCCCACTAATATTCACAAGCACACGGGGATCAACTAATATTCACAATCTTTGTGAATATTAGTGCAACCTAAGTATGGTTTCCAGTCCATTCATTGTCAGCGCCTCCAGGTCCAATGCTACCACTGGGAGTCACCACAGTCTCACAATTTCAAATCTTACACAAACTGTAGGGGCTATTAAGTTTGACTCTCAGGGTCAGTTTAAGGCTAAGGCAAATAAAGATTATCTCATAATTTACTGTACTGCATGTTTCCACAACTTCATTCAAACAACTTGGAAAGTAGGGGGGAAAAAAAATCTGTATCTAACCTTCATGAGACTTCACCGTAATGTCGGCAGACAAACAGGATGACATAAAGGTGAAAATAATGTATAAATACTTTTGAGATTCTATGTTAAACAGCACACGGGGATCAGATAAAAAATGATGACACATGAACAAATTCACGATGAGCGAGCCCCATTCCCAGGGGGGCGTATTGTGTAACTGCTGCATAGATTCAAAGAGAGAGGAGGCTGAGTAGTGTTGTTCTTTGACTCGCCCACACACACTCACTCACTCACTCACTCATTCACTCACTCTCTCACACACACACACAATCACATATTCATTTTTAATTTGTAGCATTGATTGGTTTGTTTTTTTGCCCACGGCACCTTTCAGCTGAGTATGTGACAATGCAGTAGCGCCCTAATTTCAACAGACGTCCAAATTTTCTTTCTCATGTGTGATCATCTCTGGGATTTTAATTAGATTTTCCAGTCATTTGCAGTATTTGTTTTACTCATTCGTTTTCTTCCTTTAAACAGGTGGCTCAGTTTGACACTGGGCTCTCACATTTATTCATAACATACTGCTTTGTTTTCATAAGCACAGTGCACAACCCTACCATCCAATATGTTTTCGATCATGGTCCCTGAGGCGGCTCACAGTCCACACATTATTGCCTTGTCAGACAGGGAGTGTGGGCTAATATTCTGAGGTCTGTGAGTCCCACTGCTGGGAAAAAAAAAGATATTTTTATTATTCTTGTTCTTTTGGACATACAGTACTTTTGTCAAAAAAAAAAAAAAAAAAAAGATTTCAACTTTGTTGCAATCAAATCACAAAGTCAGATGCCCAGACATGACATATCAGACATATCATTCAAAATCAACACTACTGACTAGAAACAATTAATGGTACGCCTTGCATTACTTTACAAAATATTAGCTGAGTTTTTGTATTAGCTGAAAGATTTAGCAACTGAACAGACATAAGGTATATGTGGACGTCTAGCTGAAGTTAATTTTCAGCAGTCTTAGTTTATATAATTCTTCAGAAAATATATAGTTACAACAGGCCTTTTAGCCACAGATGGTGATGGCCTGTTTTTGATTAACTGTCTTCCTCTGCCACTGCACTTTTCCTCAGTTAAACTTTTCAGAATTTCAGTTCTGCGATGCCTTTAACGTATTTGTCCACAACTATTGTAATTCGCAGCCATGCAATCAAGTTAAACTGAGCATAAGCCGGCAAATGTGTCAGTGTGTAACAGATGTGTGACTCTGTTACACTCTGGTGTGACTCATCTCAACAGTGAGTTTTTAAGGAAACATTAGCCAACTCACAGAAGTACAAAAGTACAAAACATCCTGAGCTATGTAATGAGGCAAAAGAAAAGGCAACAAAATCGTGATTAGCATATAGTACATCAAACACAGAGGACCAAAGCTGAACGTGAGTTTTTAAAGTCATATAAATTTCATAAGTCGGCGCCAGAACAGCAGCTGTGTCAGTAACCAACAGTGCATAATAATTTAATATGTCACATGGAGACCAACTGATACTGAAGTTGTGAGGGTGGTATCAAGATTGCGTCAGCAGTACAGTAAACAGTAGATTTTGTACAGCCGTCCTCAGTGGAAATAAAATAATAGTATACAGATCTATAGATTAAAAAACACAATGCATTTAGGTTTGTAAGGCATAATTACTCATAAACTACAGCATGTGAAAGATTTAGGTGATGATATTTTTTGCTTTTAGATATCTTGTGAGGAATATGCCAGTATCCGTCTAAATATTTAAAGGTGTAAAGCTGATGTCAGGCCATAATGTCAGTGCACACTGCTGTATAGATCAGACTCTAACTCTTATGTGTGTTAAACACAGAAAGAGAAACAGGGGTATCACAAGTCAAAGGTCACCTTGAGGGATACAAAAATGTCTCACAATAGAGTTGCCACACTTGATAATACCATGGCCTTGAAAAGTCCCACAAATTTTTTTTATCATAACCTCTGTGACACATTCTGGGCAACCAGTGAGCTAATCAGTTTAAAGATCAACAGGACCTGAACCCGAGAGCAAAGAAGACACAAAAAAAGTCAGTATTTGAGCAGGTTAGCTCTGAGAGACAAAAAAAAAAGGAAGCCTTCCATGTGTATCCCCTGCTTGCTGCCAGCTGTTACACACGGTGGTGGATCTGTAATGATATGAGCAGCCACCCCAAGGGAGTCTTTCAGTCTGATGATTATTCTGTGCCGCTGTATGACAGCCAAGAAATCCGAGGCCTTCTCTCACAGGTGCACCTTGTACATTTATATCATGCTGTTCCTATTACTAACAATGATGACGCCCACACACACATACACACTCCTGAACGAATTCAAGAGTGGTACCACAAGCCCAAGGACGTGTTCACCTGGTATAGACACGATTCATTTTTACAGATTTAACTTCCACAGCCCTAAACCTTCAAAGAATTCATAGCTCTGCGACTGCAATTCATATTGGATTGAAATTCTTCAGAAGGTAAACACCTCATTAAATACCCCATACTTAATGTGCAGACCCACTGCCTAAGCTCAGGTATGTTAGCCCATGTATTTCTTCACTTTTCAGAGATCTTGATCCTGAGGTTTAAGAGCTCAACTTGGCTTTTCATTGTTTCTTGCCTACAGGATGTTGGCATGATGTACACGGTGTGATTTAAATAAACAGGAAGGCAGAGTTTAACAATAACCCCGACTTGATGAAAGCTCCTTTGAAATTATATCTTGTTACCCCAGTAATGACACAGTAAAAGCTATGATTAGACAATAACCACAGCATGCGAGACAATGAAGCAAAGCTTTTATTGGTGGCCTAACTTCTCATATTCTGAATGTAATTATTTTAAAATGCTAAAGATAATCTTTCACTTAACAGGCTGGTTTGGGATGGAGCGAACCCCTCAGTATGTGTGACACTGCAGCATCACATCCAACAATGCACCAAAGCCCCGATAACCTCTCTGCTTAACTTTGGGCTGGAAATACAAACGGCATCCTTAATGTGAATAAATGGACACGGGCAAACGCACAGCAGATTAGCCCAGCCTTGCTGTGCAGTAGTACTTCACTGCAGTACAATGCTTACCGACGTGGATTTATCCTCCTCACATGCGCCTGCCCACGGTACACACAGTCTCTCTGCCCAGTGGCAGTGACTGATGGCGAGCATCACGTTTCTTACCTTCTTGACGGATTTCAGAGTGGGGACTGCGGTGAACGCAGCGGAGGGCATCTCCCCGACGTTCATATTCACATCGCTGCTGTTTTTGCTCACAGTCATCGCAGAATATTTCTCCGCGACGTTTTCGGTCTCTTTCACATATTTCGTGCCTTGTTTGACCTCCGTCTTGCTGTCCACAACCGAGTCGGTCATTGCATACAGGTGATACCGATACCGTTACCGGAAGGAAAAAAACAAACAAAAAAAGCCGGTTCCGAGTGGAGTTCAGACTAACGTTAGCTTGCTCCGTCGCCCTCTCGCTCTCTTGGTTTAGCTTCGTGGCTTAAAATGACCGAACCGACGCTGGAGCGCTTCCTCTCGGCCTCGGTGCGAAGCGATAAGTGGCCGACTTCAAGCGAGACTAACCGGTTTCCGGTCCTGGCTACTTTCTAAAAGAGCGGTTCAAACACTTGTTTCGGTCCTCCAGCTCTGCTGTCATCCACAGACAGCAACATCTCCGAGGGGAGGGACCGGTGTGTTTGGAAGCCGTCACCTGAACAAGAGGGCAGCGTGTAGGCGGCGATCATCCGGTCAGCGCCGGTGGAGAGAAAAACGCGGAGAAGTAACTGCTGTGGCTCGTTACTCGTTAACCATGTGACATTAGATTTACTCTTTACTTCACTTGTCAGTTGGTGCAAACCTAGTTAGATGTTTCCACAGCTGCCGTTACTGTTTCCCCGGGTGCAGCGTCCTCAGAGGCTGAGTCTAAGTCCCGCCTTCTTCGACATGATTGGCTGATCGTGGTACGAACGTCACGATATCCGGCGTCTGATTGGGACGGCTTGCTTGGGACAGTGTGTAACCTGGGAGGTCTGGTTGAGTGCAAAGGCATACTGCTCTTTAGTTTGAAAGAAATTCAATTATAACAATAATATTGTCTATCCGATTTCTATACCACGGGCACAAATATCAGTATAACTGTTTTCTTTTTTCAACAACGTTTAAATACATTAAACGTTAAAAGTCAATGTAAACTTTTACGGATATAATGTTGCCATGGATTCAGTGGTTTTTTAACCTATATTTAATTACATTTTGGAAAATTGTGCTGCCTGCCATTGGATACATTGACAGCTATTGGTGAATTACTTTGATACTAAAGAAATACTGAAAAGAGTTAACATACAAAATACACATTATGATCAATAAAATACATCAAAAAAGTACATTGTTACTGATCAAATTAAACAACAGCATACTGGGTGAAAATCAGCTCCACCTCGACCAGCTACAAGATTAGCATACTTCTTACAAACATCACTGAAAATATTCAATTACATAACACATGCACTCACTGAGCACTTTATTAAGAGCACCATGCTGGGCAGGGCCTCCCTTTGTTCTCAGAACTGCCTCAGTTTTTCGTGGCATTGATTTCACAAGAGATTCTGGTCCATGTTGACATGACTGCATCTCATAATTTCTGCAGATTTGTCAGCTGCACATTCAAGCTGCCAATCTCCTGCTCTATCACATCCCAAAGGTGTTCTACTGATTCAGATCTGGAGACTGGGAAGGCCACTGAAGTTCACTGAACTCACTGTCATGTTCATGAAACCAGATTGAGACGATTTTTGCTTTGCTTCACATGGTGCATTATTATGCTAGAAGCAGCCATTAGTAGATGGTAAATTTTGGCAATAAAGGGATGAACATGGTCAGCAATATTCAGATAGGCTGTGGCATTCAAACAATGACTGTTTGGTATCAAGGGGCCCAAAGTGAGCCGAGAAAACATTCCCCACAACATCACACCACCAGCAGCCTGGACTTGTTGACACAAGGCAGCTTGGGTCCATGGATTCATGCTGTTGATGCCAAATTCTTACCCTATCATCTGCAGCCTCAGCAGAAATTGAGATTCAGTAGAACAGGCTATGTTTTTCTAGTCTTCAGCTGTCCACTTTTGGTGAGTCTGGGCCCACTGCAGCCTCAGATTCCTGTTCTTGGCTGACAAGAGTGGAGCCTGATGTGGTCTTCTGCTGTTGTAGCTCATCTGCCTCAGGGCTGGATGTGTTGTTCATCCTGAGATGCTTTTCTGCTCACTGTTGTAAAGAGTGGGTACCCTTTCTGTCAGCTCCAACCAGCCTGGCTATTCTCCTCTGACCTCTCTCATCAACAGGATATTTCTGTCTGCAGAGCTGCTGCGCACTGGATGTTTTGTGAGTAAACTCTAGAGACCGCTGTGTGTGAAAATCCCAGGAGATCAGCAGTTTCAGAAATACCCAGACCAGCCCATCTGGCACCAAGATTCATGCCTCGGTCCAAATCACTGAGGTCACATTTTTCCAGATTCTGATGTTTGACATGAACATTGACTGAAGCTCCTGCATCTGCATGATTTTATGCATTGAATGGATGTCACACGGTCGGCTGATGGGATAACTGCAGTGATAGGCAGGTGTATTGGTGTTCCTAATAAAGAGCTCAGTGAGCGTATGACACTATGAAAGGGTCCATTCTGTATAATGTGTACTTAAAGTTAAAGAATATTTTGAAAATAACAGGTCTGTACTAAAAATTGTAATCATGACATTTACTTACAATGGAGTATTTCATTTTTGGGTATTACTACTTCTACTTAAACAAAAAGTCAGAATAGTTTTTTCTGCCTGACCATAACATGATAAAGTAATTAAAATATAAGACTACCTGCAAGGTCCACTTTCATCTTTGACCAAATCCAGAATGTATTCTAGTGCATGTGTTATTTTAACTATACTCAAAAAGATGGCAAGATAGAGCTGGAACAATTAGTCCATCAATCTGTTGCCAAAAAATTAATTGGTAACTATTTTAATACCCGTTGATCTCATTTCATCATTTTTGGGTTTGGCACTGTTGATGGAATATACAAGCAATCTGAGGAA
Source organism: Toxotes lorentzi (assembly GCA_037833715.1). Taxonomy (NCBI): domain Eukaryota; kingdom Metazoa; phylum Chordata; class Actinopteri; family Toxotidae; genus Toxotes; species Toxotes lorentzi. Next base: position 11,529,230 of record JBBMJY010000012.1, on the reverse strand, counting down.
ATCAGAATCTGTTTCAGGAAATTGTGATTCCCATTTTTCACAATTTTCTGGCAGGCCACAGACCACATGATTAATAAAGGAATTAAAATATATATCAGCAAATTAATCCATAACAAAAATAATTATTAGTTGCAGCCTTGAAGGCCTCATGCACTCTGTAGTCATTATTTCAAACATCTTATTCAAAAGACAGATATGCTTGAGTCACTTATTAAAATTTAATTGACATAGGATTCATAAATTCGAAATCCAAACTTTTTTCATTATAAAAAAAAAAATAACATTGCAATAATGCATCTGATGGCTAAAAAAAAAATATTATCTACAATGAAATAACCAAACACAGGTGGACTGACCAATGAAGAAGTAGCTATATGGATAGAATATGTAATGAGATGCAACACTGAGCCTTTTTTTCCCCTACAAACACTAAGTTTGACTACAAATTGTATAAAACGCATCCACTGAATTGGGCAAATTGGTAAGTACATCCAATACACACTGGTGAAGAAAAGAATTTCTGTACAACATCTTCACATTAGTATCACATTTCTGTCTTTGCTCAGAGGATGTACTTCAGATGCAGAGTCCATCCTCCACAGTACATGGGTTGAAAAAAAAAAGAAAATCACGTAAAGATAAAGGACACAAAAGTAGCATCAAGGCTTACTGGGTGTCTCTGGGAAAAACAAATCTGTACCATTTACAAAAAATATTTAAAGCAACGACTATCCACTACAGACAAATTCTCCTATTTTTTAACAGACCAGGGTCTGACAGAGTATGGCTTCACAGCTGTCATTTCCTCTACGTGACTGACCCTGGTTACCCATGACTTCATGATTCCTTATTGTCCAAACAAATCTTTGTGAAAATAAAAAGCTGGTCCACAGTGCCTGACCAGTAAAGCTGAGCATGGAAGCATCCTTTTCCATTTCAGAGAAGAAGACCAGTTCACAGGCTCAGCAGCCACATGGCCAGCCCCCTGGAAGACCAACAGAGGAAACTCAGTGGCGGAGCTTTCGTTTGGTGTATGATGGTGGGGCCGAGGGGAGAAAAAAGGGAGAGAAGGTGGTGCAGCAGATGGTTTGGCTGGGATGATGAATCTCAGGCAGGGCAGATTTCACAGACAGAAGCGATGAAGTTGGCGACAGTGCTACGAGACTCGGATCATCTGAGCCACCGTCTCATCTGCTGCTGTCTGGCCAACGTCCTGCTGCTGCTGCGCAAGAGGAGGAGAAAGGATCAGTGAGGTCACTGTAATAAATCACGAGGATTTTCATTCCTAAATGAGATATTGCCTTTTTCAACAAAGTGAAAACTAATTCCACACAAATTACTAATTAAAAAAAGCCAGTCAAAGTAAGTCAGGCTGTTTAAAGTGCTTATTTTACCATTTATGTTCTATTTACAGGCTTGAGTTAGTATA
>JBBMJY010000012.1:11487087-11527701 GCA_037833715.1 Toxotes lorentzi | reverse complement strand
TGGTCGGTGGTTGCCGCTGCGACCACGAGACTCGCGCTCGTCACCAATCGTGAGCGTGGGCTTTCGGTTGGGGTTCGGAAAGGTATTCGGGTGGTCTGAGTGATGATTTTTAGGGGATGTTTTCTACACACAGCTTCTTATCACACCTGTGCCAGAGCCAAAGCCATTTCCTCCTTGTCCTTGGGGGAAAAGAAACGTCCTCCATCTCCTCGTTTACGCTGCATAGCGTGACGGTGGCGAGACTCATGCAGGTATTTCTGTCAGAGAGAAAGTGGGTGTATAGGAGCTGTTTAGATGACGTACATAACAAGCCCATCCTGAAATGGTAGCCAGACAAAATAAACGAGTAGCCGGTGAAGAGAGGAAAAAGGGCTAAAAATGGAAGGAAGAGAGCTTTGATGTGCTCGTGTTTTTGTGGTATAAGATGATGACCAATAGTCCATACCCTCCTCTCTTTGGGGATTTTCCCCTCAGCTTCGAGCTTTGCCCGAGCCTGTCTTCGCTTCAGGATACGATGGTACTGTTTGGCATTGACATAGAGAGGCTCCTCCTCGAGCATCTCAGCCCCTGGCAGGGGGATACGTTGCATCGTGGGAACTCCGCCACCTCCAGGCACCATCTGATAGAGGGAGAGACACAAACATGCACATAGTGCTTAGAGCCTCTAGCATGGACAATATATAATATAAAAAAACTGTTACTGAGCAAATGGTTAAATAAATATCATATCAATCATTAGGTCTTTGCTAAATGCTGATACACAGAACTGTATCACAGTGTAGCTTTCACATTTAAAAACTCATGTTAGAGACACTGTGCACCCTGGGCGTTTTCAGTCATTCTGGCTGAATAATCTTCCTCACAGGTTGACATTGAGTAGCATTATGCTGAAACAGCATAAGGTCACCAAATGAACTGATAAGATTATGTATATTAAATTGAAGAAAGGTGAGGGAGATCTCAATCAAGCACAGTCTGTACATGACCATTCCTAAGCAGAGGTCTGCTCAGGCAAAATAAGTGAAAACACATGTGGGTGGACAACAGGCGGGAGGGGCTTTAAATAATCACAGCGATTGTCACTGCATGTAACTAACATTTTCAACTACGGTCTACAATTTACAAGTAAAGACAACAAGATATCACCAAATCATTAATTCCTCATATCCTCACAGTGTGATTCCACTACAAAATAATAAAATTCATAAATCCATTACGCTGAATTTCTGCAGTTTTGTATTGTGTAGACAAGGGTTAGCACCAAAATTATACACTGATAGTAACTACATTTAAAAGTTCTGTGACCTCCACCACACCGCACACCCTTGTGAGAGTCTAGATTATAAAAAAAAAAAGTAATAAGATGCTGGGTACCTCTGCACAGGGTCTTACCATGACCATTCCACCTGCATTGACCATGTTGCCAGAGACGGGCAGGGTGACGGTCACAGTGCCTTGGCCGCTGTTAGTGGTGTTGGTATTGGCACCCCCTGCCTGTACAATCTGGGCGCCGGCCAAGCTGGCAGCTGGAATTGTGATCATTCCTGCAAACAGATTATCATCACAATTCTTACTCAAAATGACAACTCAACAGTGCACCTGTTTAGGAAGTCCACAAAGCACAAGGCAAACACAAAAGGTAGGGAGAAAACAGAGTTTACCCTGCTGCAGGACAGTACCATCTGCATTGACAGGCTGGTAGACAATGGTCTGCCCGTCAGCTGTCTGTGCCACCTGCTGGCCCTGCACGCTGATCTGCTGCCCCTGTGGATCCACGAGTAAGGAGAGAAGACATTCAGTTACAACATCAATAATTATGTGATTAAATGGCTTTGCCACCCACTCAAATTGTCAGGATTTAACACCTGGTTCTGTCCAGCAGTGATGGCTGTCTGGGGCTGCTGGATGATGATCTGCTGGGGCTGACCCTGCTGGCCCTGGAGCTGGAGAGTCTGACCGCCCTGCAACTGGATCTGACCCGGCTGCACCAGCTGGATCTACACACAGACACAGCTACACTCAAAGATTGATCTAGGTTTACTGATCAATAAGATGGATGGGTGCCGTTTTGTAGTGTAGACTATTATACTGCACCCATCCTTCATATCTACCGGTACTATTCCACAGAGAACACACACATAGTACTTGTACAGGATAATGTGGTAAATCTTAAATACAGATCCTAATCTAGTAACTAAGCCTTATCCCTCACCTGCTGTAGTCCCTGAGCTCCAGATACAGGGACCTGCATTATGGTTTGCCCCTGACCCCCTGACATGGCCTGCACCATGATGGGTTGCCCTGATGATGTGATGAGCTGTCCGCCGCTCACCTGTACCATCAGAGGCTGCCCCTGGACCTACAGGAAGATACAGAAAGCTGTTATAGCAGCACTGACTGTGTTGGTTACCTCAGTATCACTCGTGTGTGACTTACAGGTCTGCAAGCAAGTCATGTCAAATCAGGAACGTCCAGGATACCACATCATGGATTAAACATATTTGATAATTTACAGTCATTCTTTCTGTTTTAGGATGCACAAACATGAAACCATCTGGCTCCTTAGTGGATCCAAACTGCAGGCTATGAACATCATGAATGAAATGTTTGTCATGAAGTTAGAGTACAATTGTAAAATACAAATCCTCTGCAGTCAGTGGTTTTGTATTTACTGGAATACTGCTGCTGAATCAAGAGATTAAATGAAGTTCATTTCAAACTAATTTGCTAAAAAGCACATCATTAGATAAGATGCTGCCATCAAATTTATTTACATTCACATGTACAACTTTACAACTTTATTAACATCCATAAATGAGTGAGTGACCACAATGGACAACTGAAAGCCTGTGGCAGCAGTTGTGTCATAGAGAAATGCCAGAGGGAAAGAACCCCCTGACATTTTCCAACAAGAAAAATACAGCTAAATAATGACAGGTGACAAGAAATAATGACTATGGATCCATGTAGTTCAACGCTGAACCAAGAAGGTTGTTCTGCAAACTGCAAAACACATTCATCTTCGTACTCATCACGAAGAATATCTAACTAGCAAAACTTGCTTTTACAAGCAAGAGACAAACACAATGCAGACAAGCGAAAACCTGAGGCTGACACACAACACACTGTGCTGAGGAACATGCAGTTCAGGCAGCTGTAAGACATGCTGGGGTGGGGGATGAACCAAACAGCACAGAGATGGGTCATGAAAAACAGCCCTGGTTGTAGCATGCAAACTGGCAGGCTGTAACACTGTCATGACACTGACACAGGGCGGCGGTGACACCACTACCTGGAGTGTCTGCACCTGCTGGCCTGAGGCCGTCACCACTGGCGCCTCTGTTTGCAGCTGCACAGCCGTCACTGTGCCCTGTGTCTGCAGACAAGGCAGGACAATACAATCTCAGACAGGTAATTATTATGAAAATAGACTGGATCTGGAATCCACTGGGACGCTGTGATCCTGGCACCTGTTTTCTGTGACCTTACAGCAGAAGGCTTTAATTGGTGATGGTCGGGAGAACTTTTCTTTGTCATTACCAAATTTACCTGTTCTGAGCTCACCTGCTGCTGGATCTGTCCATTGGCAGTCTGCACAACTATCTGCTCCCCGGTAGTAGTGGTGGCAGTGGTGTACTGCTCCATAGCTTATTATTGACACAATCCTCCTCTCTAGAGACAAAAGAAAGACACATCCAGTATTAACTAACATTAGATGTATAGCTTAAATCAGTGTATTTTACATGTAACCCACAACGTCCTTGACCTGCCCATATTTAATGTTACGTGTTATCAGAATTTGACATTATTTTGAAAAGGACACATTGGCGGCCTCTTAAATTCATCATGCTGAACCTGTGTTATATGTCGCATGTGATGTCTGAAATTCAGAGGTGTTATATGAACCTGTATCTCGGTTAAAGCCGGGAGTCTGCAAAATTTCGTTGTGTTCACATAATAACAATACAGACTCTTGAATCTTGATGCAACGAGGTCGGCTGCTGGATGTTGTTTTGTTAACAGGACAAGAGAGCTAACACGGCTAGCGTCAGTTAGCAAGCTAAAAAGCGTGGTAAAAGCCAGAAACCACAGAACAGAGGCTAGTTAACAGGTAAACTGCTAAATCCAGCCCTTAGGTGTGCTGTTGTTTATTACAGTCTATGACCATTTGCTTTACTGGTGGGTGGGCGCTCGCATTTTCGGCCATCCCTTTGTTTGAGATTCGATATTTTAGCTAACTAGCTAACGTTAGCTGAGGCTTGCGGACCACCACAGATCATGTTTCCTCACAGGAGCCGACACCAAGAACAAGAAGTTATTTGCAGGCTAACCAGCCTGGAAGTCAGCGGCCGAAATCAAACTGCCATTAGACGTTTTTTTGCATTTAGAAGGGTTAGTAATTTGGTTGGTCCATGACAAACCAATCCGTGCTGACAACTACCAATGCCTTCAATCGGGTTTCCCTTACCGTTTCTTCGCTGTCCGGTTTCCCTCTGATTGGCTCCAGTACAGCTCGCTAAAGCCCAATCAACAAAGTGAGCGGACAAAATGGCGCAAATGAAACAACGGCGCCCCGGGAGGAGGTGCGCAGCTGCGTGACACATGAGCACAGGGACAGAGAGGGGTGCGGGGCCCGTGCTGCCCGCCAGGAGTCGCTGTTTTATTCTTTTTTTGTTTGTTTGTTTTCATACACCGTGTAATAAATGGGGCAAAGAGATTAATGCCAAAAAAAGCAAAGTACATAACACAGACAGCATACGAAGTAAATATTAATAATATATTACATATACAGAATAATACAGAAATCGCAGGAGCTGTAAGAGCAAATACAGAGCACTATCCAGAGATGTTGTAGTAATTGTGTGATCATTTGTTCTTAATCAAACAATAATATTCCAGTTTTTATTTCCATTAAATGTGATCACTTCTTACAGTTAACCTTCCATTTTTATCTCATTGTATTCAGTGGAAAAATACCTCTTCAGCTCTACAAGCGAGGGGGGGGGGCGGGGGGGCAGTTTCCCTGGGAAATATATAAAGGCCCATTTAATAGTTACACCTCCGTACCGGTAGTTGGCAGTGGCTCGCGTTCTTTACGTTGCGTGGCTCATGTTTGCGGAAGTATATCCACGAGTTTCACGGGTCTGCGTCGCTGTATTGTGGAGGTGTTTAGTTTTGGTGAAGGTCTCTCCTCTGTCGTAAAAGAAAATGAAGTTACTCTAGTGAGCGTTACAAGAAGAGGACATTACTCGATCCAAATAAGGTGCGTTAGTGGACAGTTTGACTCCCAATGATGTTCCTGTAAGAATGTCCTCTTTGGCGCAACAAGCTAATGATATTATTTGCTCCAAACGGCAGGACCAGGACACACCGTCTGTGAGCATGGCCCGACCTCTCCGGGTCCTCTCCCTCCTCTCCAGGCTCGGTGCTCTGTCAGTGACCCCCACAAGCAGCTGTCGGTTTGCAAGTAGAGGTGCCAGCGGGTCGTGGGTGGGTCGGAGCCATGCGCCAAGAGACGGTGCATCAAACAGAGCTCCGAGATACAGCGATGAGATGTCTGATGAGGAATTTGGACTGGAGGATGTAGAAGACAGGCTCCAGGCCTTGGTTGAGTAAGAGTCAGCAGAAGTTATCACGCATTAATCCTTAATGTTAAAAATAACTTAATGTATCCCGGGTTTTTTTTCTGTATGCTGTCTGTGCAGTCTGTGATTCTTTGAACCACGTCTCCCATGTTTTTCCAGGCAAGAGAGGAAGAAGCAGAGGACCGTGAAGTATCATACACTGAGGAGGGAGATGAGTCCACGAGGAGCTCCACAGAGGAAGCTAACCTGGGATGCTATTGAGCAGATCAGGTGAGGAGCTCTATTAAGTCGCTGAACCAAGAAGTACCATTCACTTAATATAGGTTTAAAATTAAACCTTGATCGCTTTTCAGATATCTGAAGCAAGAGCAACCAGAGGAGTGGACAGTAGAGCGTCTGGCCGAGGGCTTCTCTGTTACCCCCGATGTCATCCTGAGGGTCCTCCGGAGCAAGTTTGTCCCTGTCCCTGAAAGAAAAGCCATGCAGGATGCTAAAGTAATGGCTGGACTGAGTCAGCAGGTACTGCCTTCAGGTGCTGGGGCAGGGCAGGGCAGGCTGAAGCTTCCTGGGAACCGTACACCGGCCACACTCCCACCTGAAAGCAGAGAAGGTGCTTTAATCTCCGTGGCCGACCAGACTCTGATGATTCAAGGGGAAAGCTCAGGATCCCTGGCCAGGAGTCCTGCCCCTGTTACTGTTCTGCCCACTCAGTTCACTGCTGGTATTAGCAGAGATGCCACAGTGACAAGATCAACAGAAGAAGAACGCCTCACCAACACAAATCCAAACGAGGAGGACACAGAGGAAGAGAAGAGCTGGGATGGACAGGTGTTGACAGAGGAACAACTTGAGGAGTTTATGGAAATGGAGAAGCCTGCTCCCATGGTGCAAGTTGGGAATGATTTCTTTGATGGAGAGGGCAACTTTTTATATAGAATCTGAGGACTTTTTGTATGAATCAATTCTGTAAAGGCCATATGCAGGCATAATGAAAAAGAAGTCTAACAAATAAAAAATATTCTTTTGTATCGTAGGTATTTATTGAACTATTTCTCTTTGTTTTGTTCATTTATTTCAGCATTTATTGATTTCCTGGTGTGTTTATTTACCATTCACTTATTCCCATAGTTATACAAATGAAGCCATGAAATTAACATACAGTAAAAAAAAGGAAAAGAAATATAGAGAAAAGAATAAGAGTATAAATACCTAATTACAAATAAATATAGAAATACTGAAATAAAACTTGAGAACATTCAGCTTTTGTGAGACAAGACAGAAATGGGATAATAGCTGCAAACCATCCTCAGAAATAGAATGTGTGAAAATGCCAGCCAGCCACAGGGAGGCATTTTGAAATTCGGTTTTTTATTTTTGCCCAGGGCTCAATTTCCCAGGCTCATATTTATTTTACATTGCTTTAAGTAAGAAATAAGAACAAGGTGACTAAAATAGAGGAACATATGAATTTATTGGCAAACCCAAAGAAAATTGCCTCAAATATACAGAAGAGAGAAACACTGCAGATACAAAGATGTAACCTTGTATATTTACAGGACCATCACAATGACTTATTAATTTATACAGCAGTTTTTAACTGTAAGAAAAATGTATTACCCTCACTTAATGCAATAAACCCTCATTAAATAAGAACTCAGCAAGTCTCTCCCAGTGTACAGCAGATGCATAATAACCCTGTATCCATTCTGTTTTATTTATTTGCGTTAACTCTCTTGTCAAGATATCACAGTCAGAATTCAGTCTCACATCAAGACATGAAAAACAGAATAACCAGATTATTGTAGGCCATTTCCTTTACAGAGTTCAGTGGATTTAGAAATTATTCAGAGTTAACATACAGTTCAGTGGGAGACCATATGAAATAGACATGTTCTTTACTGCTCAAGGATTCATTTTAGTCAACAAATGCAGCTACGGGGTGTCATTGACATACTGGATGACACTGATTACATATTAGTTGATATAAATTATCAGTAGATAATCGCTGGCCACACATTTGTAGGGCCTCAAATCATATCCTCACACCAGGCACTTGCACATCCAGCTCACTGCACTCTGAACCTGCTAGTCACCAATAAATAAAACGTGTATGAAACCAACATAATTAAAACAAGACAGAGAAATGATTGTGCAACAAATGTTAATAAGAAAAAAAAAAAATCCTGTAAGACTTGACATTATAGACAAGACAGATCTACTGAGAGGCATTGGCCAATCCAGTTTAACTTCAATGTGACCGTAGTATCAGAGTGATTAAAAAGAAATAAACAGCAGTTTAGTGTAAAAGACACAGATGAGAGACTTTCGGTAACCCTGATATTTCAGAGAATTTGCTCCACCTCAGATGAAAATATGAAAAAACAAAACAAACAAACAAAAAAAAACAAACCAAAAAACACCAGTCTTATATGGCGCTGCAGCAGCTTATGCAACCATGTCTTACTAACAGGATACAGTGTTAATTATGCTATACAAAATTTACATTATTGAACTGGGTGTTTTTTTTTCCCCCCACATTGTTCTTGTGTTTCTGTCATCAGATTATACTGACGTATTGGGTTACTCTGAATGTGTGGTAAAAAATATTTGAAGACATTTACTATCAAACTATAATTATTTCTCATTTCTGTCAACATCTTTGTTATTTTCCACATGTTCCACAAGTTCGAAAGTTTGTTAGTACAAAAACTGCTTGAATGATTATAAACACAACTTGTATGACTACAGTGATTATTACAGTATTATCACATAAATTATTAGGCCAAACTACAAACTCTTAGCATACAAAGGACTTTGTGCTTTAGGCAGCGAGAACTGCACTTTTTTTTTTTTTTAAACAAATCCTGTCTTGAAACAGACACACTTTAACCCCCTATACACCGACGCGCAATGCATTTCACACAAAAACGTCTCCATTCATCAAATGGAGCAACTGGAAACCTTATTGTGCCAATAGGATTATCCAATGTGCATGGACAGTATAATGAATCTAAATATCTTATTGCTATCAAACCTAAAGCAAATGTCTTATTACTTGTGTGTTATTACTTTGACCATGACTCTCAGTGCCATGGAGTACCAAAAGTATGCAGGCTTGTATTCCAAATACAGACTACAACAAGAGATTTCACAAATCAGTGCCAAGAGAGGAGGCGGAAAACATAAAATTTACATATTCTTGGCTGAGCGGGGGAAAACTTTTTGACAAACAAAATACTTCATTAAACGTAGGGATTATGATTCAAGAGGTTTGGGAGAGTTATTTTCCAACGGCAATCTTTTTTAATACCTTCCAAACTGACACCACATCAAAAATGGCAAATTAAAAAAAACAAAAAACAAAAAAACAAAAACAGGTCTATGTACAAGTGCATGAGGAAAAAAAAAAGATCTTCAACAGAAGTGAAAAGTATTTCCAGGAGCACTCCCAGGTGATGGAAGAGGCAGGACCCGTAATGCAATGGTGGTGGATTTATACAAATAGCTTTGCATCAAAACCCATTACTCTGGCTTGGTCAGCAGTTCAAATTACTGCATCAGTTCTTCATTTAACTTAGAGATTCAAACTCGATCAATAGAACCAGTAAGTGAAGCACAACACTACAAGACCTCTTTAGTTCTCCTCAAACGTGCATTAGTCCCGGGACGCCTCCATACATTCATTTAACTTCACAGATGACAGCAGAGTGACACAGACTCTTCGTCTGGTAGCTGAGGCCAAAGGTCATACTAGAGAGTGAAAGGAAGAAGTAGCTGGAGACAGAAGAGTGACAGGAACAGCAGCCAGCTGCTTAGCTGTGTTGTCAGGTTCTGCCCGCTATTCAAGCAGGTCCTGTGCAAAGAGAAGAGAGAGGAATACCAATGAAGTCAGGAACGGCACAGGTGAGCAAACAAGAAACCATTTTGGTCATGTTTACACACACGCCTAACTTGATTCCTCAAGTGACCTAGTTACAAGTCAGTTAAAGTTAAGGCTGTAACACTGAAGCAATAATGCAAAATCATGCTTTGATACAATGCATAACTTCCTCTTAAACTGGACCAGTTACTGTTGTATTTCAATCTTGTTTCATTTTTGAGAATACCGGAAAACAGTGAACAGTGCACCAACAAACATTTAGAGTACAAAGCTGCAAAGCTGTCCCCTCCCACGTTCTTCACTCGAACTGATTGTCCGAGATAATTTACTGGCTTATTATCAGCTTATCACATATATTGGCATATAAGTTGGAAGATAAATAACCAGAAAACTGCAGTACAGCAATACCAAAGATATATCTGAGGTACTTTACAAAGTGTCACTATTACATAGTGTGACCACCAGAGAGCACTGCACTCTGTGTTTGTATTTCAATGTGTTATTCTGACAGTAAAAGGTGCTGCTCAGTATATTTCTTCCTCACAGTTCACAGGATCCTTAAAAAGTGTTTGTTGAGTAAGAAAATGAATGCCCGTTAGTATATTATCATTTTAAAATCTGAAATTTCAGCTTCCACAATCCTGTATTAGTGGGAGATGGTTATGTTCTGTTCCCTTCTACACCTTCATTGCTCATATAGGACAATGTTCAGTTCTCACAGGAGGGGGTGGGCCAGTATATTTAAGTGTGCAAAGTGGCGCACCATGGCTTCCTCGCTGTAGGTTTGTAAATGTTCAATAGGTTGATAAATGAGGTCCACAACGTGCAATGGTTTTATTTCTATATCATTATACCCAAACAAAGACACATTGTTCCCCCAATCTCAACTCTTCATCTGTATTTAGATAAAACAACAATAGGGTGTTTGCTGCTGTCAGCATCTTACAAGTTTCTAGAGGTGATTTAACAGTAACAATTACTCTCTGGTGTTTTTAATAATGAATATTCATTTTCAGGAAAAGTATTTTTGGTAATTTGTCTTTAGCATCAAGGGGTGTGGCCCACTTTTTGAAGGAAAACCTGGAACCCATGTTTCTATCCTGGCCTGTATATGATGGAAGAAAATACATCCACTGTACCTCATCGGAGTCGTCATGAAACTCTATCTTGCCGTTCTGAGTGTGGTTGGTCTCGAGTGGGTCGTCTATCCCCTCAGAAGCATTGTCCTCAACGTGCTGCTGCAGCACAGAGTACCTGTGAACCAAGAACCTAAAGGGCACATTTAAAACACCGTCAGGTCACTAAAAATCATCTGAAAAACACCATCCAGCACATAAAACACAATCGAAGCCAGGAAAGGAAAAGTGCCAACTCAAATTGAGTCAAAATATAGTCTGCTGTCCTGGACATGTTCTCCTCTGTTCACAGGTTTTGGGTTGGACTATAAATATGGGCAGAAAGATACACTAACCTGCCACCGCAGACATATTTCTTGACAAAGACAACTCCTGCTGCAATGCTCAGCAGCATGACCACGATGACTGTTATCACAATGGGTACAGACTTGGAGGAGTGGCTGTCTATCTGTAAAAAACAACAGCAGACAAAAACAAATGTAGAAATAAAAAGCTAATAGTGACAGTTACACTGTAGGCAAACATACAGCACGACTAAATGTATATTCATAACATTTTCAAGGAGTCTTAGTAAGCAGAGGTACTGACCAGAAGTTCTGGGCCCACCAGGTCACTCACACACCTCTTACTGAGGTCAATCTCTTTACGCTCAGGCATCTCTCCTCCCTCACACTTATCTCCAGGGATTTTCCTGTAGCTGTGGACCAAGAGCACATTGGTGATTATTACTGCTCAGTCAAGAGTGCATGATAGTTGACTGATATGATAGGCAAACACCATTTACCAAACATTTCATTTGCATTTCTGGTTAGCTTTCATTCTTCCACAATGAACACATGAGACATACTGTCAGCCTCTTTGGCTTCCTCTGACTGCCCTCTGCATGGCACACACTTCCTCATTCTCATTATTTGTCTCCTCTGACTCAGACAAACACTGATCCTGTGTCACTCTCGCTACCAAAAAATGTGGCAGTGCTGATGGCCTTGTACAAAGTTAGATTTACACTTTTATATATGTAGTATCTGTTTTATTATTGTTTATAAAGACAGACTACAAGGAATCACCATTACTGCAAAATGAACCCTTTATTACAACCACTACTCAGGTAAGAATCTGCTCAAGGCATTACATTATTTATGGATAATTACAGAAAAGTTAAAGCAAATCATGTGGCATCGATGATCAAAGGGACGGGTCAACGCATTCACTTGCTAGGATATTATTTTCAATAACTGGCTGATGTTAAGTAATAAACCAGTGTTGAACTAACAACAGTGACATGCAGAGATCTGTCGGACTTCAGAGGCTGAAGCTGGAGCCTTACCCACTAGTCTGCAGTTGCTCCTCTTTGCCATGAAGACAGAACTCCAGCACTTTTCCTTTCAGGTCCGGCTGCTCCACACACTCTGAGCTGTTCTCTTGACGGTAATATCCAAAGTCACTGCAAAATGCGAGGGTGAAAGAAATAACCTACATTTATTCTTCTTAGGGTAAATTCTTTCTGAGTTGTGTTTACAGCCACAATTTATTTTCACCTAAAGGAAAAATCCACTCCAGGATACTTTCACACTGCAGTTTGACTGTTTTTTTCCCCCAAACTGTATCCAATTCGTCCAGTAACAGAATTTGAATAAAATTTGAATCATCTACAGTAATTTTACCATCATTGAAAACATTTAGAGCCAGTTTGCACTTCTAGCAGAAGCCTAAATACAGTGCATAAGAGTTGTCAGTCACCAAAAATAATGCATTTAGCATTACCTAGTGACATTTAATCTGAGGTAACTGAGTGCTTGATTTTGACACTTTGAGCATGCAGGTCAAGTCTTACCACAGGAAGTCATCCAGGGTGCACGGACATGGGGTCGGCTGGGTGTTAACCTGGTAATCTCGTCCGTTCCAGCAGACCGAGTCCTTTCTGAGACGCAGAAACTTCTCTTTGTAGCCCAGCATGCAACCATCATTGGGGTCGCTAATGTCATCCGAGTGGGCCAACCACTGCACGTAGTCCTTGTCCTCACCTAAAAAATTTTAAGTTTTGTTTAGATATCATCTCAAGCAAAATAATGAGAAAATATCTCTAAATTTAAACAACTACACTAAAATCTGTTTTATTTCTTTTTCATGTCTCTCACAGTCTCTGGTGAGAAGATCCCTGAAGTCAATGGTGATGGAGATCCAGTACTGGCTCAGGAGAGAGTCTCTGTAGCCCCAGATACTGACATTCATAGAGCGAGCTCCCGGCTCTGATGCCAGCCCAGTGAAGTAGATGGGTTCATCAGTGAAGTTGTACACACCCCAGCACTGTCCTTCATCAGTGGAAAACCTGTCAGGACATCAGAAAATGAACATCAGTGAAAGCCCAAGAAACTTGAATGTAAAGAAATAATATATGAAAGGGGTTGGAATAGAATAAGACATCTGCACAACTACGGAGTAAAGAAGGCAAAAAGCTGATCCTAAGTGTGCTACTACTTTTATACAATATGAACTGAACATTTTGTGTTAATCTAAACAAAGACAATGGCTTGTCATAAAGTTTGGCCCTCTGTACAAACAGAGCTGCACTGTTCGTGACATACAATGCAAAGCAGGGGAAGAGTAGGAATAATCTTTACAAGAACCATGCAGGACAGGAATACATGGAAGAGAAACACGTGTATGTGAACAGTTACAGTATAATTGCCATTTTCATAATTGCCAATATCAACAAAAACTGTCCATTGGTAAGTAAAGAAGTTGGTATTTACTGCTGTACACTTTGCATTGTATTAATTTTTTTTCCATTTTCCACACAAGGATGTTGAATACTGGATGTTTAATTAGCTTATTAGAGTTTTTCATTACAAACCAGAGCAGTAAACAATGTTACACAACATTATCCTGTTGAATAAGCCTCCTGCTGTCTACCCCTTATGTTCTACAATTTGACTGGTGTTTGTAGTGGACTCACTGGGAGATGTGGTCTTGAACCCACTGTGCTGTTTTGCTCCTCTTCTCTGTTGTCTGCAGAGTTACTACAGCTATTTTTACAGTTTTGTTTAAATCTTTTTCTTTATTATTCAGGTGAAAGGAGTCAGCAACACGCTGTGGAGCTGCCTCACATTTAAAAAATGGAGCTGCCTTTAACATTTAAAAAATGTTAAAGATACATAAATAACACATAAACAGTAAGTGGCAGAAACCATGGGACCAATCTCAGCATAGTTAGCTGAGCCATGCAGCCTGCTCCACTGGGCTGATCACACTGTCATGGCTCACTGAGATATCAGCATACAAAAGAGCCATTGGTAATGTTATTAGTCACACCTCTGCCTTTCCTTCTATGACAAGTCAAAATGTCTATTACAGTGAGTTTAAATTTAATTCAGAAAACCTATACAACACATACAGAAAAGTAAAAACAGACTTCTCCTAGCATCAGCTAATTCAGGTCAAACCCGCACTCCTCCGTTCCCTGTTACTGTAACTCACTTGATCTGGTTGACAGGTTGAGTGAGGCTGTGCTCCACAGCTACCAGCAGCCCTCCAGAGTCCAGAATGGCGTAGTGATGAGGTCCATCAAGGCCCTTTATCCAGGTGTACCCTCCGTCATCAGACACATACACATCAGGCCTCATCACTGAGATGGCATCACCAACACTCCCTGAGGAAATTTATTTACCCAGATAAATAACTGCCGGATTATCTCACCCAAAACTTAAGATATTTGAATAAAACAAAATTTGGTATGAAAGCTCTGAGGATTACCATGAGCTAAGATGAGACCAACAGCATTTGGTTCACTCAGAGGCAGCATGGGGACATTGAGCCTCATAGCAGTACTGTAGGCTGCATGGATGTGGAGACTGCACTGTAGGCATAAATACAACCAGCATTTGGTATCTGGATGTTTATAGAGACTGAACACTGTGAAAGTCACTGACTGGAGATAACAAAATACCCAACACTGCAATGATACATTCATCCTACAACAGAACACAATCTGATGCTACAGCTTTACACAGTTTTCCATAGAGACCAATCGACTTTTTTCTCATGACAAACCAGTTCCCTTTCTTTTTTTGTTACCTTTTCTGGGTCCTTGGCAGTAGAGTCACACTTGCTGTTGGCAGGTTTCCTCAAGGGAACCCATTCCCCTCCCTGATCAAAGGACACCACAGACTGCACAGAGTCACCTGGAACAACAAGACAAGAACGTAACATTTACAGCTAGTTTTAAATCTCAGGCTGATACTGCTTTCCAGAAACAATGTGTGCAAATAAAGCTTCAGTTCAGTTACCGCAAAATTACAGGTAAGTAAGTAACTGCCCCAGAAATAATCATGTAATCACAGAATGGTCATGAGGAAGAGTGGAGGTGAGAAAAGGGCAGATTAAAATATATGGAGATAGAAGGAAGAGATTTTCCAACATCCAAAGCACAGCAGACATGATAGAGTTAAACTTTAGCTGGTGATGTGAGATATTTCTGCTCAAGTGTCAGCCAGTCGCTTCAGACAGACAGCACATCTAGCACTGAACAGCTAATTAAATATTTACCCAACGCTGCAGCACGTAATGGAGAAGTCATATGTGTGTGTTTCTAGGGGAATTTGAGTACAGGCATGTGTTTCTCTTCCTTTATCTAAGCACAGACACATGTATAGAGCTACCTTCGGCCAGGACACTGGTGATGAAAACTCCACGCAGGGAGGTGACGTTAGTGAAGTCTGTATCACCCCCCGTGGTGGTATAAAGGTGACGCTCCAATGACTTGGAGTACACAGTGCCCCGGTCATCTGATACATAAATGGTACCAAAGCCTGTATCTGTGGACAGAAAAAAATAAACAGGATCACTACACGGTCACACCTCATAAGTGTAAAACCTGTAATGCAAGTCTTACTTCTCCGACCTTATTCACATCTGACACAATTATAGTTCTTTACAGAGGTAAACACACAACCTGTGTCCTTCTCTTACATATCATCACTGCTTTGTTCTACAATATGACGAGTAAAAGCGGGAAGCTGCCGCATGGACTGACCTCCTGGCTCGTCAACATGCATAAAGACCATTTCATCGTTCGCTGCCAGGATGGAATAGAACTGCTCGTGACCAACGGGGGGGAGCTGGGCCATGTTCCACGTCTCACCCTGGTCCACTGACACATGGATCATCCTCAGAGTCCCCTGCAGAGAAAGAGGCCATACAGAGATAAAAAGAGGACAAAGAAGAGAAAGAAAGAGGACCGGGTGAGAAGAGCAACAATTTGACAGTGCAACTATCCCATGAAAATTTACTTAATTACATGTGTAAGAAACTGAGCCAAGCATACATAAGCACACATTATGTCTCTTGAAAGCTACACAGTTTGAGTGTTGCAATACATTTAGAAACCCATTCATTTTCTAAATGTGGTTAGTATTTTGAGGAAGAAGCATGAATGTGTGTTACATCATGTTGTTTTCTATGACCATTTCTCCTTAAGTCAAGTATTGAAATAGCAGACTTCCCCATTTTTACTCAAAAGTGATACTACTCTTTTAAACCACACATGAAATTATAAAGAACATCAATGGTACAAAAACATTAACAACTTGAAATTCAATGTCATGAAAACAGTCTGGATGTACAGCATGATATATCTCAGCACACAACTGCTTACTGTATCTCAAATTCAACTGGCAGAAGCTTTTCTCTTACAAACAATAAATATTTTGCCTCTGGATGCATGATCCTGTCTACATGGCCGTGATCTGGGCCTACTGTATACCGACCTTGCCTGTCATCACGGACGCAAACAGGAACCGTCCACCCAGGCCAAAAGAGTAGATCTTACTGGCGACAGTCTTGATGGTTTTACCATAGTCTGTCGTCCTCCTCAGTTCCAGCATTCCCCGATCACCTGACAAAGAAAATGTACAACTTAGAAATGTAAGTGCAACAAATGTATGCAAATTTACAAGCGCAACTAAAAGTTCCATGTCGTATTTAAGAGGAATAAAAGGTTAAATCCTGAAAAGAAGGATACAAATACTTTCATTCAGCTGCACGAGATATGCTGATACCATTTGTCCAATCCCTTTATTCATTATCCAACACAAATCCAGATAATTCATGGAAAACTGAGGTCTCAGTAAAAACATGCAGTTACTTAACTTTTCAACAGCCTCAAGAAAATTTAAAAGACAGTATATTCCGTGTATGTACTGTCCCTCAGTAATCTACTTGTACATACATAAATTGATGAGGTCATTAGTAGGTCTAGGTTGAACTGTCACATGGTCATTTTTCATTTCAGGTTTTGCTTAACGAGGGGATCACTTACTGCAGGATCCGTTGAGGTTGGCTGTGAAGAAGATGGAATTTTTCCTTCCCCTAGAATCAGAGTGGAAAGTACAGAGAATTTCAGAAAAGCAGACATGCACATTTGAGTCCACAGAGTCAAGGATATGCAAGACAAATAGATGTAGTGCCCTCTGTTGATGAGTGACAGTTCTCAGTGTGTTTACATGTCAATAAACAACAAAGTCAGGTTGGGGAATGCTGAGGAGCATTCCTGCATCAGGGAAGAAATCGGGTCTCATACAGGATTCTTTATAAATTTTCCATCTGTTCCCATAATGTAGTCGGTTTTGCTATGTTGTGAAAGCACCACATGACACGGATTATCACAGACATGTCCTTCTTAACCGTGTACTTTCTTTTGAGTGTTGTGTTTTGACATCAGAAAAGTCCTGGCCCAGTTGATAATGACCTATTTTCCTGCAGCCTGCTCACACCAGCATCTTTTGGGATAGTGATAAAAGGTTACGTTTCAGGAAGTCCGTTTTGTACACCCAGTTTTCTCAGACACCGTGGCCTTGAAAACACAGCCTTAAAAGTGAAACTAAAAAGATATTTAGAGCTCTCAAAGGTTATTAGGCGATACATATCAGGAAGTGCTTCCAAAACAACAAGAAAGCCACAAGGGCTTGGTCACAACAGAGCTAGTCAAACACTCATTGAATGCAATACAGTTTTATTGTTTTGCAGAAACTATAAGTCCTGGGTAGAACTGTGAACATGTCTCTGGTTATTTCGTATTAACTCTCCAACTATAAGTAAATCAGCAGAACTGTGAACATGTCAAAACATACTATTCACCAATGGCACAGTAAAGAGAGTTGGGACTCCTCTGTTTTCCATTACCTGTAATAATTAGCTCACTGAAGGAATTTAAACTTAAGAAAACTGACCAACAGATTTCTGAAATTTTTGTCACAGGTCAGACCAATAGGAACGAGGTTCTTCCACTTCTTCGTGCTGTTGCTAAACAGGCATATTTCACTGAGACACAGACTCTTGGGGATATTGAGTAACACTAGTGTTTGCTCACTGTGCACCTGACAAAGATGCCTCTGCGGTACTTCATTACTTCTCTTTTAAACAACACATCTGCTTGCCTTGTCTCTTACCATTTCACCAGACACACCATGTCGTGGACTTTTTTCCAATTGCTGCCAAAATCGTCAGAAAGCCACATTTCATTCTGAGGGTAGAGAAAAAAAAAAAAAAAGATTCCTTAAACGATAAACTCACAGTTCACCTGCAATGACACCACTGTTTACACAGGTTAAACTGAACTCGGTACACTAGACCTGCCCATAAACACAACAGTCATAAAGATCATAAGTCATAAAGTTAATAAATGCACTCTGAGCAAACACATAAAAAAAAAAAAATCATTGACCAATGCAAGTCTTCTTGCTATGAGGAAGTAAGATGGCGGACTTTGCTTAAGGGTTTTACAACAGGCAAGGAAACAGGTGGCTCACCCTCTTTAGTGAATGACAAATGACAAACAACTACTAATCTGACATCCCCACATACAGGAGTTTTGAAGTTTATTCTTATGCTACTCCCTCTGTGAGAGACTGGTTATTTTCCAAGCAACATACAGTTCTTTAACATTCACGACTTACATTGTTGCTGAGCACCAGCAGCACTTGGGAATTCTCAGGGTTGTATGTGATCTGCATCAGAGGGGTGAAGGGCAGGTCCCTGTGGGTGAAACTTTTCCCAAAGTCATCAGAGACAAAGATCCGAGACCTGTGACCTCCAGACACATCACCTGTCAGGATCACCTATGGGACAGAGTCCAGATCTCAGACTGATGAAGAAACTTATGATGACAGAATGATGAAGGATCTTTACAGTAGCACTACATTTGCAAAAAACTCCAGACTACATAAAGTAAATGCTGTGTGGATATGACTTACTTTCCCAGAGTTCTCTGGGCCGATAGCAATACCAAACTCTGATCTGATGAAGGTGTTGTTGATGAGGCTGGTGACATCCTGGAAAGACTTCCCATAGTTCTCACTGGAAGAAAAATGGTTGCATCCTAAATAAATGCAAATCAAATACAGTGTACTTTTTTTTTTCTTTAAACAGGTGAGGTCACCAGACTTACCTTCGATAGAGTTTGGACTGCCCCAGTCTTAGCATGAAGAAAGGCACCTGAAAAGTCGTCAAAGCAAGGATGACCTGCCAAGAAAGAAGGTTAAGCATGAGGAAAGTGGAACATGGATGGCTTATTAATGTGCATCAGACCCTGATGTGGGGGAACTTATTGCATAATCCACGCAGGCAGACTACCCTGTCGATTTCATACAGTTCACTGAGTATGAAGTTTGTCCTACTCACGTCACAGTGGAACAAAACTCCGTGAGAGACGTGTTACATGGGGTGACTGATAAGTTTGTGGCCTAAGGCAGAAGGAGTCGGTTTTAGAAAACCTATCACATTTATTTTTCAGAATAGCACCTTCCTACATTTACACACAGCTGTGGAGCATACAAATCCTTTCTTTGTAGAAGCTGCCGTCTTGGACCTCCGGAAAGTGGTCCACAGCAGCGATAACATCATCATCACTGCCAAATTGGTGACCATTGAGCTCCTTCTTTCCACTAGTCTGAGGGGGCCAAATCAGGCCAAGGACCTCTTTGGATGATAAGCCCCTGAGGCTGATGTACCGGATGACTGCATGAAGGTTGATGTTGTCCATTTTCACTCCGGTCTTGCAGTCTGCAATCATCAAACTTTCTACATAGTCACTCAAAGAGCTGAAGTGCATGCATGTGCATGTAAGGGGAGCAGTATAACTCATCTCCTTCTACCTCAGGCCACAAATCAAATATATAAATATATCAATTGTATATCAATCAAATATCAATCATCCCTCGCAGGTGTAAATGGAGAAGACTGTAACACTCACCCCTGTGCCATCTCCCACCCAGGCCAGCGACACTGAACCACTCAGGTCGTTGAAGGTATACTGTGAAAATACCAAAAACAAGATGGTTCATGTATGTAAAATATGTTACAAATAAACATTTCAAAAAAATAAAAGCACTAGTTGAGGAGTGTGTCTACATATCATTGTGAACATGGGAGACAAGGGGGTGAACTAAGTACACAATTACAAACTGCCATCAGAGCCTATTTGTGAATTCAGCCTCCAGAATGTATTTTTGCTTTAACTGTTGCTGTGTTTCCTGTGAACATGTGTGCAAGCATAGATGGTCTAAAAGTCTAAAAAGTGGAGCATCACTTATCAGGGCAAAAAAACATTTCAGCAAGCAGGAGGCTTCAAGGCAATTGCTCTCAGCAAAAGCATCTGAACACAACTACTGAGCACTGTGTTAAAACTGAGTTCAAGGATCAATATTTCACCGTAATTTGCACAATAATTTTGCACAAATCAAGTCATTTTAGCAGTGTGGTGATAACAAAAACATGTTTGCTTTCATTTTCAGAGAGAGATCTGCTGTTTGAAATAAAAGTCTCAAATCCTGAATACGATTCAGTGGCCAATTACTCTTCAAATCTGTGTACACTGACGAACAGTTTAAAGCAAGTTTTTTTTCAGCAGCTCACGCAGGAGGCAGCTCCAATACCGGTGGGACCTGCTGCAGAAACCTCGAGAGGAATGACAAGGCTGAGCCTCTAGGAATTCTGTCGACATTAGACTACAGAGGCCGGGTATACAAAGACTGCAATGCAAAGTTGATCACATGGCAATGAGGAGCTAGGCAAATAAGCAGCACAGGACTCTGCTGAGATCAGCCTCTCGCTTGAAATACAGATCTATGTGCTTTCTCTTCCGGGCTAAATTCTCTGCTACTGTGAAATCTTTTAGATATCTGGTGAGACCAAATCTAGATTTCTCTTCTCTCCAGGATTTTCAGTGCAAATTATTTTTTTTTAATTAATTAATTAAATAACAACAACAATAATAAAAACAGTAGTAGTCTCTGTTTCCTAACATATCCCCTGCTTGCAAACGTCTTTCAACACCACACAAACACAGCTTTTAATTACAAAATAGCTACCACACAGCCAGTCACAAGGATTCCTCTGGACCAGTTTTTCCTGTCAACACTCTGATTCGCAGAGAAAAAGTGACATCTCCATATGCAGAATAAAGCTGCATGCTTGACAAGAATGAGATATAGGTCATAGCCATTAATGGAGCATTTGAGAGGCTTGGTAGTGCTTCTGTGGAGCCTGCGCACGTCTTAAAGTACGAGAAAGACATGCGTTGTTACAGTTGTCCTACACTGTACCTCACTGCACCAAATATTAAAGAAAAGAAAATATTGGCAGCCCTGACGTGGTGGCCTTCAGAAAAACAAGAAGGTTCTTATAATGGCTTTTTGAGGAAGGAGAAAGGTGTAGGAAACGCCTGAACTTCTTCAAGTCATTCTGATGATTATGAAGCATTTTTTAATTGCGCTTTACGAGAGAAAAATATAAATATGTGTAATATAATATCCTCTATCTAGCTGTTATCCCAGGGCTTACAGATGAATGGAAAAAAACAGCCCATCAGTCGCTAGGTTTCTGAGTACACGGAATAGCTGATTAGGCCTGTTCGTGCACCTGGTTAGCACCTGCGCATCATATTCTCTCGGCTCATTTAATTGTCCGACGTGTGAAGTGAAACAGGACCTTAGCGGGTAACTTACGTGGTGGGTGTTGTCTCTTAACTTGGTGTCAAATCCTTGAAGAGCTTTGCAGGAGTCGCCCTGCTCGGTGCTTCTTCGTCTGATCTTGTGATTCGGTGATGCAGCCAGCCATGCGGGCAGAGACCTCTTGGCGATTTTCGCAGCTTTGTCTACATTGTTTGAATGCTTCACAAAAACCGACTGTCCGACTGGTTTGGATCCCGGCTTGAAATCCAAACCGGCTGTGAAAGTGCAAACGGGTAACAGCAGGACACAGAGGAGCAAAAGTCTCATCCTCGTTGCTAGTGTCACCGGCCAAGAAAACAATAACAATGAAGACAAAAAAAAAAAAAAAAAAACCCGCCCCAAGCCGAGTCTTTATTTATCCCGGGCTTGCCTGGAAATTGAAGGTCGCTACAGCTCTGCCGCGGATGACATCAACAAAATAGTGGTCCTCCTGACACCGACTATCTCGGGCTTTGAAAACACGGAGCGCCCTCGGAGCTCCGAGTCGTTCCGCGCGTAGGAGCGAAAAAAAATACCGAAACACAATTTTACAAATTAACCGAGGTGTTTCACACCAATTATTCGCGCTGCAACTCCGTAGCCAACATGATACACTGTAACGATCACGTAAATTGTGTCTGCGGATCGGTACTGCTCTGTGCAGAGAGAGGGCGCCGTGATTGGCCGTGGTCTCCCTGCTCGCGTTTGTGATTGGTTCGATGTTTAGAAGGCGGTGCCAAAACGAGGACTCGCACAATTAGCTGTCAAAGCTTTTAAGGATAGGTTGAGTAATACTAGCATGTAACTCCAGCAAGCTACAACTTAATTTAAAGCAGAAAATCTTTTTTGTTTTTTCGGTTACTATTGACCGTATTTGGGTGAAAAAAAAAAAAAAAAAATACAAGTAGCGCGTTAGGTTGGAAATGAATTCCACACAGTAATAGTAGTAGAATTGCTACTTAATGTTTTAGTGCAGCTTTATAATTAATTGGCTCAGCCCCATTAGTCAAGCCACCAGTCACTTTAAACGAAATATGCCTTATGGTTAAATAAATTAACAATAAATAAGGGTAAAAAAAAATGTGAATTGCAACCAGCACAATTTTAGCCACGTGTGGTTCATTTTGTTTATGAATTAATTTTCTCAGAGTCCAAAAGAATGAAAAGCCCTTTTTTCCCCTCTTATTCTAATGTTTTGACCTGTCATGTGATAATATTTTAATGAATACTTAATTTTATATGAGGACACAGTTTACAGGGGAAAATGTAATTGGGAATCATTTTACATAATATGTACAAAAATGAATGAAATGTCTTTCCTTCACCCACAGTTTACTTTGTCAGGGGTTAAACATCTGGATCTGGTGTGATGTTGGGAGACTCAAACATGAAATCATGCTGAATCTTAGTAATCCCTCCCTTGTCATTGATGAATTGAAATCCCGCGTACACAGAGTGTTTGAAATGCTCTGTTTATGCAAACACACAGTGTCACAAAATATGTTCTAACAAATGACTAGCGATCCCCTTCTAATGGCAGATATGGAGGAAATCCCAGATTACACAGACATTGACAGAGTGTTTAAAATAAAGAATTTGATTTATGTCTCAGTACTTATGCCTCACTTCTGTCTCTCCGGTTTTGACATAGTTGAGATGTGAGCTCATGATTGTGTTCACCAATCAAAAAAAAAAAAAAAAAAAAAACAGGGTCAAAAACGAAAAAATAACCTTTTCATCATATGATCTTAACTTCTGTAAATGAATTACAGTGGATATTTTTTGTACAGTCTCCTTACTCCTACTTTATTGACCGCACTGACTCACATTGTATTCTTGATTAAATTTTGTGCATGTGATGGGACAGTGGGTCATAACAAACCCATGACTACTGGTCATGTGTTACAAAAAAAAAAGAAAAAAAAAAGAAATCCTGTACCCATAGCTGCCACTGGCAACGGATTCAAACCAAAGTTTTAGTTTTAGACTTCCCTTGTAGTGTGCCAAGTCATCTGTTCTGTAAACCTCCAGTTAGGAAGGGACATTGCTGCCTAGTCACACCAGGATGTTATCAGATAGTTGTGCTAATTATCTGATTATTCTCATATTTAGTCTTTGGTGTGGCACAGCCTGTCCAACAGGTTTGAGGGTGTGCGACAACAAATAAAGTGTCATGTCATCACAGCTTAAAAAAAAAAAAAGGTGTTGACCAAGTTTCAGTGGTTTCAAAAACCCTGAAACCTTGTACTCAAATCCACATTTCCCACAAATCAGCTACACTCCAATCGGCCTGGGAGCATTGGGAATGTCCTTTGTGTGTGTTACCTCTTGCTTGGATATTTCTTGATTCCCAGATGCACTCAGAAAGCCAAACAATCTGATCTGTAGAGCAGCATTCCTTCACAAAGTGACCGTACAATGGAGTTGCGGCCCCTCCCCCATGGCAGCCCGGTCAACTATTAAAAGGTGGAGAACAAAGCCACTCTTATTCCTTCGAGATGTGCCTTGTTAGGATGAGAGCTGTGCCTTTCTACAAGGACCCAAAACTTCCTATCTGCCCATACAATGTGCTGAGAAAAGCGAGGCAAATTAAGGGATGGAGTCAAATGTACTTATTTTTCTGCTTACAAGCTCAAAAATGAGCTTTTAGATTGAACCAAAGTGAGGGAATTAAATCGACAGATCCTGTTTGTGAATGAGTTCAGCCTATACTGATGGGAATGAGGGGAAACACATGGCTTGCTTTGGATCAAAAGGTCAGTTTAATTATGCCCAAATAGTAATAATCATTACTGTGCATTCACAGTTTACTCCCATTTTACACTCTGCAAGCTCTAGAGCTTATTATTAAACATACCTCTATTCAGCCATTGGCATTAAAGTGCATTGTCTCGCCTTATGGTGTTTTATTATAAGTTTGTCTCTTAAGACAGAATCATGCAGTACCGGTATGATAAAGCTGAAGCTGTATTTAAATCCTACGCTCTTGCTCTAGAGGTTTTGGATCAGCCCGTCCCAGCAGCGCCCCTCGCGACGCCTCGACGTCAGTGATCACGTGTTTTCTACTACGATTCGCTGAAGTTGGGAGAAAAGTTTGACAAGTCGGAGGAGCCTCGCCACAGCCGCCAAAGATCCTGAACAAGGAAACTCGAACGGGCAAACAGTTATCCAAACTAACGGCCCTTTTTCTTTCTCTCCGGAGCAGCGATGGAATCTGTCGCCCAGGTAACGGCGCTGACAGGAAGAATGAGAAACTGTTAATGGCGCAGAGTAGTCGGACTGTGGCAAACACACCCTCTTGTGTGGGATCTCTTTAGCAGTTTAACGGCTTATTACTCACTTTACGTCTTTGTTTTCCACCAGAAAGTGCTGACTTCGGGATTCAGTCTCGACTTAGGGCCCCTGAAAGAACCGCTGGCATTTATCCGTTTGCTAGAATGGGTAAGTTTTACCAAAAGTCTTTTTTTTTTTTTTTTTTTTTTTAACCATATGGCCTGTGGCGTTTTGCTGATTTTACTGTCTATCCATGGTAGCGAAAAATACCTCACAAACTGATGTTGTGTCTTGTGACCCACTGCACGCCCCGGAGAAGCTATGCAAATCACCATTTGAGCTGTAACAGCGTTTCAAATATGGCATGCACAGTGGTTCAGGGCGCGATTGCGAGTTTATATGGCCCTGACTGATGGCTAATGTGTGTTAGCACCTGATGCATTTTATAATCTGAGATAAGGCTCTGTTTAGTTCCTGGCTGTTGAGGTGGACGCTTTGCACGATAAAACGTAAATACATTGGTTTTCATTTGCATGTAGTCATTGGTGTGCTTTCATTTCTGGATCAGTGCATTCTCAGTGTATACTAGCATTAGCTGATTCGTTATGGTTTTGCACACCCTTCACAGTGATGGCAGGCATGGGGTTTAGCAAGGGCTTCCTGTCAAAGCTGGATTGCATAAAATACAAGGAAGTATGTGTATGCATATGTGACTAACAGAACTCTGTCCTGAACATCGTCCTATCTTGTGTCTGTGGCTGCAGGTGTTCTCCATATTTGCCTTTGCTACGACTGGAGGTTACAGCGGCACAACCAACATCAACATCCTGTGCCAAAGCCAAGGGGATCCACACCAAGTACCTGCAGACTTTAACTACCCATTCAGGTGTGTGTGTGTGAGCAAACTGTCTGTCTTATGGGAAAGTGTGTGTTTACTTTTAGCACTATCATAATTAAAAATACTGCATCTGTATTTTCACAGGTTGATGCAGCATCCCTATAATGTTCCCAGCTGTAAAATCAATGACACGTCCACCACTGCTTACTACCTGACAGGAAACCACTCATCTTCAGCAGAGTTTTTCGTCTGTATTGGAGTTCTGGCCTTTCTTTACTGCACTGCCACACTAGTCCTCTACTTGGGCTACCAGCACTTGTATAGAGAATCTAGCCGTGGTCCCATTTTGGTACGTTTGTGTCTCTCCACATTCTCGGTTATTTTGGTGAAATGCTTGTGCTTAGCCAGTTCCTCCTCTGCATCTATAAATGGCTTAGAAATGGAACGAGATGAAATTACATGGCGTGCAATTCACAAGGTTGTATTTCACACAGGAAAGCGTTGCTTAAATGTTTTCTGAATGAATGAATCTAGTTTCATCCAAGCAGGCACTATTTATATTTTGTCTTTTGTTTGTAAAATTTTACATCTGACAGCAGCTCCTGGATTTCAAGGAGTCTGGTTCAGGCTGGAATCCAGTAGGGAGTTGTGTAAATGAAACAGTTGGAAGGGTGTGGTTTCCAAGCAGCTAAGGACCAGACTGTACTAGGTAGCCTCTGTCCAAGAAAACTCCTTGAGCAAAGTTACCACTGTGGTCTGTTTAATACTGATCATTTTTCTGTGCTGCTCTGTTAGGATCTGTTGGTGACTGCGGCCTTTGCCTTCTTGTGGTTGGCATCATCCTCGGCTTGGGCAAAAGGTTTGTCAGATGTGAAATGGGCTACCAGTCCTGGAACCATTATAAGTCTTCTTGATGTTTGCAAGGATACCGCAAACAAGTGCACCCCAGGTGCTGTGCCTCACATGGGCCGACTAAACGCCTCAGTGGTAAGTTGTATACAATTTGAGTCTTTTTAAGATGTGCTTCCAGTTGTGTGTACAGCTGCATCCTGGTACATTTGACTTACTGTTTGTGCTATTCCTTGGCAGATCTTTGGTTTTCTGAACCTCATCCTGTGGGGTGGCAACTGCTGGTTCATTTACAAGGAAACCCCTTTCCACAAATCATCCAACCAGCCTGCAGACGTGGAAGAGGGTGTTAGGCCATCGTAACTGCACAGCTTCCTCATCTCAAAATCGTCTAACACATAGTTTTGTTGAATGAGTAATTTTGGCACTAATTCATAAACGAAAAAGAACTGTAGAATACAAGGCACATGTTTCTAAAACCAACTGCTCATTTCTTGCAAAGTATTAATTTTATATTTACAGCTGTATTATCTCCAATACTTTTCAGAAGGTCCTAAAACTTGAGTTGTTCAGACTGAATGCTACTCTTATAGATTTTCAGTTTGCATGTTTCAGCATCTTTATAACCAAGTATCCAAAACAAAGAGTCCTTTTCTTAAGTCGAACTGCAGATCTGGACTGTGTGCCTTGTTGGTGATAAATCAGAATCATCATCATAATCATCATTAGCATCATTATCTGCCAACAATGTTTTTGTACCACATATTGTTTTTGCCATCATAATTTTAAAAAAAGCACAACTCAGGGTTATTGAGTGTTGGAATTACAAAACACGAATATAAAATACTTGAAGTGCATTTATTATTAACACAAATCTAGCCTGGACACGAAATAAGATGTCAGTCTAATCCTAAAACATACAATATGCATAAAAAAGTGTAGTTGCATTTTAAGTAGTAGTTCATTTGGATTATTTCAGTTGCCAATATGAGATTATTTATAATGGGTAAAAGCAGTTCAGCAATCATTTTTGTGTTATGCCAGGCCTCATCATCTCACTCTTAGGCTAAAACAGTAAGATAAACCAACATTACATTGAATGTGGTGCATATATCCGTTAAGAGCTTGTTAGCTCTTTTTTTAATTTTACATTTAAAACTTTATTACACTTACCAGGTTGAATGTGTGATGTATTTCCTGAAAGGATTTTTTTTCACTTTGTTTTTCTTTTGTCCTGCAAGTTTATAATGTTTAAATTACAGGAGAAGAAAAACCCAAAGTCCTACAGTATTTGAATACGACTGTACGATGAATTGTATACCGTTAGCTGCTGTTGTAGGATACCGTTTTCATAAACAGCTGACTGATCTCTAACCGCTTACTAATTAACTGCATACTTTTTTAATCTTGCTTTTTCCTGGCTTCTACCTCTGCTTTGTTATAAGGGAAGGCAAGCTTTTTCTCTCTATTACTGCCATTGTTTTGAATTCCTTCTTTGATTATAGCCTTGCTTGTTTCACAGTTCTAGCTTTCTCCATCATTGTTGATCAAAATGTCATAGATAAGACTGGAGTTCTTATCACAATCCAGAAAGATATTGTGCACACATGAAATCCATAATTAAAAGGAAGAACTGGATTCACGGTTACGTCTTTTTATGTTTTTTTAATACCTGCTTCTTTTATTTGTAGCACTCATACAGTACATACTGTGTTGATCAGACAGATGAACCAAAGCCATCACCTCTCACACACACTGAGCTAAAGATTCACAGAGTGGATTGTAATTAGCAACGCCACACTTTCTGCTTCTCAGGCTCTGAAAAGCTGGTGTGTAAGTTTTATTAATTTGTGCTGATCAGGCATCCAGCTAGCAAGGCCAGGTAACATGCAATGCAGTTTGAAACTCACTAGGTGGCAGACATTTCTGCCTCTCCCATGCATCATCAGCTGCTAATGGAAAAAATCTTCACACTCCTGCACCCACACACACGTGCGTCTCCAAAACATTCTCCTGACCCTGATCAATCCAAACAAATTTTTGTGTAAACTCACAATGCCGGTGAAATCACCACTACCTGATCTATTCACGCATCTACTTAGTCTAAATGCGTTTATTTCTCTTTAATATCACAGTATTTTTTTGACTCATTTATGAATCTATGACATAATAGCCAGATTAATCCAAAATAATCATTGGTTGCAGAGGTACAGATTACATTGTCTCTAAAATAAGTAAATAAAATACATTCAATGGGTGAACATGGGTAAAAACAGAAAGATGGGGCCTTTGAGTTATTGTTCCTGTCATCCAGGATCATCACTGTAAAATTTATAAAATTACATTTAAGACAATTTTGTACCACTTTCTGACAAGGTACTGTATTTAAGGTTATATCAATGGTTAATAAATAATTTCCTAATACTTATAGATCAGTTGTAAGTCAAGTAATAACTTTTGGGTTGCCAGGTTGTGGATAGTCCACTTTGATGTCATAGATGTCATCGGCATCTCCGAGCTGTGAGGGATTCGGTATACACGGACACGCCGTTCAGATCAGCACACATCGAGTTTTAGCGCGGCCGCGAGCTTCGTGACGCGAGGAGCGATGCGCGTGGACTGACTGTGTCAACCTCGCGAACGCGCAAGAGCAGCAATGGCCGTTTTGAATCGGCGAAATCCTAATCTCGACGATTTTGTCGGATTAAACTGGAGTTGTTGGGTAGATTGGGTGAATATTTTACCATCTGACGGTGAGTGGCGCTCCCTGTCCCAGGTGTGGTTTCCGTCATGTCAAAGTGTCGATGACCTGTGATTTATTTGTTGTTACATATGTATACACACACAGACACAGCGGCATAAAGCGCAACCCAAACAAAAGACCCGCTGGGTCCTAGTGCAGGGTTGGTTTGCTAAAAGTCTTCGCTGGCACTAATCTAAACACAAATTTAAATGATCGTTTCTTAGACATGTGGCGGTGTCGTGATAAAACACTAACTGGTGAACAATACGCGAACGGCTCAACTGTGGACAGGTAAAGTCGCCGGTAGCGTGAGCCCGTCAGCTACTCTCACATTAAAAACAACAACACTGCTTAAAAGGATTTGTCCATCTTGCGAGCAGCAGAACTGACCAGCAAACACAAGACATCAAGGAAGCTGCGGGAAGTGGGTGTATTATAGCAGAAGTTTCAAGAAGCACTGATTTATTAAATTTTATGTGCAAAACCCGTCGAAATACTCAGAACTGGGACGCGGAGCGATGTTCCGGTTTTTAACTCAGCAAAGCAGTCCAGATTTCTCAGTAAACCCTTTCTGTGTTTGCCTTGCGCGCAGCAGGGTCTGATCTTGAAGACAGCAGCAAGTGTGGGAGGAACCGACCTGAGACCATGACCCTCAGGAAAGAAGGTGAAGCCTCAGTAACACTAACAGTCCTCAGCATCACTTCAGACAGATGAGTCATAAAACTGATTTCACTTTAACTCTAATCTGTGTTTTTCCTCTACAGATATGCACATATATGGCCACTGCCCTGCACATGATGATTTTTATTTGGTGGTGTGTAGCCACTGTGACCAGGTGGTGAAGCCGGAAGCCTTTGAGAAGCACTGTGAGAGGCGTCACGGTCTGCTCACAAAGATGTGTGGCCAGTCGTCAGCTTTGGCTCCACAGCAGCGACCTCGCCCCGGCCGGCCTCTTTCAAATCTTTCCTCCTCCAGAGAGAGGCAGAAGGATGGCAGATATCCTGAGGGTGGTGACCCACCCTCGGCAGCGTTACCTGTCCACCAGCACAGGCTTAACAAGGCCCAGAGAGAGGCAGCCAGGTACTGTTTAATAATGTTCACTCTGGAAAAGTGAATTATGCTGATTTAGGAGATGCTCAGCTTCTTGGTTTGTGTTGAACTCAGTCATCTTTGCATATGTGTTATTTATCTGTTGCTTTGTTGAAAGACCACGGAATTGGTCAAGCATATGCCATTTGGGTCATGCACAAACTGGAACTTTGTCAGTTTCTGTATCTAAGATGCAAGCCTGAATTGCATGAATCTCAGTTCTGAAGCCTACCACTCCAACCGTCTCTTCAGTTTGCCGTCAGTGGAGAAGTTCCCTCAGGAGAGTCCTCCCCTCCCACATCGATCCTCGTCCACGCCTCGCCTCAGGGTTCCTCCATGGCACTCAGGACCCCTGCCCCCTGGCCTCTGTTCCTCCTCCACTCCTCAGGCAGAGAGACCCACTGTACAGAAGTCCACAGCTGGACAGTCCAGTGAGTCTCACAGTTCTTTGCGGGGAACAAGAACCTACAGTCGGATTTATAAAAACATAGACAGTAAGTTTGCTGTTTATACAACCTCTGTTGTTTCCCCCCCTGCTGCTCTTCTGCCGCGTCTCTTATTTATCAATGACTCTTGAACGTTTTATTTCAAGTGTGTATCAATGAATCAGCCTGGGTATAGTATGCTGCATAGTATTTTTGTTATGGTATGATTATATCGTACGCAGAATTATTGCCTGTTATTTTGCTTTGGAAAAATGACCATATGGTGGTCTGTAATCTCTCCACCAACGTGGATCATGTTGTCTGACTGTGTCCTGCTGTTACTCACTGACTACTGTGTTTGCTTTTTTTCCCATAGAGAAAGAATGTGACCTGAACAAACACTGCAGAGTTCTTGATCCAGAAAGGAAGAAGCTATGCAGCCGGGAGCTTATATGCAATGTAAACTCTCAGGGCCTTTTCTCTCCAAGTACTGTTACCCAGTATCTTTGCTGTTGCAGGCATGGAAGATTTAACATTTGTTTGGGGATGGGATGTTGCTGTTCTTTCTACACAGAGTGATTCCATCCATCAGCAGCAGAAAGCACTGGGAAGGGCGAAGACTTTTGATCATCTGGCAGTGGAGCAGAGAACGGCCTCAGCAGGTCAAGAGGTGGAGCAGCTTGTTGTCAAGTTAAAAGACAAAGAGCAACATGTGGAAGCTTTTGAAGAGAAAATAACAACTCAGGGCAGTAGATACAACTTCAGCAGCAACTGCCACATTCTCAGGTACGGAGTACACATTTTTACAAAGTTAATTTTATTTGTCTTTGGAGATCAAGTTCATCATTTTCATTTTTGCATTATTTTGCCTCCCTGGACCTTAAGGTCCATGGATCCACAGGAAAGTTTTCCAGAAGAGGAAGGTGACAGCACTGTAGAAGTGGAGGTGCAGCCTCCTTATCCCTTCAACCAGAGCCTGTTGTCAAGCGAGGAAAGTGAAGATGATGAGCAGGAGGAAGCCACAGACCTGCCTGCCTCATCCTGGCACCCAAAACCTCTCGGGGTGAGTGGAAGAACATACAGAAGCACAGCACAGGATTAGTGTCATGAACCCACTTCAGACATAAAAAAAGTCGTGTGAATGTTTGAACAGAAAAAAGAGCATTTCTAAAGTTGTCTCTGTTCTGTAGCTATGCACCTTTGGATGCCGTACACTTGGTTGCAGCATCTTCACCTTCGACCGCCGTTTGCATCACCTGCGGTTTGCCCTCAGTGCCATGTTGGAGCGCCATGTCAGCACACAATTGTGGAAGTGAGTATCACCACTCCATACTGAGTAGAAATGGCTCCCATTTTTAATTTGGCAAGGTGAAGAAAAGAATTTCTCAGAGAGCTGGAAGACATCCAGCCAGGATGGACACTGAATCCACTGCAGGGCACTGTTCTGCAGCTTAATCTGACTTCCTTTATGCGAGGATTAATTCATTATGACACATTAGTAATTATTTCAAAAATGTGCCAATTTATGGTTTAATGTCCTCAGTGGTAAAATGTTTGGACAGCAGAAACATCAGCTACATTGGTTTGCATTGCCTAAATACTTTTCAATTATATAATAAGAAATGGCCAGAGTTGGGCTGATATTCTTATAGAGATAAAACATGTGAAGAGAACAGAAAGATTGATGGCATTTTCAAGTTACTAGGTTCCACTACACCAGACAAACTCAAGAAAAACATTTAAAGGGACAGTTTCACACAGTTGTGTGTCAGACTCAGTTGCAGGGATGTTAGCAAATGTGGATTATCTATTTACTGTATAATAAAATGAGACTGCAGCTGATCCACCAGATCCATATCAGGGAGAGTACATTTTTTTCTTTTATTTTATTTACATGAAATAGAGGAATCAACCTCATGTTTTTATTTTAACTTACAGGAAAATGCCTCAAGTATCATCAGGTCTCAGGTCTTGTTATGTCACGCCACCAAATGTCAGGGCGGCAGCTAAACCCACCCAGTCCACTGGCTCCCTCAGCCTTGAGTCTACCTCACTGGGTCAACTGGAAAGCAAAAGCAGACCGCACAACTCTCAGAGTACCAAACCGCCTTCTTCCACCTCCTCTGCAAGCCTTGGGCCCGACCGATGGCGTAACCCTGTTGAACGACCGGGAAAGGCTCGGCTCAAGGAGGTGGCGCTTATGCAAGATGCAAGTGCACCACAGAAAGCTACTGGCCTGCCACACAACAGTAAGGAAAAATCCTCCAGATTCATCAGGGATCCCCCCCTCCATGAGAAGGGCCAGCCACACATTCCCTCCTCTCAAGGACCTGCCAGTGGTACCTTCTCGCACGGAAAGAAGCCATGTCCTCCTCTGCCACTACAGCCCTCAGAAAGACACTTGTCAGGTTTGGAGAAGCGTTCCCCTTTACCTGCAACAACCAACAGCCCCCACCGCAGCAGAGGGAGGCCCACAGGAACTCAGCAGAAGGTGGTAGGTTATGATCACAAGGGTCGTGGCCAAAAGCGCAAAGGTAGCAACGAGTCACTGTCCCTCAGCTCCTCACTATCTAGAACCTCCAAATGTAAGCGCTTGTCCTCTCCCTCCCGCTCCAGCCTGCTCGCCTGGACGGGCGAAAATATCGGGGATGTGCTTGCTTGGGGTCTGGAGAAAAGATCCAACTCCTGACAAGTGAGTGGACTCGCTCGCTCTGCATGCAATAGACTGCCATTAGTGTTTTTTTTTTACTTTTTTTTTAATTTTTATTTTGATGATACCAATCTAGATCTGTAAGCCTGAAAAGACATGTCTGTAGTATGAGTGTCTGAATGTGCTTTGTGGCCTGTGTGTGTTTGTCCACATTTATTTATGTCTATACATTTTTATGCACAGACATCAGGAATAAGTGTTAGTCTGCATATTACTGTATGTTTACTTTTGCAAAATGTCTACTTTTGTACGTGACCAAATGTCTCTGTTAATTACCTGTGTCAGAACAAAAAATATACCTCAAACTTCTCATTATGCTGCTAAAATGAAAATTCACTTCATGGCAAAACAAAATAAAAACTCCTGAAGTCTTATAGTCCTGTGTCTTCTGTTATTTTACTGTGGCTCTGTACTGATGTAGCATTAAAGACAGTACAACTGCAACTCCAGTCAGTTTAGTTTCCTCATGACTCATTTACTCAAATTATGTAACATTTAGAATTTCTAACTCCAAATAGTAAAATCAGTGAAGGAATTTATTTTATAGAGATTTCTTCAACAGAAGTAGTTTCATAAGGATATTGTAAGAAATACAAACTTTATGCCATGGAAGTGGCCACCAAATGTCAGTTTACACTACATCGTTTTACCACTAGATGGTGCTAAGCCACTAATGTTCCCTCTCAGAAAGAGCAGCATGAACCCTTAGCCATTTCCTCAAAGTTACATAAGCACACATTGTTTTTAAACCTACATAGGCTGTTCTGGTCATGTGGCCTGTAGTAAAGATCAAGTGAGGTATCTTAAATCTGCTCAACATTATTTACAGTTATATTTTGCAGGGAGTTTACATATGACACACTGAATGTCTGCAGATGAGGTTTGCCGTAAGGGCTCCTTTTTTTGTCCATTACTAATGAAGGAAGCATATGGTGCTCTGTCTACAGTATCCCAAAATGGTAACTTTATATTTACTGATAACAGTTCTTAATATTAGTCTTAGTAATTCTGACAACACATCACAGCTTTGTCCTTCAGATCACCCCTTTAGATACCAGCCATAAAAACTTAAAAGCAAATGTCCTGTAGATTATTTCCCGTTAAAAGTAAGAGACAGCAGTAAAGATGAAGGCAGTACAAAGTGTAAATCTTGATCTTTTATTAAGTCAAATGATATCAGTATTCTTTATCTTTAATGCCTACTAGGTTGCACCTATCCTGCAGTCAGACAAGCTCTTAAGCATACCATGCAAAGCCATTTCCACTAGCTGTGAGACCTTTCAAGATTTTATGGCAGTGACCAACCAGCTCATCTTTGAAGCAGTGGTCAATAAACTCAGTGCTTTTAATGCTGTTAAAAGCTCCATTCTTGTACTGTGGAAACTTGTAGTAGCACACTAGAGAAGCAGTGAGCTTTTAGCTCCACCATCTAAAGGATGTTGCTGTAATTGCTACTACATAGACAAATGGAGACAGATGCGTGTCGGGCAGGGCGAGACCGCTCCCTTTTCCAATCTGTGACAACTGATCATTAAGGGAACAGTTAAAGTGCCATTACTTCAAATAGCAAAGGGCCTGTGAACGGCACAGATCTCCAGAATCATGTCTTATTGTTGCTGCAAATGTGAAAACCATCAAAATTATGTTTTCACGTCATACTACATTAGAACTTAAAACTGAGATAGTCCTGAGGAGATTTATTTACCTTCTGTTTTCAAATCCATTCAAAACCCATCGTGTTTCAGGAATTCATTGTTGTGGGTAGTAAGATCTCATGATTTTCATTATTCATTACAACATATAATTCTTTGACTTTTCTTACAGACATAAAGTTGTTGCTTTTAATTGTCATGAAGTATTTATTGGAGAACTTCTCCACCAACAACTCCCTACATCACCATTCTCATAAAGCACTGTGCTCTCTCCTTGGATTCCTTATGGCTTTATGAGCAAAGTCAAACACTGACTGAAAATAAATGGCGGCTACATACTCACTGCCTATTAGGATGTATCACGTCCAACCATTTCACTCTTATGCAGTTTAGTTGTGTGTAAAATAATCCCTTCAATAGAAAAACTAAACCCCACCCCGCTTAAAAAATAAACATTTATGTCAAGACTTGAATGTTGAAACAACTAACAGAAGCACAGTGGCAGACGAAATGCCCAAAAAAATGATCAACAACATTGGATTATACAAGAATACAGTCAGTACACTGGTAGATCATAGCAGTACACGGCTAATCAATACTGAACACAGAAAAGTGAGTCTTAATACATATATATACACATATAGATATATATATAGGAAGGCAGATTTGCTTTGGAGGGAAGAAAGCCTCTCTTCTCCTCAACTTCAGGACCTTCAATGGCAATAGCACTTCAGTTTTTCTCTATACATAACTGCAATTTGTATTTTGAGTGACAGCCCACAGTGAGAAGACCACCCATTAGCCACTGCAGATTTAACTGGATTGACACTGCAGGGCAAACACATGCTGTTCCGTGATGGTCTGGCCATGGTCCAGTGTGTGTTATTCAACAGCCGTAATATCTGTGTATGACTGTAGTTTTTAGCTATTTCGGATCCTGAGACTTATATTTACTAACTTCTCAGGCTTTCTCGGGCCAAGGGGTTTTAGATTGATCCCACTACACACAAGCAGGGAACAACACATTTCCGTTCTACAGGGAAAAACATAGAGCCTGGATCCCTTATAATGGGACAGTTTCCTCAGTAACTGCAGCCAGTCTGCAGTAGTGCTAAATGTGTTTTATTTTTTTTAATTTTTTTTTTTTAAGTACGTCTTGTGGTATTTTTGCTGCTCTGTATTTCTCCACCTGGTATTCCTATGAGTGAGAGAGTGGAATGATTCACACACCACCTCTCTGGTAAGTGTGACTTCCTTTTTCTCACCCACACAGGAGATGCTGCGGTGCACACAGCAACTGTGAATATTCCACCAATTTTGCGTAAAAACCTATTGCTCCCAGAAATGTGTGCATCTCAACATTTGAGAGCGAAATTGATATTACTGAGCAAGATGTATGTGATTTAAAAAAAACTATCAACTCTTCTTCTTATATATACGGTGGTACTTTCTGAACCGGAAAACTCAAATTCTTAAATGATACTGTACTTCCCAGCCATATGACTCAGTGGGAGAGCAAATGTTCGATGAAAGTTTCCCTCAGACAAATTACAGACTACTTAAAGGGCATCACAGTCATTGCCTGGCTGAATGATTGCTTTTGAACTTAAGTAAGGGCAGGCTCGTAATGACAGAGGTACACAAACAAAGCAAACACATCTGGGTTGAATTGAGGCGGTCAGTGTACAGGGAGCCTGAGAGAATGGCTTTGTGTTACCGTGACTCATGGTAACACACCTATCCTCTCAGGCTCAGAGAGACAAACACATGGAAAGCAGAGGGAAGCTGCATCCCATCAAAAGATTCAATTAGCATTTGCGCGGGGCTAGCCTTGTTGTGTACTATGACACGAACGGCGCACAGTTTAATGAAATCACTCTTCCTTGTTTGCACCAAGGAGACACAGCCTCCTGCTTCAAACAGCATTCGATGTGTCTGGTAAATTCAATTCATAATAGATTCAATAATAATTGTTGAGACAAAGGGATCCTCTTAAGGAAACACCACAGAGTAAAAACCACCCTATATTACAAGAGGTTTCCTGTCAGCAGCTACAGACAGTAAAGTCTCCTAAAGTCAAATAATGTAGAGCCTCATCAATGTTATTCATGAGCTTCCTCTTCGGAAGAAACCCTGTTGGTTTTATTATGCGCCAGGCTCTAATGTTGATCTGCTATTACAATGTCCATCTTCTTCCAACCACAGGGCAAAGCAGCTACATTTTTTTTTTACCAGTGTGACACTGGGAATTGTCCATCTCAGCAAAATGCAAGATCAAACACTTAAATCTACAACATAATTCATGACATGATGAATGAATACATGAACCTTGGTTCATGTTTTTTTTAGCAATGTACATTGAAATGTATCGGGATTTTGTGTAAGTTGCACATTTTACATACAGGAAAGAATGGAATGAACTAAAGCTGGCTCCTATCAGCATGGGATTGATGTTTAACTTCCTTCTAGTGTGACAAAGAGAAACAAAGGCTATAACTAAGCCAAGAGGAGGAGTTAAACTCTGCAGTACAGTAAGTGGCACCTCAGTAGACAACAAACAGAAGCCAGTTAGTCCTTGTAAGGACCATGGTACCTGTCTGTATACAGAATTGAGAAAATGTGTTGATAATCAGTCAGCAGATACGCATCCCTGCACCTAATGCGTATCTGCTGGAGGGGTTCCACGTTTTTAATTGTGTAAGGCCTCAAAAGTTTACCTTGGGTTATACGGTAGACGTGCAGTAACTGAGAGGCAATTATTTTGATATACAATTTGTTTATAAAACAATGATCTACCTCGAGCTGGTTAACAATTTCATGGCATACGTCTATGTAAATTGATCCCTTATCATACCAAAGTTAGAAAGAGCTCTCCCCTATATCGCTATACATATGAGTATGAGTAAGAGTAAGGATCAGTCGGATGAATTAGGGTGAAAATGACCTGCGATGGTCTCTTAATATAATGTCTGTGCCACTGTTTTCTGAATATAAATGACTAAATGTCTGATGAATCCACATTTCCTTTGTCCCACTCATACTGATAAGTCTCATATAATGTGGGTTTATGGCATGCTGTTACTCTATAGATGTCTCAAGGTTAATGACTCATGTATTCATAGCCAGGCGGCAGCAGCTTCTCCATCTAAGTCTTTGTCCCTGTGTTGATAGAGAAGGGGTAAATGTATCTATGCTCTAACGTTTACACAAGATGCAATCTATTCTAGTCCTCTTAATAAATATAATTATGAGCCAGCCATGGTTCCAATATAAACTATATGTGAACTATTTTCTTTTTTCAAATCTAATTTCAATCTGTGCATCATATCATATGTATTTTCCACACTTTAGCAATGCCATGTATCACTTCCTGAGTGCTGATATCAACAACATATCTACCTTTTATTCTACCTCAGTAGTTTCCACTGTCCGTGCACACTGCCATTCCTTCACAGTATGAATATTAAGTGCTACAGATTAAAATGCTGGAAAAGTTCTGCTTATTGTCCTTGTCAACAACAAGACAGTTTGTTTTTTTACTCCCTTTGAGATTCTCATGTCCACTTGCCAGCAACTACAGATGAATATCCTTCCTCTGTTTTCTCCCACGAGGTCACAGTCACAGTTTACATTAACTAAAACATGGCTCACGTTGTACCATATACATCCAGTCATGTGGCATCCATCGTCTCATCTCAGACCACCATAGGAGTGTCTGAAAAGACGGAGCTAATGGACTCTGCTACTGACTTCTTCCTCTTCCCCTTCATAAGAGAACCAGCCTCTGCATCCAGATCCTCATCATCCTCATCCCCATTGGGGTTCACCTTGCCATTCTGGCCCTGCAAGTCCTTTGAGTCTATGAATGCCACGTGCCTGTTCAGCTCAGCCTTGAGCGCTGGGTCCTCATGGGTCGGTGTCACACTGAGCATGGAGGAGTGGATGCTGTCCTCGCCCCGAGTCTTACCCTTGTTGGGGCAGCAGAAACAGCGACATGGCGTCAGGTAAAGGTACATGAGCACCAGCACCACGCTGGCCAGGCAGCCCACTAAGGTGGTGTATGCTGTGTTCAGGGTCTCTCCGCTCCCGTGCATTGTGAAGTTATGAACCTTCAGCACCACATAGATCGTCTCATTGAAGACCTCGCTCGTCGCAAAGCAAGTATAGGTCCCAGAGTCCTCAGACCTCACTGGACTAATCTGTAGACTTCCATCTCGCAACACTTTGGCTGTCTGGTTGCTTCCAGGCGTCACCTGCACGTTGCCAGGCATCGTCCAGGTCTTTAACATGTTCCTGTGTTTGGTGTCACAGCTCAGGGTGAGCGTTTGTTCCAGAAAAGCCTCTTCGTCCGCCTCCTTGAATGTGCTGCAGTTCATATTGTCACCACTGAGATCAAAAACGCCTACTTGTGTTTTTTGCGGGCCAGGCAGAATACACGTGTAGTCGTCTTTGAAGTCCACAGCAGAGTTGAGTTTTCGAATGTACCAATGGGCAAGGAGTGTGTACAGATCACAGTGACACAGCAGAGGGTTATTGTGGAAGTAGAGGCCATTTTTAATCCAAGCAGGCAGCACCTGGAGCTCATCAATGGGCAACATCTTGATCTTGTTGGAGGACACATCCAGGAGGCTAAGTTTCTCCAGGCGGGTCTTTTCCTTGACTAGCTCCGCAGGAAAGCGGGAGATTTGGTTCTGGCTAAGGTAGAGCTTCTGAAGGTTGATCATGCCAACAAAGGCTGAGCGGTCAATCTGTGAAATTTGGTTATGGTACAACAAGAGGACCTCCAGGTTGACCAGAGGCTCAAAGATAAACTCATCCAACTGCCGCAAGTTGTTGGAGGACAGGTCCAAGTAGCGCAGGTGCTTTACATATATGAAAGCCTCTGAAGACAGAAAGTGGAGACCATTGTGGCTGAGGAGGAGGTTATGGAGCTTTGGGAGCTTGACTGGTGTCCACTCGGAACGCAGCCGCATTATCTCATTATAGCTGAGATCCAGCACGGCGGTGTAGTGGGGTATACCAGTTGGGACAGTGGTCAGATTCATCTTGGAGCAGCTCACTATGTTTGAGGCGCAGATGCATGTCTTATGGCAGTTTAGGTTAGATCCCACTGCTCCTGGAAGCCAGAGGAGAGCCATGCAGATTGTGAGGAAGAGGGCCCATCTCGGATGCTTACTCCGGTGAGGTAATGTTTCCAACAGGCTCTCACCTGTTCTGGTGGCAGACTGCAACATGCTAGCAGGTGATCTAAATCCCAGAGAGGTTTACTACGATCCCATTCTCAGAAAACAGCATGGAAGAGCAGCTGGAGGATTCCCAGGCATTGCTGATTGAAGGCTGAAAAAAAAGAGCAGAAACGAGGCAGACAAAGAAATATTATAGATAGATAGATAGATAGATAGATAGATAGATAGATAGATAGATAGATAGATAGATAGATAGATAGATA
>JBBMJY010000012.1:11458755-11485504 GCA_037833715.1 Toxotes lorentzi | reverse complement strand
CACACACACACACACACACACACACACACACACACACACACACACACACACACACACACACACACACACACAAAAGATTACGTAAAGAGCAGACAACACACGTACTTTCAACTACTGTCAACCACCGATAAGCGACTGTTTTAATCAGCTCTCTCATTTGATTTCAGCGGAACATATTGCTCTGTGTACACGCGGCCCCACGTCTTTTACAGATAAGTGGCGCATTTTGAGCAGGTCTGGCTGCTGTCGGGTCTCATCAGCAGTCATGGAGAAAATTAAGACTGAACAGTCTGTAGCTGACACGCTTCTCCGTGGCTCCTCGCAGGCCTGCTGCTGGCTTCGTGCGGTGCCGCTGCAGTAGTGGTTGACGTGTTATTTTTTTCAGCAGAGGTAGTGCGTTCAAAAATCCAGAAGGCGCTGTTTACCGAGAGCTGACGATGCGCTGCGGAGACGCACAAGTGGAAAAAGAAAAGCCATGAGACAGCTAAAATGTGGGGGGGAATGAGGAGTAATAGTACCATTTCAGGCATTTTAAAGGGTTACAATAGCTGTTTGGCAAAAAAAAAAAAAAAAAAGTTGTCTATATGGTTGCTTTACATCATAATCATTATCATTATCATCTGTTGTCAAAAACTGACCACCACCACCACCAACAACAACCTCATGGTGAGGCTGACACCAGCTGCTGTGCACATTTATGCACCCAGGAGGAACAAAATATATTGATCATTGTAACCCTTTGACCTTTCCCCTTGCACCATCATGAGTGTAGGTCAAACTATAAATCCTCACATCCAGACCCTTCACTCATACAGTCACTTTTTTTTTTCTGTGCACCTGCTCCAGATATAAATTCTAGTTCTTGTAATAATCTGTTCACCTTTCTCTTGTGGTCAGATGTTTCAGTCTCATAGTCAACTAGAACTTAAGCAGTTTTTTCCTTGAATTTCTATCAATTTATTCATAATTTTGCCATGAAGAGGTGAGAAAACACTCAGGTGGCTGCATGTTCTTGTGCGCCTATCTGATAAAATAACACATAGATTTCACTTACATGTGGCTGAATGTGGCCATACAAAGCTGTCACACATTTTTCTCATTTCAGTCTATCGTCACTTAACCATCTGACAGACGAATATGTTAACAGTGACTACATGTTCCCACTAGTGCCACAATTTTTATGTTCTAACTACACGCATAGGTATCTTTGTGCTATCTTTGGTTGATTAATTAGCCTAGAATGAGTAATACATGTGGTATTTGTTGCCAGTTTATCTATGATCGATAAACTGGTGAGTCAGCTGTGTTAAGATGTCCTGTGTTTAGGCCTTGTAAGTGAAACATGAACAAAAAGCAGCCAAATATAGAATTAGAAAGGTTGGAACAATGTCAAGTTCCTCATTACTGCAGTAACTTTCCTGAGACACATTAATCACGGTGTCTGTGCACGCCCAGATGTCTCAACACTGTTGTCACCACGCTCAGTTGTCACCACATCCAGACTTATAGGGCCTTTAAAGGTGA
This sequence comes from Toxotes lorentzi, assembly GCA_037833715.1. Lineage (NCBI taxonomy): Eukaryota > Metazoa > Chordata > Actinopteri > Toxotidae > Toxotes > Toxotes lorentzi. The sequence goes on along the minus strand of JBBMJY010000012.1, from coordinate 11,483,980 downwards.
AGAGACATGAATTACTCCTTAAATTAGATTATTTCTGAGGGTATTTAGATTTGAATTAGTCCAGGTTTTAATATTTACATCAGTTCATTATTTTTGTGGATGCTTGCTTCAGGTAGGCAGGTGGGAGCTAACCCGTGTGCAGCTCTCCAATAATGATTCTCTCACATAGCATGCTGTTTTTGCTCACTGTGCAGACTGTTTATGTATTTGATTAGGTCTCTTCATGAGTGCTGACTGAGCGAGGAAAACCTTGTCATTTTTTACTCAAGTGAATCCACCCACATGCTGCTTTTTGAGAATTTTTTTTTTTTTTTTGGGTTTTCCTCAATTCACAGATCTGCTGCAGCGAGCCTGGCTTTGGCAAAGCTGTGATGAGTGCCTGTGCATTGCCAATAAGCTGCTACACCAATGTAGCCTCCCACTCAGAATGCCACCATAAATCATTTAATAAATGAAGATTGTAGCAACAAGGGACCTGACATGGGATAATTTTAAATGTCATATATATTATTACCTCATTATAACATGATATATGAATGGATGCAACCCTCTTTTGAGAAATGAGATAAGGATATATCGGGATAATGCACCAGGTGATCAGCTCTGGCATCCTGTAACTGGAATTATTTTGATGCTGGGGAAACCTGGAAATTCGGGAAATTACAACTCTGCCTTTTCGCTGCTCTGAGCCCGAATTCAAACCTATTTGACCATGAGCAAAGTTAACGATGGCAGAAAAAGCCAACCCCACGGGAAATCGTAACTTTTTGTGATTTACGGTGCTTTGAATGTCACTTGGATTTCATCCATTTAGAAAACATAGACCATGACAAGCAATGCAGAGTATATAACCGCAGAAACTCTGTTGGTGCTGGAGTTGCCTTGAATAGATGTGCTTTGGCAGGTGAAACAAACAGATTTGAAGCAGACTGAGCAGCAGGCAGATATCTCTCATAATTTGCTTTAATATTATTCAGTGCCAAATATAATTCTCTGAGCACAAGATAAATCCTTGGTTTGACTTAAAAAAACAAACAAAAAAAAACAAAAAAACAAAACAAAACAAATAGGGCTCAGACTTTAAAACTACTCATACAGTATGCTGGACTCAGACTTAAATTGAGACACAAAGTGGGACAAAAACGGACCGATACTAATTCTCAGAAATGTATTGCATGAATTATGTAAACATACTGTACCCGGAGATGCTACTGTCCCATTAGGCCTCGAGTAAAATGCCAGGAAATACAGGTATGAGCCAGTGTGAGTGAACATAGTGTGAAACCTCTGTCTGACCGAGCACATTGACTTTTGTGAGATGGAGCTGAAAGTGATTAATGTGCTGTTCGACTCCACTTCCTGCTGTGATAGGGATAGTGTTGCCTGGCAACTGCCTGCGGCCTTTCGTTGACTGTTTTGGCACTGTGGTAAATCTGAGGTGGCCTTGCCATCTCTTGTTCTTCTCAGTGTACCTGCTCAGATGGGGTTTCTAGCACAGATCGATGTCTCGATCTCTGCAGGAAAAAAGAAAGACTTCTAGAGAACCAACACAGAGTCTCACAGACAAACACCAATCACCAAATTTCACTTCCTGCTCCATAATTCATCAGCATAAACTAAAATATTTAATGGGTAAAATGCGACAGAACCTCTCTCTTTCTCTAGAAAGCTATCAGTCAAAGCAGACAGAAGTCTCCAACCTGACCACTTATTAATCATTAATAAGTGGCTATAGCTCTTTAGTGACTATAGCTCTTGTAACCAGCACTTTAGAAGCCAGGAGGTCATTTCATCGCCTGAGATGACCCGATCATATTTCACAAATGATAATGAGTGGAGTTACAACAGACTCAGCATTCTGAAAGCTATTAACCTCATTCGATACATGGATTATGAGCGAGACCTCTGCGTCATTTGAAGCCTGATTACACCGATGGTAAATGATGTTTACATACAGCAGGCTCTCTCTGTGCTCCACCTGGCCTCTCTGCTGACATGGTAAACACACACACCGTCTCCGAGCTGACTGGTTTGCACAACATACACAATTGGATGCAACTAGACTCCATGCTGGCTGCACACATTAGACCTGCAGCTGGGTCCACAACATGGCACAAAGTACAAAGGTTTATTTTTTGCCTGATAACTCTCATTGTCTCACTGCATTTGTCAAGATGTTTTTAAACCAGAAATAACAGACTCCTTTGGCCACTTAGGGGCAACAGAAACAAGTTATGAACACTGACATATTATCACATTTTAAGATAATGTGGCAACTAGCTAGCAAAGAGTGGCTTATTTACACATCCAGTAGTTACAGAGCAACAGTATCATTCTTTTGGCATTGTGCTTGTGTCCACCTGTTGTGTACAAGTCCAATGTTTACTCTATTTTAGCTCTGTTTTTGGTCTCTACCAACACCTGAGGGAAATATTCGGCTCTTTAGCTTCTAAATGTTCCAATATGTTCACTAACTAGTCACTAAACATGTCTGTAGATAGTTTACACTGGGTAAAGTTGTGAGCTGAAACTCATTCTACAACCCTGTAAAGCTGAGTGAAGCTGACAGTTCAGATGATAATTCTCTGTGTGAGTTCATCAGTGAGAGCGATCCCTTTCACATCGTCATTGTTATTATAGAAATATTGATTAAAGCCTCTTTAAAGCCACTGAAATGCTGTCATTAAAAATGGCTTCCTCATGAATTAATGGTTCATTTTCTCACTTACGGGCGTTAATGTGCTGATGCTTTTTTTTTTTTTTTTACATCTGATATCAATCATGCAGGTAGATACCATCATCTTGCACCAGAGACATTGCTAACAATGCATTAGTAGTAGTGAGTCTGACGCAGGTAACTGTAACTGTGTTGTAAGTGAGTGTGTGTTTAGCTCATGAGGGGTCAAGTTGCTGTTGCTTGCCGTATCACTTCCCCCTGGCCCCAAAAAAATTGGAGACATGTGGATGCAAGAAAGGTCTCAAGAGGAAAGAGCAAAAATAATTTTTTTAAAAAATTGAATCGTTTAAATTGGAATTATTTGAATTGTTTGAATCTTTGTTTAGCCTAAGTCTGGACTGCTCTTGGTTTCCATGGCAACGCTTCCCGTTTTCTGTTTGATCAGAAGTGCAGGGACGAAACAAGGTCACTCAACCAGAATATCTCAGAGAAAAAGCCCACATGGATGGCACATGCTTCGATAAAAGCAAAGCTGTTTGTAATCTTGGCACATCTTATTCTCCCATTGCTTAGCAACAGGCCATGCTTCAGCCATGTGCACTATGATGGCAGAGACCACTACTCTAAATCATGGAGAAAGGGCTGCAGGTGTCAGCCTACACTGAGGCACTGTGAGCATTAACAATGGATGTAATCAGGAGGCAGGGCACACATTGTTTTCACTCACTAATTAAATCTGTCACTAATGCAGTTACAAGCTTTGCTGTAATAAATGGGCATAATTACCTCTGTCAGGTGAAGGCGTCAAGCCAAGGACCCATTACAGATCTATTTAAAGCTTTATCTGGGAAACATAAAATCTACTGTAAATAGACAGAAAAAGAGGATACAATTTTGTTTTGTTGATATTCTGAATATAGAGAGAATGACAGAGAAAGAGAGAGAGAGAGTGCAATACTGGAGGACAAGACATTTCCCAGTCTGTATCTCTAATACCTGTTAATCTGTTCCTCAGGGCAAAGATAAAGGAGTTGATGCGTGCTGGCTGTTCCCAAAGGAAACCGATGATTCTGTACTAATTAACTATGTGGGAAAACAACGATAATCCTCCGTCTTTGCAATGAGAGCTGTGCCCCTGCACTCAGCCAATAAGATGAGGTCCCCTGGAGAAGGCAGGAAAGACTCCAAATAGTCAGTGACTCACTGCCTTGAAAATGTTTGGCTTCCTGTGTCAGAATCAGGAATTCAAACATGGCTCGTTGAACGTGATAAGGATGCATGTGCTCCTGCTTATAAATTACAGCAGCAGTTCTTGCCTACAGCACATCTTGTTTTCAGCACTCAGCTCCACGTGCTTCTGTGTTTTCTCCTCACGCTCAGTTTTTGACTCAGCATCTCCTATAACTCTCTGCTCTGGAGCCATTTTGGAGCGTGTTAGAGAGGTGCAGCAGGCGAGGCAGCAGCAGTCAACACAGAGCCCATTACTTAGCAGAGAGGACTTCCCGTCCCTCGCAAATGACTGACACTGTGCACAACCCGGACTGCCTCTTGTTTTCTTTGCTAAGAGCCCATCAAGCCAGAGTGGACAGGTTAAAACACTGACCGGCAGGACTTGTTTGCTGAGCACTTATCTTTTTTTTTTGTTTTGTTTTTTGTTTTTTTTATTTTCTCACTTTTCAGTTCTCAGTACCCGTGTCTGTGGCCACTGGTGGCACATCAAGCCTGGATTAAGAGGTCTTCTCTACAGCTCTCCAGTCAAACGGCAATGATTGTGCTCCAGGGGAGACAGAAAATTGCATCTGAGTGGAGTACTATAATGAGGCTGAGAGGAAAGCATGCATGGAAGTAACAGGGTGAAGTCCTGAATATCTTTCTATACCAGGAGAAGATGATAGAAGAGGCTCAGATACACATTTTTCTTCATTTTAAAAATAAGAAACAGTACAGACAGAGTATTTATCAATGAAATGTGACAGAGTAATGCAGTCTGAACAGTGAATATGACACTGCAACAACAAAATGGAATACAGAGGCTTTTTACAGGAATGAGAGGGTGCTTAATGAGGGATCATTTGCTCCAAAACCTTTATGGGGCACAAAACATTACATTATCATAGGCTAAGTGCCATATGATACAGGAGGTAAGTGTAATTGATAGAGTGAGTGGCTATACCTCAGAGAGATTAAGGAGCCTGGAAAGATAAATCTGGTGCACCTTCGCATGAAATGTCCTCGAAACCACAAAGCAAGTGCAGGATGGAGGGCGGTGTTTGCTAGGCCACGAAGGAGCAGGAAAAGAGAGGAGATGCAGGAGTGAAAGGGGAGATCGCTGATGAGAGGAGAAGGGAGGGTGGCAGTGCAAGAGGGAGCTGGACGGAATGTCCTTTGGCTTTTCTGAGACAAGTGTCCTGTTGCATCATTCGATCAGGGGTGTTTACTCTGTGCCTTTATTTATTCAACTCTGGGCTGTGAATAATGGAGCACACACTGAGGAGGTTCCTTGTCAGTGGGAGGTGAAGACACAGCCAGCTGAGGGGAATCAATTCTCTATTTTTACTCACGTGTGTGCGTGTGTACTCTTGCCAGAAAACTCGCTTGTGTGTTTGCTAATGTAATTGAGTGTACACCTCTGCGATTGATGGACACGTCGATGGTCTCAGCTGCCTCTAAAATTAGACACACCTTCCTGATTCCCATCATTAGCTGGTACAATATTATTAGACACTGGCATGAGCCCCCGCCCCACCCCCTTCGTCCCCGAGCATCTCTTCTTCTTATTCCCCCTGAACTCTGGCCTTCACATTGCCAGCCAAAACAAAAACTGACTGCTGTGATTGCATAAGACGCACGCCTCACTCATGAATGCACTGCAGTGAGTCCAGTAGTAGTAAGAGGATTTTACAAACAGGTTTCAGATTTTCTCCTATTTAATAAACCCTCAATCTTAACTCTATCCTGCCAGCAGGTGGTTTGCTCAATCCCACGATGCACTTATTGGGAAGTCAGCCCAAAAAGCCAGTGCAGCAGCAGCTTGAGAGGCAGACAGACCAAACCCTGAGTTAAGCTGGAGCTGGCCTTAACAGTTGTTATATAATGGCTGCAGATGCTGTTGGCAGCGTATGATGAGGGAGTGAATGAGTCAGTTTCTCTGGTGCTGGAGAATGTATCTATTATTCAGGTGCGAGTTCGCCCTCAGGTGCTCTCCCATGCGCCCATCTTTCAGCCAAGACTGGACACTCACTCAGCAGTAACTGAGATACAGCCTGTGAATGTGCATCAGAGGTGAAAGAGCTTGCTATGGTTGTGCAGCACACCTCCAGTGGTGCACAGTTCAGGTTCAAGAAGCACAAACTGTTTCTGTAGACAGAAAATAAATAAATAAATAAAAATCACAAAATTCAAGAGATTTTAAAGTTTATGATATGAAATTTAACAGATACTACAGGTGTTACTGAAACAATGTCTCGGTTTTATGAAGTGTCCCAGTAACACCAAGACCCTGAAACTCAGTGAGCTAAAAATGGAATTAATATTTATTATTTACTAATGTGCTCTTCTTTACAATTGCTCCAAAACAGTGACACTGGAAGGTGGAGTGAAAATCCAGATGGTCACGGGGGCGGGGGTATTCCATATGATGAATATCATTTGAGCATTCTCTCTTTTTTGGCTCTGTTTTGGTCTCCACCAACTCCTGAGAAAAAATATCAGACCCTTTAGATGCTAAATTTGCTGTGTTCACCACTGAGTTGCCAACTGTCTCTGTAGGCAGTTTCATGGAAGAGAGAAACTGCACAGTCATATAAGTCTCTGTGGATTTACCACTGCAGTTGCCACTTTGCACAGTACATTTAGTCATCCAACTTATTAACAACTTAATTTAGTATACAGTACTTGTAACAGAATACTGGTATTTTACTTGGTAACAGATCTGAATGCTGTGCTTATTTCACCACTTCCAGTGACTTTCATTCCACTTTTTTTAAATTTACTTTTCCCACTGATTAAAGTCAGATTTCTTTCTCTCTCAGATTTGAGAGTCACTGAATGACTCATTCACAACGCTGCACTGCTACTTCTACCCTGCTGCCATTAAATTCAGTGCCTGACATCCATATCATGATAATGGCTATCCAGGGTCTAGGGGCGTCACACACACTGCAACCGAAACAATCACAACCAAGAAAAAAAGCCTGGTGCTCTGGGGATCACGGGAGGGAGAGCGCTACTGTAAATTAAACAGATTTGTTTCAGGTCTGTGTCAGTCTGTAATAATCTTCTGTTTTGGGAACAGCCTTGTGGCGAGCTTTAAGGGATTTAAAAGGCTCTGCTTCTCTTGCTGTTGCCTCTATTAATCACAGTCCTCTGCTCTCTGTGGTGTGTGGACGTTTTCTGGGAAACGGGGTTTAATGCAGGGTCATTATAACGATTCCATCCTGTGCTGTCAGTGTCACAGAGCTGTGTGCACAGAGACAAGTAAAAGAAAAACTCTTCCCCTTACACAAACGTATAGTTAAAAACAAAAAATCATAATTCTTCAGAGGTGTAGCTCTGTTGAGCACCAAAGTGTCCTCTTCATAACCTTGTTAATGGATTTCTACTGAGTTTATTTTCCCCATCTGATTTAGCAGTGAGTACAGAAGGAAAGATCCCATAGTTCCTATATGTTGTCAGAAATAGAAATCCTGTTTTTAACATTTGGCCTTTTGTTTAATCGGCCTTCCCCATAATGACCTCACAAATCTACACTTGCAAAATATTTATCTTCCATTCCCTCAATACCACTGTATTACTTATTATTTCGTAATCTCTGCTCAGACTTGAATCACATTTGAAAAGGCTTTGAGTTAAGCTCCTTATTTTTGTTATTTTAAAAAAAATATTGGGTATACTACACATGGAGTCTGGGAGACATAAAACTGGCTAATTAAAAAAAAAGATCACAGCATTTTAATTTTATTTTTGACAATATTAGATTATTTAAAAGCCTGAAAAATATTTTAGATTTAATGCCTGACTCTCACATATTTGCCATATTGTGAGACAAAGCTCAGTCAGTACATTTGACAGCAAAGAGATAATGTTATCAATCGTGTCCAATAAAGGTCAACAAAGCCAGAAGGAAGCAGATGTATTTACACAGGTGACACTTCTCACTTGTTCCATGTTGGTCTTTAATATATCAGCGGATATTTGAACTGTATGAAGGATTACTGTCACAAAGAAAAAAGTCATTCTCATTTCTTTTCTTGCCTTTTATTGATACATGATGGTCGCTGGCCTTTTTCTGTGTTCATATACTAAGTGCAAGCATATTTGTTGATTATATAAATGACCTGAGGGAGGCTGAGAACAGGCAAGCATGTGTGCAGGGGTATTCTTTGTCTTGTGTGGATTATTGTTACCAAGAACTGGCAAAGATTTTGTGAACTTGTGCCTCCTGATGAATGCTTGATTACATAAATTGACAGCACTGAGTTAGAGGAATAGTTTGACATTTTGGGAAACATGCTCATCCGCTCTCTGGAGGAGAGTTAGCTGAGAAGATGAATACCACTCACATATCTGCACGTTAATGGACACAGACATGAGAATGGTATTGATTCTCTCATCTACGTCTAAGAAAGAATGAATGAACTGTGCTAAATATCAAATTATTCCTTATTTCCAGGTTTTTTTGTTCAGGTAAATATGAAAGTTTGTCTCTGACTGAAATTAACATCTAAACTTGTGTATGTGCTGCTGCGGTAGATGTCAAAATATGTTTTTGTTTGCTGAACCACTGTGTGTGAGAGCTCGACTAGCTTGAAGGCAGCTTGGCTGATTTTCAATTTCTCACCCTTCTGAATGCTGACAGCTGGCTTGCATTATTAACTGTGCAGCATCTGTCTAGATTTCACAACATCACCCCCTCCTCTTCCTCCTCCTCCCAACCCCGTCTGCAGGACTCGGCTCTCTCTCTGGCTCTAATGAGGACAGAGGATGGGCAAGTGGAGAGAAAAGACAGAAGCGCGGGCTGAGAAAAAAAAAACGGTCAAAAAAAAAAAGAAAAAGAAAAGGAGCTGGTTCATAGAAGAAAGACCAGCAGTAGCTCTGTCTTGTACAACTGATAGAAGCACATTTGATTTATCCGAGTGAGTGAGAAATGAGCAAACTGTACTAAAGCAAGTTGCTGCATCAATGTTTCACTTTTGCAGACCTCTGGCATTTGTAGTGTTCTCATAAATATGTATGTCACGACTATTTCTGTCACCTAATGTTCACTTGGACAGTTAGAGTGAGTAATGTCCCCCCCCCCCCATCAGCTGTCAAACCAGGGAATGAGTTGTACAGTGTGAGCAGAGTGATATACACAACTTTATTTCACAATCATTCTGTGAATTTTAAAATTCACTAACCTCTATCTAACAGGCTTTCAGGGAAAGATATGACCACTTAAAATTCTGTTTTGATCTGTCATTTAGCCTCACTAGCCACAGTTTCAATTTCTTCAAAACAAGTGAAAAATGTACCACAGAAGGGGAAGGAGTGTTACCAGACAGCCTCACGGAGATGTGCAAGAAAAGGCAGATTGTTGCAAAGGAAAAATGTAAAACTATTTTCAGAAATAAAAACTGAAATGTCAATTTTTGATTGACCTGGTAATACTGTTTTATTGCCACAACCCAAGTTCAAAGACAAGCAATGGGAGTTTCACAAATTGTGACTCAGTTTTAACTACACAGCACAAAAACAAACAGCACGACTGAAATCTCTCAACAACTACTGGATAAATTGCCATGAAATTCCATACAGACATGTGTGGTCCCCAGAGCATGAATCCTACCGACTCTGGCTCACTTTTCCACTAGCACCACCATCAGGTTGATATTTGTGGTTTTGACTGAGATATCGCTGCATCTACTGGATGGATTCAAAAGTCAAATACTTTGTTTTATGACCAAATACCTGCAAAACTAATGGCATTCCCATCAGCCTCAGCTGCACTGTGCATTTAGTGCTAATAAGCAAATGTCAGCATGATAACAACTAAAATGGAAAACGCGGCATACATTACACCAAACATGCACACAATGAAAATGTTAAGCATACATTAGCATTTAGCTCAAAAAGTGCAGTCTCACAGAGTTGCTAACATAGCTGTAGACTCTTAATATTATTACAGTCATTCTTTGCAGGAACTCCTATTTTTTTGAGGAAACTATAACTGTAGTGATTTTTTTTAAAGACACAACATTAAAAGCTTTGGCTTGTTAAGGGAGCAAACTGTGCAGGTCTGGCTGACAACTGGAGGTGATACAGTCTGCCATCACTGCTCCAAGGTGAGAACTTAGACCACTGGAGGTCAGCAAAAACAAGCTTTGCAGGGGGTGTTGAGTTAATCTTAAAATGCCAGTGTCACAACCAGTGCAAGCAGAGCTACAGAGATAAAAGGGAAAGACCCAAGTGCAGACACTGAAGCAGAGTTTCTGCAGTTCAGTGCTTTATTTGAGGCAAGGGAAAAACTTACAGAAAGGTGAAGCTGGCAGGGGTCAACACTGGAGAGAACAGTCCAAAAAGGTAAACAAGCCCAAAAAGCACAAGCGGGAATCCAGGAATCCAAAAATCCAATAAAAGGTCAAAAGTACACTGGTAAAACACTGGTAGAGTGAGAAAAACACAAAGAGCCAGGATATGAGGCCCAGAGTAACACAAGACAAAGTTCTGGCAGCTGAAAAATGGAAACACAAGACTATAAATACACCTGACACTAATCAACTAATTAGACACAGGTGGAACAGAGGGGCAAGCACACAAAGACAGGAAGTAAAACTAGAACAGAAACATTAGGAAAGTAATTTCAAAATAAAACAGGAAACACTAAACAGAGTCCAGGCAGGAAGTAACACAGAGGGGCAGATCATGACAGCCAGTGCTCTACCTGCACTTTGTCTCTGCTGTGATGCTGCTGGACTGATCAATCCTAAGCATTTCATACGTCCCACCTCCACCACTTCCACATGCACCTGCAGGCTCTGAGCCTGAGACTCCATGTTCATCACTCCCCACTCTCTGTTAGCTGAGCCAACAAGGTCACATGATTCATGGTTCCATGACTGAAATGGATTAATTGTTTTTGCTGGAGAGCCACTATTTAAAATAATGTTAAAGTTCCATGTTAAACACCTAATTTTTTTTTAAATAGAATAAGATCATTTGTTATGTAACTATACCTTTTCTCTGAAGAGAAGTGAAGAGAGAGAGAGAATAATCCTTGTTATCAAAAATAAAAAGAATACAGATTACACCCACTCCCATTATATCAAAATGGATAAACCAAAAACTAAAAGGTGGGCTTAGTAAAGACTGATCCAGGGTCAATTGTGCTGTTATGTAGAGCAGATGCTCACTGAGGGGAAATACACTTCCCTGAAAAGGCTCTGAGGGCTCATATTTACGGTGGATGTTGATGTTACATTTAATACCGTAAAGTTAAGGCCTGCTGATATAAGCGAGAAAGGGAAAGAGGGTCCAGAATATAAACGCAAATAAGCAATCCTCATCAGCAGAGAAGAGACTTGTGATGTAGGATGGGTAACCCAGGCAGGCGAGGGCATGGCCTTCGCCTTGGTTCTGCCTGATGACACGGCAATCAGCTGACTGTCTGCACTGTTTGGTTTCTGTGAAAATTACACAGTGGCTATGGGACATCAATTGAATTTGCGGTGTATATTTTGAATTATGCACAAGTGTTTCTCTCACAAGAGGTTGTTATAAGCGGAGACAGCCAAATGCTTAACTTTAGTCACTGCATGAAGATGTTGCGGTTTCTTACTTTCTGTCTGTTCATTCATCCTTTTATTCATTCAGTCAAGTTGCCTGTCAGCATCTCTAAAATTCACCGCTCAATCAGTTGCATCTGGTTTGTTTAGCCCACACAAAAATCAATCTTATAAGTACCTGGGTGTTCACCTAAACCACAAACTGGACTGGTCTAACAACACAGACACACTGTACAGGAAGGGACAGAGCAGGCTCTACCTCCTGAGGAGACTGCCGCCTTTTGGTGTGCAGGGGGTACTCCTAAAGACCCCCTGCATGGCTTCAGCCATCCTGTACGATGTAGTCTGCTAGAGCAGCAGCATAACTGAGAAGGAGAGGAAGAAGCTGGACAAAGTAATCAGGAAGCCCAGCTCTGTCCTGGGCTGTCCTCTGGACTCAGTGCGAGAGGTCGGGGATAGAAGGGTCCTAGCAACTTCAGTGACAGACTGCTCCACCCTCGGTGTGTGAAGGAGAGAGATCTTTCCTTCCTGCTGCTGTCAGAATCTATAACAAGCATTGTTTCCATGCAACTATCAGTGTAATATCAATGTGCAATAATTCAATTACTAGTGCAATATCAATGTGCAATATTTTTTTGTGTACTATAGTCACTTTCTCCCTGTCCCATCTTTATGCTAAGCTTAGCTAACTGGATGCTGTTTCATATTTAACGTACAGACATGAGAGTAATATATCAAACTCCTTATCTAACTCTAAGCAAGAAAGCAAACAAGTTTATTTCACTTGATGCAAACATTTCTAATTTCTGAGCACCCAGATGAAGACTTAAGTTTAAATCACAACATGTTGGATTCTGGCCAAGTATGAAAGACACAGCATAACAATTTTTTTCTTTCCAAACATATTTGAAATCTTGAATGTTTATAACACACCTCAGATGAATAATCTCACTTCTCCAATAAAGTTTTAAGCTAAACAAAAGGAAAGTTTATAAAAGGGCTGATAAATCGGATTGAATTCTATTGTACAGGCATCCATGTGTTTTTTATGGCCACTACGTCCTTTTTTGTGGTTCTGAGCTGTGTGTCATTCGAACAGATGAAGGTCATGTCTTGCTGCAGTGAAAAGCAGCAAAGCCCCTGTAGGCTATTTGTGACTCAACCAAGGACATCTCACCTCACTGCACCCCCAGCCAGATTCTACAAACGCAAATGAACATTCTTATTCATGGACCGTCACAGTTTCACTCAAGAGACACAATTTACGATAATCAGAAATTAAGAAATGAATCAGTTGAATTACATGAAATTATTCACAGTCGGTAAATGAATAAAAAACAGTAACTCAAAGGGGAGACATGATGTTCTCACAATACAAAGTGTGACGCTGAAGAGAGTCATCAAGCATCTGTGGGCTTGAGGCGCCGTGTTGTATTTTTCCAGTCAGTAATTAAGAGATTAAAATGAACATTTTACTTGAATCACCACAACTCTGAACATGGAAAAAAAACCCAAAAAACCCAATATGTTGTAACAGTGATGCCGTCAAGGAACGACGCTGTACAACGAGCAGCAAGAACTCAGACTCAAATGCCTACAAAAGGCTGTATTATGCTTTTTTTTATTTATTTATTTATTTTTTTTATTACTGTCTTGGCTCTTTTTCTGAGGTTCAGTGTTATTATGTGTCCCCAGGCAGACAGGCAGCCCAGAGTGTCAGCACTCATCAGTGACTCAGTGTGTGCAGAGGATGATAGTGCCAACCTGGAGCCAACACAGAGTGCTAATTGTGTCTATTTGGACTCTAATGCATGACTCTGGGAAATCAAACAACACAAACCAGTTACCATCATTGGTTAGTGTATTCTCTAGCTGCCTACAGAAGGCAGGTTGTCCCAGGACTCCCAGCAAACTATCCAAACTTGTACTTATGATCTTTATTGTTTAAGTCAGTTCTAAAAAAAAAAAAAAAGAAGAAAAGATAGATTTCAATCATGTATCCATCAAACTCAAATCCTTGCTGTAAAATACATATTTCCTTGAATAAATTTGTTATTAGGTATTAAGGTGTCTGAAATGGCGAGGTACTGTTTCCTCAGTGCTGTAGAGTAAATGTTTAAAACCAGGTAGGACAAGATGTTATGATCTACATGCTCTAATAACTCTGAAGGAGTAAGTGGAGCATACAGTTCAACATTTGGTTTAGATTTAAACAGACTGTGAGAGACTCAACACCCCCTCAGAAATCCAGTTTGGGTCACTGCTCTTCTCCAAAGGCCTTGCAGCTACACTTAATGGAATAAAATTTTGCATAATTTGTGATTAGCGTTACAGCCGAAATATGTGATGATGCACAGTGTCACGCTGAGGGTTTTGATTGGCTCAGATAAGTGTGTGCGGCCTCCCCCGTCTGGTGAGGTGCATGATGGGGTGTTAGTAATCAGTCTTATATGACCTCTCAGGTGGATGTTGTTCTCTGGGATACTGTGGGAGGATAAAACTGGAGCAAAGCTGATTTAACTCTGGTCAGATACTGGCTACCCACATGTTTTATAAATGTACTGACTACGAGACATCACAGAAAATGATGTAAGAATGCAAATGTATTAAAATAATATGGAATGTAAATATTAAAAATGTGTGAATTTTGCCGTGAATTTGCTTTTAATAATAATATGCCTACTCAGTCCCTGGTCCCTGGTATGTCATTCATGACAGCCATTAAGCTTTGAGTGAAACAATTCAGCTCTGTATTAAATAATGCAAAAGGATTTTTTGCAGATCACATTATCCCTGGAGGTTTGACGTCAGGCCAAACATGATCTCTTGTTGCTAGAACAGTGAGTTTGTGTGTCTGCATGAGTGTGTGCACACTGCTCGACTGCATCCTACGTCAACGGCTGAACTGAAATGCACTGACAGAAACAAAAACACATCTGAATTTTTTCTCCCCTCCTCCCTTTCACCTCAGACAAAGTGATCTTAAAAACTTATGGCAATTGCCTTGATTATTGATTAACTAATTTCTAGCATTTAAGACTTTTGCCTGCAGTATGTGCACATGAAAGAGGGCAAAAAAATTCAATGTGAACCCCTAATATAATGTTCAGCTTTATAACCATATAAATAACTGAAGCTCATTAAAAGTCCTGCTCCATGAGCATGAATCAGTGGGATTCATAACTGTTGCTGTGGAGGATCAAAAGGATATTTTCTGGGGTTTCAGGTGTTGCAGTTACTTGTTAAATGTGAGAGCTCCCCCTATTGATGAGATCTGAGATCACAACAGAAATCAATATTAGATCAGCAGCTGTAATTTGGCATGAATCAGCCCACCTCTGTTCAGTTTAAAAGAGAAACTGAAAATAATCAGTGACCCAGCATGGCTGCAAAACACACTGAACACTGCTCCAGATGGCAGGGAATGTGTAAGTGTGTGTATTTGTGCTGGTGGAAGGGGTGACGGGTGGGGCGGGGGGTGACGGGTGGGGCGGGGGGTGGGGGTACAGTTGAGTGGTGGAGTGGGAGGGGGTGTGGGGACTATGTGGGGATTCGGGCAAGAAGGGAAGATGAAGTCGGGGTTGCCATGGAAACCACTGTATTTCCCTCCCTTTGTGATTGGTGTTGGTGGTATGAGCAAGTATACGCTATGTCTGTCATTCTTCAACACCTCACAGTCACAGGACACACACACACACACACACACACACTATCACTTGAAGACCGGAGCATTAACAAATACAAACAAAGACCCCTCTATATTCAGCTTCTGTTTTCAAAACGTCTCAGTAATATCACTATCATCACATCTTGGCTTATTATACATTAAAACTCTTAGGGCGTTGCTATTATTTTGTGCTTCAGTTTCCTTAACAGGGTTTAAAACATATTTCAGGGAAAAATGAATATCTGATAATAATGCCTTTTTCCTACAGATCAAATGAGTGACCGCAGCCTCTCAGGGGCAGCAGCAGCACAGCAGCAGCAGCACACAGCCTGATCAACCGTCCCTGCTACAAAATCTACTCAAAACCAACAGTGTGAGACAAAACAGGTTCATGCCTTTGTAGATATAAACAGTGTCACGATAACTCAATCAATACGTGAACCTGTATTCAATTTACCCATTGATTTATCAGTGAAAACAAGCAATGGCTCATGAACTAATCATGGCTTGTGGAGCTGCACGTCCACTGATGAATGAATTCTTCAGAAAATACACTGCATGTCACATACTGATGTGTGGGACAGTCCATTTGTACAAATCCAGAGGGAGGTTTAAATAATTTGCAACAGTTGAGATGAGAAAACCTAAAGGTAGAGCCCATACACTGTGATGGATAACAAAGGGGATGTACACAAGGATATACTCATTTGGCATAAGTGTATCACTAAAAGTCTGATTTGATATTTGAGGCAGAGGCTAATGAGACACAACTTCAAATGACAAAACCTTAAGAAAACAAACAAACAAACAAAAACACATGAAATCACGCTCTGTTGCAATCTTCTCAAGATATTCTAATGTAGTATTGTCTAAAAGCTCCCAAACTACCCCTCTGCTCTTACTGAAATGGTCAGGCTGAGATTGACCCAAACATTACTCAACCTTAGATATTTTTGTTGGATATTACTTTTGGTGTCAAACAGGTTGTGTATTGTTAGAAGTGTAGGCACAATAAGCCGCACAGTTTCAGCCTGCTGAAGAAAATCTGAAGAAAATCTTCTATGTTGTGTTATTTTGTTGGAAGTAGTTGCATATTTTCTTGTCTGTTTTAATCCGGTTAATCTAGATGATTATCTGGAAACTGATTGTAATTGTTTTGTAATTGATAAACAGACTTTTTGTTTCACCTTAGTACAGTTTTTTTTTTCTCTAAATATCCAAATGGAGTTCAGACACTGAATTGCACAGTCTGTTGGATCCTTCATCTCACGCACTCCGGTGGCGTAAACAAACTCATTCTTTAGGGCAGCAAACTGTTCAGTAAGTGTAATATGTATGTCGTGTGGGTCGGGCTTTTGTGAATGTTAATCTCAGCTCATTAACATTAACCACTGGGATTCATTTCCTCTCCGCGAATCAATAATCCAGCCTCGTGAGAAGGCTTTTGCCGGATTGTGCATCGAGGGAGATCTTGGCGAGCTGAGCATAAGGAGACTTAGAGAATTAGAGAAATGCTGATCCTGAGACTAAAGGTGATTTTCTCTCCTAATTGTTGGGTACTTCTGCGCCCGTTAGTGGGACCTGGCCTGACCTGTGACCTGCGGTGAAATTAGCTTTACGGGTGAAAAGCAGAATCATCCCTCCAATGTGGAGCTCCGAGGCTGCGAGGCACTAAGACCCAGTGGAGAGCAGAGGAGGCTGGGTGCTGCTTGTTCACCCGCCGCCTGCATGTCTGCTCTGCACGGCTCTGCAGTTGCCCTGGGCACGTGCCGCAGCTAGTATATGAAAGTGTGTGAGGTGGGATTGTGTGTGTGTGTGTGTGTGTGTGTGTGTGTGTGTGTGTGTGTGTGTGTGTGTGTGTACGCGCGCGCGCTCGTGTGTATGTGTCCACCCTTTGTGCATCACAGGCTGGAAGACAGGACCCCGTCTTCCTCTTTTTATTCTGTCTTCCCTCTCTCACCCTTTTACTCTGCCTCTCCCACCTGGATCGAAGACCTTGCTGGAGGAGAGCTGAGAGGAGGGAGGTGTGTGTTGTGTGTTTGAAGGGATGAGGAGGATGGTGGTCAGCGTGATGACGAGATGAAAGGAGCCAGGTGAGGAGGAGAGACAGGAGCGCCCCTCTCCTCGCTCACTTCCCCTCCTCTCTCTCCCCTCTCTCTCTCTCACTCTGTGACGTGGTGTGTGTGTGTGAGTGTGTGTGTGTGTGTGTGTGTGTCAGTGTGTGTTTGCTGTGTGTGCGGGAGAGGGAGCGAAACAGGTCGGCTTTCCTTCAGCAGACTGTGAACCTGCACAGGAGGAAGCAGCCCTCTCCAGATTGAGGTATGTCACCAGCTTATCATCACACACATCTCCACACATACCTGCCCTGTTAACGGAGTGTGTGGGGAGATGCGTGTGCCTTTTTATTTTTTATTTTTTTGGTGGGGGGGCGTGAAAGTTAGGATGCTGGGAAGGTGGCACAAGGGTAAGATCTGACTCGAGAGGCAGTGCCTTTTTCTTAAATTTTTCATCATATCACAAATCACATTATCTTTGTGTCTCCATGTATAAGGACAAAAAAATGTAGGAAACAGATGCCTCAGTTCACGTATGTTCATTTAAACTCCTGGTTGTCGCTCGCATGCTGCTGCTGAGGAGTGAAAGTGCTTTGTAATGAAAGGGACACAGGTTAGTTTTCTCCATGCAGTAAACACTGTGTCATGTGCATATGATAGGGTCATATGGTTTCCAGACGGCAGCTGGAGAGATTCTGCTGCAACCTTATATTCCAGCTTTGCGTTAATTCTTTGGCAGCTTCTGAGGCAGAGTTTGACTGTTAATTGTACTACTTTCGTTGATTTGATTACATTAAATGTGCTGCATGTGAGCCACTAAGTCCCTATTTTGTCCTTCTGTCATTTAAATAGTTCTGTTTGTGGGACTTTGACTTGACAAAATTGACCGCCGTTACAAAACAGCTACCTGGCACATTTTTCTAATTTGGATATATTTGGGTTGTTGTGGTGATAATGTGTTTACTTTGCAGCATATTTTTCCGTCTTGGTGGTTATTGGAGTGTTAAAGTGACTCTGGACATCAGAGAGCAATAAAACAACCCATGCTGAATTAGAGTAAGAATCTTCAGAGGGCTGCTCCGCAGTTCTTCCTACATCATAGCTCAGATGTTGTTTACAGATTATTTAATTGGGCTGAAGGTGACTGTAACCCTTTGACCTATTCAGCAAAGGCCACCTACTTACGCCTGCGTCTGAAAAGATCAGGCGCCTTACAGGGATGAAACCTGTCACACTTGTGAAATGGAAAACTTGCACATGCAGGTGTGCAGCATGTGGAAATGTACCAAAGGCTTCTTGCTCGCTCTGCGGCTTTTACAGTGTGTGGGGTTGTGTCCAGGTGAGGTTATGACAGTAAACACAGCACAGGTCCTTCTCCACTACTCCTCTGACCACACAAAGACTTTTTCCACACTGCTGATGGTGCTCTGCCACCATTTATCTGAAGTTTAGATCAGGATTTCATGAAGCTACATAGGTTTTGTGGATGAGAGTGTTGTTAAGAATCCATATCTGCACTGTCATTCCGTCTTAGAGAATCAGAGGGGCCGTAGCATTTCATACATTTTGTTGTCATGATTATAATACTATGAGAAGTGTTTATTGATTTTTTTCCCTCCCATCACCTCCAGACAGCAGGGAGCTCTGTAGTGCTGAGTTTCGCAGTTTGTTCACTCATCCAGTTCGCTTCTTGAGTCTGTTAAGGGGGACATATGGTCCACTCTGTGCTTTTAGTTTCTCCCTGGGGCACCAACTGCCCTGAAAACACACATCTGAGGATGCAGATGTCAAATAAGTAGTAAATTATGACCCTTGCTACAAGTGAGTGCAGACCGCATCAAGTCTTTACAGCCATAGCACGCGAGTAACACAAAGTTTTCAAATTTCCAGACTAGAATATTCTGGTATTTATTTCAGCGAGGTTTTGATCATGTAATATTCATTAAAATGTAACCTTTAGTGACTTATTAATATTACACACCCTTTGAACTCATATTAGAAAACTACTATATATATAATATTTCAAGTCCCTAACAATTCCGTTTTAAAATGTTCGTCTTTGCCAGTGCCTGCATTTAAACAGGAGCATCTGCTTTATTTCAGATATTTTCAACTGAAGGTCACACTGGAGAGAGAAGAAGAGACGCCTTCACTAAAAGTTACGACATCTTCAAGAAGCCGAGTGAAAGCTCCTGTGATTGCCTGCACAGCGCTCTAGGCTAAAGTCTCTGGGGGTCAGGGCCTGCACAGCTCCAGATGCCATGACAGAAACCACCGCCTGAGCTTCTCAGTGACACCCTACGACAGGGGAGGATGGGTGATGGGCCCGTGAAATTTAGCGGACTCTCTCCTCCTTATGCCATCCTCTCATGGAGCACCCTGTCGCACCAAGCCCCTCCTGGAACACTTCTCTCTCCGGCCACCACACATTTCCAGCCTCACTGCATTCGAATACCTCTAACGTGACCTCACCCATCACGAGCCTCCGAGGCGGGGTAGATCTGAACCAGTCCTTGGCGCTGTGTGCTATGCTCATCATGGATGTGCTGGCAGTGGTGGGGAACTTGGCCGTGATGATTGTCATCACCAAAACGCCGCAGCTGCACAAATTTGCCTTCGTGTTCCACCTCTGTCTGGTGGACCTGCTGGCAGCGCTGGTGTTGATGCCTCTGGGGATGCTGTCAGACCGGATCCTGGTGGACGAGGCGCTGTGTCGGAGCTACCTCTGCTTGAGTGTGTGTCTAGTGAGTGCTGCCATCCTCACCATCTGTGCCATCAACGTGGAGCGCTACTACTACATCATCCATCCCATGCGTCATGAAGTGAAGATGACAGTTGGGGTGGTGGTGATAGTAGTGGTAGGAATCTGGATCAAAGCTGTTGTCATGTCAGTGCTGCCTCTCATGGGATGGCTCCTCCAGGGGGACCATGATCTGGGGCCTTCAATCTTCATTCCTGGTCAGAGACACTGCTCCCTCCACTGGACGGGAGGCAGGACCACACGCCTGCTTTTCATGGTCTTCTTTACATTTATTTATTTTCTCTGCCCCATGATGATTATTCTGGTGGTCTACTGCAACATGTTTAAGGTGGCGCGAGTAGCAGCCATGCAGCACGGCCCCCTTCCCACCTGGATGGACACGCCGCGACAACGGTCCGAGTCCATCAGCAGCCACTCCACCATGGCAGCCAGCCTCGGAGGAACTGGTGCCCGCACCACCCCTCAGAGGACCTTCAGCGGAGGGAAGGCTGCAGTAGTCCTGGTGGCAGTGGGAGGCCAGTTCCTCTGCTGCTGGCTGCCATATTTCTCCTTCCATCTCTACTCGGCTGTGGTGTCTACCTCTCCCGCCTCGCTGGCCCAGCTGGAGGACGTGGTCACATGGATTGGCTATTTCTGCTTCACCTCCAACCCCTTCTTCTACGGCTGCCTGAACCGGCAGATTCGCGAGGAGCTGGGTCGCCACCTGGCTTGCCTCTTCAAGCGGGCTGGGCCCAGCGAAGGGGAGCAGCTGCCCAGCCGCGAGGCCTCTATTGAGGAAAACTTTTTGCAGTTCCTTCAGGGCACTGGATGCAATCTGGAGCCCTGCAACTCTCACAGCAGAGGCAGCCCAGAGGAGCCAGAGACTGAGGCCCTTCAGGAATCAGCTGTTCAGCAGAACACGCCAGCTGACTTCCATATCCCAGGGCAAATCCTTGAGGAGACCTCAGAGTTCATACAGCGGCAACAGCTGAACAATGAGCTACATGTATCAGAGACTGAGAACTGCTGTAAAACTGTACCAGAGCTGTAGCCGCCTCTCAAGTACTGTCTCTTTTGCCATCTGATAATCCAAGAAATATACTTAGTTTTATTCATATTTTCTAAAATTTGTTAATACGTCTTTGTTCATGCTACAACAGTGCTTTTAAGCTAAAAATCCAGTGAACTGTAAAACATTTGCTCTTCTTTGAAGAATTAAAGTCCTGTAGCTTTTCAGAGAAGAACTGAGCTGAATATATTGTGCGCATCATCTCATTCATATCCCCAAAGGCCATGATGCAGCAGCATTACATGTTTTACATGAGAGCCATCCAGTGTCAGGCTGCTGTCTGTGCGGTGCCAGCAGATGGACACTAAATCTTTGTTGTGTTAACCACAGTTAAGTGAAGTGACAAAGATCTCATAGACATTAAGAAGTGCTAAAACTCAGGAGAGAGCAAAGCTTCAAGGCGAACACAGTTTTCACAGTTATGGAAAACTGCAAGAGCCATTAAAAGGAAATTTCAAACTGAAAACAGAAAAGTGCTGAGGCAAATTAAAAAAAAGTCACTCCTCATTTGAAATATTCATTGTGTTGAACAGGATCATTTCACAGCTGGTGCTGCTGGTGGTATTTATAATAAACAGGCTGACACACCAGTGTATTTTTAACCATTTTCCAGGAACATTATTATCATGTTTATCTGTTCTTAGTCTTGTGATTATCACCTCCTCACCAAAATCATCTCACATTGCTAGACTCGTGATTTCACCCCCTTCCGCTCGAAGAAAAACATCGTGACTTGTTTAATTTGTACGGTGAGAGACGGTGTTGATGATTAATCTCTGTAAAAACATCAGCTGCAGCACATTAACACAGTCAGTTTGTTGAAACAAGGCTCGGTGTGGACAGTTTCGGACGTCTCGACCGGTCCCCATTGCCCCCGTCATGTCTGGGCTGTTTACAGGTAAACACGGGAGCAGTGTGAGTGCTCTTGTGTTTGTGCTGTAAACAACCAAACTTGTTGTGGCTACACAGCACACAGGTGTGACAATGCTTACACATGGCAAGAATCGCCTTTGGTCTCATTTAGCAACAAATGGACGACACTGGTGAAATTTACTCTGATCTCAGGTGAAATACAATTTGCACAAGTCACACAAGAAGTGACAAATGTTCCAAAGAAAATTACAAGGCACAAATCTCTTACAAATACTTTTTTTTTTTTTGGTCTCTTTTTATACTTGCTCTTTCTTGCTGCCTTCATCTATTTTGGACTGCCTCATACTGGACTGTTGGTATGATCACAAGACACTTGGCACAAGGCGTTCAGGGAAGGTTCACATTTCGCTGGGAGTCAGAACAAAAAAAGGTTCCTTTGTCAGGGGGAGACATAATGTTCTTAATTTTCTTGCGATATGACTTTGTTGCTGGCTGTTTTTCAGTCATCTTGTTTTAAAAATGTTTCTGTTGTGTCCAAAGATGGTGCAGTGATGTGAGGCCCAAATTGAGTTAGACATAAAATCAAGGACAAACAAGAAGCACAAGACAAAATCACTGCCATAATTCTCAATGGTCCAAGATATGTATGTATTTTTTTTTTATCTGACAGCATTAGTAGTATTAAAACTACAACACAGAAAACCATAAGATTTAACATTATATATTCATTTTATGCAACAAAAGAACATAGAACTGCCTTGGTTTATTACACCAGCGTCCATGAACAAGGGTTTAATCTCTTTAGATAATCTTCCTCGTTGAGTATTACAGATCACCTCCTCTTCATGGCACAATGTTGTAATAAATTCAGTGATATTTCACACAGTCTGGGGTCATTACAAAGACCCTCATGTTCAGCGTAGGCTACATCAATCCACCATTCAATCAGCTGGATTTCCGTTACCGTAGAAGCAAAATTGGCCCGACCGATTTGATTACATGCTCTAAGCTCTATTTCTGCTACCATCTGTTGATTACGAGGATGGAGAAATAAGCTGCTCTGAAGGTTGATTGGCAGATAGTGTACCCAGCTTCGGGAATATTTGTCGAAATACACTTTTATTCACTGTAAATCCTCAGTACAGTCAATATGTTCATCTTCCTCTCTGTATCTGTTTTTGTACCTGAGCTGAAAAAGACTGTTTGGATTCTTCATTATTAGAGTTTGTCTTTCCCCCTTGTTAAGATTTCCCTGTGTATAGGTTACCCATCGGTTGAAATGATTAAAATGCAAGAAGATTAACTCGAGTGTGTCGTGGTTGTTGTCAGTCATGGTTTATAGACATTTTCAGATCAATAACTACATCTATCACATGATCAGTCCCATCAGTCATCTCTTTTCTTCCCTGCTCTCTAGCTGCCTGCACCTGTGTATGTGAATGTGTGTGTGTGTGTGTGTGTGTGTGGTGCAGGCAGGGGGTGCAGCGTCACAGAGGTGAAGCGAAGCACTAAGAACAGGATGAAAGCGGAGTGTTTGGAGGAAGGCAGGATGCTGGAGCCCTTCAGTTGGAGGATGTTACATACATGTTATATACTCGATAATAACCAGGGTGATACCTACTGACACCGACTCAACTTTCACAACAACAATATTTGAGTAAGTGTACTGATGAGGTGAATCTAAGCCATTATCCCTTACTGACTTTCAAGTATAATTCTTAAATCTAGAGATGGAAAAAGCTGAAATATAAATAAAGACAAACAGCTGAGCTAAAAGAAAATGTTGTGGATAAGTCGTGTAGAAATGAATACCACAAAAATCCCCTTAATCTTGACTGTATTCAGCATTTCTGGATTATAATGCACATCCAAAGTGTTTTTGGAGGTAAGGTTTAAGCTCTGACATGTAAGTGCAGTTGTTTTTTTTTTTTCACCATAAACATCCAAGCACAGATTCCAGCGTTAATCCAGTTTCCCAGGGTCTTCCTCTATTTTCTGATTATCCTGGTTTTCTCCTGTGCTGCTCCCCATCGGACAGAGTGACTCATAGCTTTCATGTCGAGCAGGGGAGAGCACCTCCTGCAGCGCAGAGCGGTTGAAACAGGACAGGATGCCACCATCATGTCACTCCAGAGGGCCACTGAGTGCACGGCGAGTTTGGGTGTGTATTGTATCTTATCAGCTGAACAGAGAGAGAGGTGATCAGCTCAGATGCTGATGGCAGCGACAAAAACAAAGAGCACATGCTCATCTGTGAGTGTGTATTTGCAGTGAAAAGCCTCCATCACTGGATCACAGATGAGCTCAATAACAGGAATTTCTCACTTCCAAATCCTGACCTCTCTAAAACCAGCAGTTGCCGTGGTAACCCGAGCCGACGACAGTGCTGAGGGGTTTGTTTGGCAGGAGGAGCAGAAGAGTGGAGCTGTTTGGGAAAAGGAGCAAAGTTACAGGTTACTGTTAGATTTAAAGACATATAGTCTGTGGACCTCCAGGTGGGTTTTGAGTAGCCTGTTTATGAATTAGTCAGCCACTACTAGCAATGCAAATTCTTAAACAACTTTCCTGGTGGAGTTCAATTCAAAACAAATGACAGATCATATTCAATATAAGTGTAATAGGATTTTTCAAAATATCATTCCTCATGAAGGGTTTATAAGTTAGCGGCTTCAGTTATGCTTAATAAATAATTTACTGATGGTCTGTAGATCATTTACAAGCCATTAATGAGAACAAATTTTGGGTTGACAAAAATACATTTTGGTGGTGGTTATTCTTTCTCTTTTGAAAAACAGTAAAATCATAAGAACTAGCAATCAATTACAAAAACTGCTTTAACATTACATTACATAACATTACATAATTAATGGCTTGTATACTATTTATAAAGCGCAAGTTTTCATTATTAATAAAGGCATTACAGTAGTTACTGTAAAAAAAAATGTTGTTGGGAAGTAGTAATAATTGTTCTATCATCTTTGGTTGTAAATGTCACTCATCATCAACCAGAAAGCTGTTTCAGCCCTACAAACAGTACTTAAGTATGTGATTACCAGGTGTAGATGATGAACACTATAAAATAATCTTTAAACAAATGTGAAGACACAAAAGCCTATAATGCTCTGCTGGTTAGGTTTACCTGCAATAGCATCATGACGTTCAATTTAGAGCTGAAACAACTTGCTGATCAACCAGTTAGTACATCCACAGAAAACTAATCTGCAACAATTTTGACAACTGATTAATCGTTTGTCGTTTTTTTTTTCTAAGTGTCTTGTTTTCCACCTCATGCTGCTCAATGTGTGTTGGATTGGGGGGGGGGGGGGGGGGGGGGGGGGGGGGGGGGGGGGGGGGGGGGGGGGGGGGGGGGGGGGGGGGGGGGG
>JBBMJY010000012.1:11408761-11450275 GCA_037833715.1 Toxotes lorentzi | reverse complement strand
ACACACACACACACACACACACACACACACACACACACACACACACACACACACACACACACACACACACAGCGCCTGTGTCTTCCTATGACAAATTGTGCTGATTCTTAAGGCAGATTTAGGGGGCTCATTCAGGCGAACTGCTGACTGGTACATTACATAATTTATAACTGCAGGATGCAAGGATGTACCTCATGACTGTGTACATTCCCTCAGGTTCCACTTAAATGTCTGCCATTAAAATTCTTCACAAGACAGCTTTTACGTTGGTGTTTTGATGTAAACATACTGCAGACTGTATGATGTGCGATTACATGTGCTCAGATGAAGTTAGATCATTATAAAAAGCTGATCTGTTGAGACGAGTCTGAAACTGTGGTATTATGTGGTATCGTCTTTGTCGCTGCTGTCATTCCTGGTATGTTGCCTCAAAAAACTACTGTCCCTCTTTTTCAGGAGCTGGGGAATCTGGGAAAAGCACAATAGTAAAGCAGATGAAGTAAGTTACAGCTTGTCAAACAATCCTGTTAACAGTGCACATGGCATTATATCAAACTCCTCCATCTTTTTAAGAAACGTTGATGCTATTCTGGTATTACGCTGACGAAGGACAGGCTCACTCCCTGCAGCACTATTGTCAGAGGTTAATATTGTGGGGAGAGCTGTGATTACAAACAGGGTTCATCTATATGGAAATGTTGTAGAAGCAGAGGAAGAGCCTCATTTTGCTCGCCTCAGGCAGAGGAGGAAGCACCCTTTTTCATAACATGTTAAACAATGGCCACAGAGGCCAGTCGTAGCCTGGCAGGACTTGAATAGATTCCCACCAGTTCCCACATTAAGCATGCTGCATGCTCACTGAAGCTCAGACTCCAGCACTAATGACAGTGAAATGTTTCAAATTTGTAATTTGTCCCACATTTGTTAAATCCATTGTTCACACTGTCAACTATTTGTCTGGACCCTAAAAGCTGTTTGGATTTTGTTTCTGTGTCAGAATCATTCATGAAGATGGCTACTCAGAAGAGGAGTGCAAGCAGTACAAAGTGGTGGTGTATAGTAACACCATCCAGTCCATCATGGCCATCATCAGGGCAATGGGCCAGTTAAAGATAGATTTTGAGGAAGCAGCACGGGCGGTAAGCTAGCTTCACTCGGTCTACATTAAAATGGGACTTTCTAAGAGCCACATCCTCATTTGCGACATGACTCAACACGGGGACAATTTTACAATGACAGCAATTATCGTCTTTGTTGCCAGGACGATGCCCGACAGCTGTTTGCCTTGGCGAGCACGGCGGAGGAAGGGGTGATGTCAGCAGGCCTGACCGGCGTGATTCGGAGGCTATGGAACGACGGCGGAGTGCAGGCCTGCTTCGATCGATCACGAGAGTATCAGCTCAACGATTCTGCCGCATAGTGAGGACACTGTTCACTTCTCTACATACAGACCCCCACAGACTAATCCAAGCACCAACTACAGTCTTATTATATGAGGCAGTTAAGAGATGACAGAGTTCAAGGAAAAACATCAGCAAACATTTAATATGGTAATCATATTAATTTTTGGCAAGGAAGAAGAAGCAGTCTCATTCTTGTGAACACGAAATCTCAAGAAATGTCTTGAGGGAATTTGATATGGCTCAAATTTTCACTAGGGCTCAAGGATGAACTGATTAGATTTTGGTGGTCAAAGGTCAAAGGTCGCTGTGACCTCACAAAAACTGTTTTCGGCCTTAACTCAAATTTACATACAGTAGAACAAAAATAAAGCTTAACAACGTCAAGTCAAATCAGTTTCATTTACATATCTCTATATCAGAAATAAAAAAATAAAAAAAACACTTAATATTAACTTAAATTCCTGCAAAGTTTTCACTACCTAAGAGTCTGGACAGACATGGATGTAAACTACAACTCGACTGGGACACTAATTCTAGTTTTTGAACTCTTCATTGTGAGTTGCACAATGTTGTAGTGCACTCCTACAATGAATCGAGTGCCACTTTCAAGTTCCTGGAAGCATCACAGGCAGGGTGGACCCAAACGTAGACACTCAAGACAGGATGATGTAATGAGGGAGCTTTAATTAAAGAGTACTGGCTTACAGGCAGACGGGTGGATGTACAGACAGGAGAGTTGCTGAGCAGGCAGGCAAACAAGCAGGAACAGAATTTTAATTTAAATGAAGGAAATAATACTAGGAAACAAAAACAGGAACAAACACAGGCAAACTTACCAGGAATAAAGAATGTGACTTGATACATACAGTATTTCAGGTGCAGGTGGAGAAAGCTCAGGTGTATGCAGGGCTGATGAGAAGTGGAAACAGGTGTGTGGATGGGTGGGGAAGTCAGGTGAATAAGAGAAGGAGGGAAAGTCAGAGGGCATCTGGTGGACAGATGGAAAATGGCAGGGTCTGGTGAGACGATAGAGACGAATGGGAGGACTTGGGTTGGGAGAGATAAGCAGGGGCTGATGGTAACTCTGAAGGAAAATTCCTGATGGAAATGAAACCACTCTGACGAATTATAGTGAAGTTCGAAGTTGCACCATCCATCCTCAAGCTCTCGGTTACAAACCGGCATATGACATCTCTTGTAATATTGTTTTCCTCATCACAAGGACGGTGGCAGAGCACTTTCCCAAAAAGGGAGACAAGATAGGTCTTGTTCTTCACGGTCCTGTGTCAGCTTGTTGTACAGCTTATTGCATTCCTGAAAAAGAGAAACATGAAAGAGAAGCTCTGTTTAGATATCACTTTATTTTACAAAATGGTTTCAGTTAGTAAATGTAGTCCACTCTTTTACAACCAATTGCACATGGATAAAGCCAAAGCATTTCAGTTTCTGTAGCATTTATATCACACTCGTCCTGAAAGAAAAAGTAGCTCAGTGTGAAGGACATGGTCTTTGTTTTGAAAACAGCCGAGCTGTCGTAGCTCTTGGTGCACTTTGTCCACACAATGAGACAAGAGGAACCAGTGGAGTTAGTCTGTTTTTACTCAGCCCTCAAGGAGCCAGTGTTTATCATCCACCAAAATATGAGCCCATATTTAGTATCACTCTGTGGAGGACTGGGACGTCTGTCTGCAGAACAAACCATCCATTTCACCAGACACAAGTGTCCAAAAAACATTTCATTGCTTTGCAATATTTTGTCATTTTTCATACTAAAAGTCTGGAGACCCGCTTGATAATTTTACCATGTGGTGTTTAAAAAAAAAACGAAGTACACGGGAACAAAAAAAAACAAAAAACACGGGATTTTGTGGGCACCCCCTTCTGCAAATATTGTGCATTTGCTCAGGGATCATACATACATCATACATCCATGCTTTGTCTCTCTCAGCTATCTGAATGACTTGGACAGGATCTGCCAGCCGAACTATGTCCCCACCCAGCAGGACGTGTTGCGTACACGTGTGAAGACCACTGGCATCGTGGAAACTCACTTCACCTTCAAAGATCTCTACTTCAAGTTAGTACAGCTGGGATTTATGTTCTCATGAAGGTGTCCTGGCCTCAGGTGGTCTGTTGGTGCCATATAAAGAACTTATTAAGCTTTACGAGCAGTGAGGGCCTAAGCAGGTTTACTGTATTAGTCAGGATTTAATATCATTGTAAACTTAACACAGTGATTCCCAGCCTGGTGGTCTGGACCCTTCTAAGGGCCCAAAAGGTGTAAAGGTGTGAGACTATTACTGGGAACACTAAACGGTTAAACTCTGCCTCACAAAATTATGTTTATTTTTTTGGACTTTTTTCAGGCTATTTTTTTTTTTTTTCATGTGAAATACTTGATAGATTTACCTCATCATATGCAAACTACAGAGACAGGTGATATTAAGTTTCATGCACATTACCTCAGTTTTGAATAACTTTACCGTATTTCCTGCATTTCCTGCATCACTGGCAGTTTTTTACTTTTTTTACAGTTTTTTTTTTGTATCTTTAACTTAACTTTCTTAGATTGTAAATACGCATTTTTTTATTTGCACATTTTTTTGTACTTGAATTGCATGCACACTTCTTGTTTTTCTGCACTTTATCCTTTTTTACTGTTTTTCTTGTGAGCCGCCTAACAAGTAAATTTCCCCGCTGTGGGATCAATGATGTCTTATCTTATTTTATCTTATCTTATCTTATTGCAGTAGTTTGCGTGTTTGGAGCTCTGTTACTTATCTCATGTTGCCTTAAAAATCCTGATTATCAAACCTCTTTTATAATTCACAAATGCTGCTTACTGGCATTCAGCCTAACATGACCCACCTTTGTAGCATTTAATGTAATTACACCGCATGAGTCCTTTTACATTATTTTCTCTCGCTCCTCTACTTATAAAAATTGGTGAAACAATAACTGTAATCGCCTCCCTGGCCTGCCTTTGTAGCCCCATAAGAACCGCTCAGGATCTGGAAATGTGTAATCACTGAATTGATGTTGAAGCACACAGGGTTCTTTCATTTCATTTCTGTGTCAGTTAAACGGCTCAGTATAGATTCAGTTCACCTCTGAGGGCCTCAGATGGAGACAGAGGCAGCAGATGCAAACATGAGATTACAGAGCGAGGTCACCAGCATGCTGTGTGTTTGTGTGTGTGCGTGCGATGCCCTGGATGTAAGATCCTCATAAAACCCTAAAATTAAAATGACATTAAAATTAAAATGTGTGTGTGTGTGTCTGTGTGTGTGTCTTCAGGATGTTTGATGTCGGGGGTCAGCGCTCCGAGAGGAAGAAGTGGATCCATTGTTTCGAGGGAGTAACTGCTATAATTTTCTGCGTAGCACTCAGTGACTACGACCTTGTCTTGGCTGAGGATGAGGAGATGGTAAGTTATTGTTGCGTTGTGGTTTAATTCACTTTTTGTGTTTTTACAAATAGCTGATACTGGATTTTACGTTTACTACTGAAAAAAAGGTTTTTCACTGTGGACATTTTGGCTTGTCTTTGTGGGGAAAGCACAGGTTACTAATAACAACAGTGATGTCTCTGTTCAAGTGTCTCAGTAAAATATGGGCATGTGACAGAGAACCAGCTTTTATAGCTTGTAAGTGTTGGCAAAGAAATTGCAAGTCAAATAAAACATGTTTTTATTAGTCTGTATCCTGGACAGGACTTGCTTTATACACATGGCATTTCATTTATGTGCCACACAGAGTCTTTATAAGCAGTTGTTCTGTGTCCCATATTCAGTTGAATTAAAAACCACAACCCACTGGCACTAAATAGCACTGTACCAGTCAGGTTTTTGATCACGCCCCAAGACCCTATAACCAAAGCAGCTAAATGGAATTCAGCAGTGATTATATTATTTATTATTTACATTTGCGATTTTTCTTACTGTGACATGTGGAAATGTTTTCATTGAAATTATGGATAAGTTCACACCCACTCTCTCCTCAGAACCGGATGCATGAGAGCATGAAGCTTTTTGACTCCATCTGCAACAACAAGTGGTTCACGCTCACCTCCATCATCCTCTTCCTCAACAAGAAGGACTTGTTTGAAGAGAAGATCGGCAAGAGTCCACTCACTATCTGCTACCCCGAGTACTCTGGTGAGACAAACTTGTGCATCAACACTTTATTGAAGTTTGTATGTGACACTGTCAGCTTTTGAGTCGTTGCTCCTTGGGTGTTGTGATCAGAGGAAGTATTTATTTATCTGTGTGCTGTATCTGACTTACTTCCTGGAACTGTATAATCAAGCTCTTGATTTGTTTTGCATAGGATTTGGTTTCTGCAGAAAAAGCCAGTTGTGACATTGTGGTGTATGTTAAATAAGCCTTGAATTTAAAACCTCTCTTTATTACGTGCATGCTTAAACTAGTGAACATTTTACCAGTTGAACAAAGACTGTGTTTCCCTGTAGCTGTTTTATCACGTTAAATGCATTACCATGCAGTAAACCCATGTGATCACTGAATACATTCTCTGCAAAGTAAAGAAGGTGCAGTCTAATGTGGTATCATTTTAAGTTTAGCAATAATTATATATTGTCAGGCTGCTTTAATGTCCTTGATGGATTTTGACAATTATATCTGTTCATATATCTGCAGCACAAGAGATTGTGTCACCCTTCATTGTTTGTAACATGTTGTTGATTATCACTGAAGGTGTTTCTATCCAAGAGTCACACACAGAATTGAACTGCCCTTGAAAGACCATCAATAATTTAGAGTGCCCTTGTATTTCAAATGTTTTTCTGACAGCCTTTTTCACTTTTGAATTAAGAAAAAAAAAAAAAAAAAGACAACCCTGAAGCACCATTTGTCCCACAGCAGTATGAACAAAACCTGCATCATCAAAATGATAACTAATGTTGTTTAAAAGGAAACACTGGAGATGTGGCTCACTGACAGAAAGCAGAGAGAAAATGTCTCTGTTTTTAATTTGTAGAGGCAAGAAATAAGGTACAACTGCTCACAGATTAATTGCGCCTTCGTGTTCAATGTTAAAAACAAGATGAGCTGAAGAGATAATGAGGTATTGTTTCATACAGAAACTATGACCAACTTCTTTTAATAACTGACCTTTCTTTTAATGTAGGTGGTAGCTCATATGAAGAGGCAGCAGCTTATATCCAGTGCCAGTTTGAAGACCTCAATAAACGAAAGGACACCAAGGAGATCTACACCCACTTCACTTGTGCCACAGACACCAAGAATGTGCAGTTTGTTTTTGATGCTGTCACCGACGTCATCATCAAGATTAACCTGAGGGAGATTGGGCTCTACTAAAGCCTCAAGCCCTGCAGGTCAGCATGCTGACTTTTTAAGCTTCAGCTTTTTATTCAGAGCGCTGGAGACACATGGAAAACAAAAAATATGTTAAAATATGCTAAGACTGTTGCATCACCCCAGAGACAGCAGTCAAGTGATTCACTCTTGGGATGATAGTGTCAGCCGGCTGGGTTGACTTTGGTTCAGTGTGGGCGGGGGTGATATTGCCTTAAAATAATATAATGACGTTGCAGGATAGATTATATGATAGGATGCTTATACGGTACAGTAGACAGCAGCAATCACATTAATATCATGATAT
The DNA here is from genome assembly GCA_037833715.1 of Toxotes lorentzi. Taxonomy (NCBI): domain Eukaryota; kingdom Metazoa; phylum Chordata; class Actinopteri; family Toxotidae; genus Toxotes; species Toxotes lorentzi. The sequence continues at coordinate 11,443,230 of JBBMJY010000012.1, read as the reverse complement.
GACTAAGATTATAATGATTGTTTAATCATCACCACTATCATGTAGCACACCCTTAGTCCAGAGTGAAAGAGCTTGATCACTATTGGATGAAATGCAGAAACATTTGTTTGAGATACTCATGGCCCACAGAGGATCAACCCTTTGATAATCACCTGACTTTTTCTTTTCCTTGCAGGTGTCAGGAGAAAAATCAGGACTTCTGGGCTGATATGTCTTGTCTGCAGAGAACAAATAGGAAAGTAGGCGTTGCTAAGGACTGAGCTGGTGGCAATGCAGCATTCAGGACCTAAATTCCACAATCTGGGGACTTGCTACGATTACTTTTGTCTTAATATATTTTACGATGCAACGCATACTGGGAGGAAGTGATAAGTCGGCGGAGGCCTGTGAGAGGATCACTGTGAGTTCATGTGGAGTCCTGTCATGTTTAAGACCTTTGAAGCTCCAAGGGGCTGGCAGGTAAAGCCCCTCTGATATCTCTGACACATTTATAGTTTGTCTTTCATCTGCACAAGGACCAAAACAGACTGCCTGTTTATCTCATTCATTACTGCATCACACAGTTTCACAGCTGACATGTAAAATCGATTTACTTTTCTTTGAGCTGCATCTTCTCTTAGCTGTAAGTCTACATCACATTGCTTTCATTGAATATTTACATTGGTTATTTTATTTTAATTTTAAGTTGAAATTCTATAGTGTTTCCACTTTTGGATGTGTGAATGCCATAACTTATGTATGAAAAAGAGTTTTCTGTGAGTAGTCTTCATGTACATAATGCCACATTTTAGGTCTGGGATTAATTAGCAAGAGTCTAATGAACTCGGTAGCAACATCGCTGTCTACATAGTTATTTTAATTTTAACAAGACCATATTGTGTTGAACAATATGCTTTATACTTGACACGCAGCACTGCAAATCAATTTGTAAAAGGAGCTCTTTTTTTTTCTATAGGAGTTGGAACATGACTAATTTTATTCACTCACTGGAGGTCAATTTAGAATCTCCTATTTTTTGTTTGTTTTGTTTTCAAAATAATTTTTAATCCTTTGGATATCAGCGAAGAAGTATAAACACTTAACACATAAAAAGTGGGATAGTCTGATATGGCCAGAGGCTGTATTTGTGTTCTTTGGCTGTAGCCCTCACATAATACTGAGGAAGTTTTGTTGATATGCTATGATATGCTGGAACAGAGCAGAACTTGGGTTAGATCAGTCCCTTCCTGCACAGAGAAGTCCCGGTAGCTAACTTTCCTGAAGGTTAAGAATCTAAATGTATAGCTCATTATAAGTTCCTGCAGTTGTATTAGTTCATTTCAACATCATTAAATGATGGTACAAAGCTGTCTCACCTGTGTTCTGTTTAATAGACTAAACCAATAGTAAAATCTTGGTTCAGGCAGCACCAGTCTGTGAAGATCTACAAAGACCCTCTGGATGCTTGAACCGAGGGCCGAGTGTGTTCCAGCTATATATTACAGTATATTCAAACTGTAATTTATCAACATGAGGGCATGCAGGGACAGATTCTTATCTTTGAGCCCAAAATTCCAGTTTTTTTTCCATCAACGACCTTGTTTTTATCCACAGATTTGGTGCTCTCGTGAGTATTTCTAGCAGCAAACCACTGTATCTGGGATTGAGTCAAAATAAGCTACAGTGTCCGTGTTCACTGGAGAAAGGGAGGATGTAACCAGGTGCAACAGTGTGGCTCATTGATGTGTTTTTAATGGTTTTTGGACAACAATGGAGCTCAGAGGAATAAGCTAAACCAGGCTTTGTCTATACAGGCAAAAGCTGGATCAACTCATTTGATTTTGCTCTTTTCATGGGATTAGTTGACATTGACAAAATTTGCAGACTTGTGAGACTTGTCCTTTAAAATCGGCAGAGAGTTTTAAAAGGAGCATTGTGGCTAAAACGCCTCGACAGTGCACATCCATACCAACTTGTGAGGGTAATGCTCTCTCTTGTCAGCTCTACATGCAGTTATCACTCTGAGTTTTGTCCTTGTTTGATGTCAAATCCCACGAATCTGTCCCGGAACAATCTTACAGTGGATCTAAACTTGCAGATTCATTCATTTGTTTTGCTCTCTCAATAGGTTTATTGTTAATGAACTTCAGACGCCACCATTTCCCCTCTGACCAGAACAGGGAACTTACATAACAGCAGCATTGTCCCCAGAAAGTAACAGCCGGGAGCGATCTGTCAGTGTTGACAGGCCTGTTTCTCTAATTCAATATACATTATTCACTGAATGACTGTGTGATTCTGCAGCAAAGAAACAGAGACACAAGTGAAGTTAATGCATCTTTATTTCATGCTTCTACTTTTCATAAGAAAGGATAAACTCAGTAGATTTTCATTCCCTTTTCGTAATAAAGCATCCCTCTAATGTTTCCCTCTCTCTCTCATGTATTTCCATATAGATTTATCTTTCAAAATATAATGAATTATCTACTCTTATGTACAAAGTTTCTCTACCATGTTTGACCTTCTGAAAGTTATTCATCACAAATGTTAAGTGAGTTGGATACATTAAAGCTATTTAGATTAGATACAATTTGGTTTGTAATCTGGATACACTGCAAGCACTGTTCCCAGTGCTTCTGGGATAAATCTGAGATATTTGCTCAGCAACATTTTACAGTTTAAATATCAAGACCACAGAGACTAGTGTACTCAAAAACAAAAACAAGGTTGAAATGTTGCTATTCAAAATATTAATATTTCCCCCCAGTTTTTATTGTTTTATCAATTTTACAGAGCTTGGTTTAAATAATAAATATAACTCACAACACAGTAGTCAAAAGGAAGCAATGAGGATCAAACGAGCAACTATTTCATCTTCATACCTTCAAACCAGCAGCTTCTGGTGTTACATAAATACTGCACTTTAGAAAAACTGAAGAATCTTGTATAAAGCTGTATGTCCACAACAACGATGCAGTGACCTGATTGTTGTTTCAACCCAGCTAGACGTGCACTGTGTTGCAGGGATGTACTGTTGGAGATGTTGAGGTGCTGGAGCAGTCAAGGACCAGGACTGGGACTTGGCATGGAAGCGATGCCATGAACACAAGAAACTGAGGATCCTCTGTGCTCCATCAGTACACTTCTCAGTTAATACCAATATGTTAGGGGTTAAGGTAGGAAAGGAAGTTCTGCAGCATAGAGGAAAAGAAGGAATCAATCTCAGACATGCTGGAATCACCTTAAATTGTGCATAAATTAATATATTACACTGTCCTCATCTGTAAATGTTTGGCTACATTCCTGGCCTCTGGGTCAAATAATCTGCAGGTTGCAAGGTTCAGTGTATTACTAAAATAAAAAGTTAACTATTTGTGCAGCTTTGGGAGTAACTGATTTTAATCACAAATCATGACAAAGATTGCTTTTGGTGCTTCTTATTACCTTCCTCATCCTCAGCACTCCCAAATGGTCTAAAATGTCTGTGGTTTGAGTTTGTGTTCGCTCATGTTATGGCCAGAAGTTGTTGCTTAGCAACGCTGGGTGGCCAAATATGATTCACTGTGTGAGTGTTAAATTGAATTGCCAGGGGTCTGCCTCATCTGGACCCCATTACTCTGTATCAACAAAGTCCCCAGGAGTGATGTGATGTGCTCACCGCTCACCTCTTTTCACTCTGGAGCTGTTTAGAAAAGACCACAATCTTTTAGGTTTTCTTTGATGATGATGTCTGTCACAGCGTTGAAAACAATCTCGACGTTCTTTGTGTCTGTGGCACAGGTCATGTGGCAGTAGATTTCTTTCACACCTTTTTTCATGTTAAGCTCCAAGAACTGCGTCTTGATGTAGTTGCTGGCGTCGTCGTATGTGTTGGGACCTAAAAGAAATCAAGAGCGTGAGGATAAGAAGTAAATCAGTTTCATGAATTTTGTTTAGAAGAAAAAAAAACCTTATCCTTACATCAACCCTTCTGTATGCACATCTTTTGTGCCGATCAGCGGACATGACGTAAGTATAATTTAATTGCTTGCATCACATAATTTAATTAAGGGAACAGCACTGAGGCTCCCTCTGTCAGCAGCTTTAATCGTAATATTCCTTAATTGAGCCATTTTGTCTAAATCTTTGCCTGAGCAGCCTTGGTCACAAGTACATCTTAATTTGTTGTTCTTGTCTGCATTACAGTGCCATTTACCAGCTGTTTTGCTTTTCACACATACTCTTGTTGGCAGTGATCCACTCTCTTTGCACGTCTGGCAGATGTGTTTTCATTCCCTGCATCAAGCCTGAGATCCCTAAATAACAGTGTGCAGCAGGTATAACTCCTGAGCAATTACAGAGGCGTCAGTTGGTCTTACCATCGTAGTCTGGGAAGCAGATACTCAGATGCACTTTCTTGATCTTCTCTTCGAAGAGATCCTTCTTGTTGAGGAAAAGTACGATGGAGGTCAGTGCAAAGAATCTGTGGTTGCAGATACTGTTGAATAGATGGAGGGACTCGTGCATGCGGTTCTGTGAAGGTCAGAGATGAACAGGGTGAGCCTCTAGCTGACAAATCAGTCTTAAATGTGTCACGATCAGAAAGTTGGGTCTCAACGCACCACTTCGTCGTCCTCTACGAGCACCATGTCATATGCACTGAGAGCTCCACAGAAGATGATGCAGGTCACACCCTCGAAACAATGGATCCACTTCTTTCTCTCTGACCTCTGGCCGCCCACATCAAACATCCTGTTCACCGCAGAAAGTCAGAACAAAGTCAATCGGGCAGTGTCTCCTGGATGTCACAGTACTGGAAGGCTTAGTCAGTTTCTGCGGGTGTCAGACTTTTGTTCAGGGTCCACCTGTGACTTACCTGAAGTGCAACTCTTTGCAGGAGAACTGTTCTTCAATGATACCAGTTGTTTTGACTCGAGATCGCAGCACATCCTGCTCAGTGGGGAGGTAGTCTGGCTTGCAGATTCTGTCCATTTCATTGAGGTAGCTGGTGATGGCAGAACAAACAGTACACTAATCAGGCTTCAGATAGAGCAATCCCTTATCTATAAACACCAGGTTGGGCGCCTCTTTAGTTTGACACGTAACCCCATTATTGCAACAGCAGATATGGACTCACTAGCCAGCAGAGTCGTTCAGTTGGTACTCAGCGGCTCTCTCGAAGCCAGCCTGCACACCAGAGTCTTTCCACAGCTTCTGGATAACCTCAGCCAGCTCAGGGGGCATTGTGCCTTCCTCAATGGAGTCTGACAAGTTCTGCAGCTTCTGTGCATCTTCCTATGGTTTCATACAAACAGAACAGAGATCATCAGTACCAGCACAGTGTTTGATCATTGTATGAATATGATTGTAATACATCATTTTATGTTACGAATATTAACAGGACAAGTTAATCTTGTCTGGTTTTCTTCTTAGAAGTGTAATGTGAGACCTGTCCGGATCCCGAGCCAAAACCAATCCCCAGCATCTCCATGCCTCTGATGATAGCCAGAGCAGACTGCAGGATGTTGCCATAGATGATCGCTCTAAACTCCAGCTGTTCCTCTTTTGTGTAACCACCTTGATGCAGAATCCTGTGCACAAGTAGAAGAGCAGAGGGAAAAGTGTTTTAGTTTGATGAAAAGCTTCGTCAGACTTTGCAGCATTGATCCTCTGCTCAGCTGAGCTGATGGGTAAATTTTTTATTCAGAAGTACCAGGATATGGCGCAAAATATGCTCTGTCTGGATTCTCATTCATGTAAAAAGTCAAGTTCATACAGCATAGAAAGAACCTGGAGTTAGTGCTCACAGTGCCACCATGTGGTGTGTTCCTGACCTCACTCAACTCTCATTGGCAGGGTGAAACTAGCTGCACAAAACAAGTGCTGACGAATCAGAGTAAGCGGATGTTTGCCCTGTTGACCTTTTGTAAAAGGCTTCACTGCAAGTGAAACAGAAAGAGATAAGCAAGGCTTTGGCCTTCTGGCTTTATGCCTGACCAATGAGATTAAATGAACTTTAAGCTGCACTGTGAGGCCTCACTGGTGACATGGTGCGGACAACACAGAATACGTATTTGATAACTTATTTTAATACTTACTTCATTTGTTTTACGATGGTGCTTTTCCCTGACTCACCAGCGCCTGGAAGAGAAGACAGATTTTAGCACCAACTCCATAACTGCTGTGTTTTTTTTTCTGACATGCCATTGAGTAGAAACACACTGTGGCTTTAAGCAGCCGAAGAATGTGCTTTGATGATGCTATGGAGTTAAAGGAGCAGTGTGGCCAAAACAGAAATAAAAAAAACGTCTTCTATTTGGCCCAGAGTGCTGTCTATCCATTTGAATAGTTGCATGATTTTTTTTTTCCTGAGCTTTGAAGATGTGGGCCTTCACCCCAAGAGAACAAAATCGCATTTGGTTTGTGCAAGTCAAAGGGCCAAGTATTATGACAAGGCTATTCAACAAAATCCACTGTGAAGAATTAACAGCATTAAACCGTTAGTCAACAGTTATCTTTTCTTTTATCAACAGGTTATCTTTTCCATTTCTTTTCTAAATGGATGTAAAATATCACGTGACAAAGTACCACTGCAAAATTTATGGTCATAAAACATTAAAGAGACACAAAAAGACACAGAAAACACACAAAATATATGTGAGACAGTGAAATGTGTAACTGATGTCAGCAGTTACAGTCCAGAAGGATGCAGCTGAAAGTAGGACAGAGACAGGACAAAACAAAACATGACGGTGTTGTCTCTCTGCAGCACTGTAAGCTAACTCAGGTCAGAAAGCATTTATCACGTCACAGAGCTACCAAAGCTCTGTCCTGCTGCTGGAACCATATTAAGCTCCATCCACAGACTTACTGCTGAACAGTGAAAGACTTCAAGCCCTCACTCATGTAGCCTAATCTCAGGGAAACTGTTGGCTTTCCCTTGCTAGCAGTCATTAGTAAGTCAATAATAAGTTTGTTTTGCAAAATTGTAGCAAGGTAGTAAAGGTGGTCTTGTGACAGTTTTAAAATTGGTTTTCATCAGCTGTGATGATTAAATGAAGAGTGCCTTTATGCCCTCTGTGTGTCATTAGCGAACGTGCCTTTAGGCTTTGCAGTGACATTAAATCTGGGCTTTAAAGGGAAGCTCTATATCCATGTTGATCCTGCAGGGGATACCATAGATACTGTAGTTGTTTTTGAAGAAGTTATAAAGGATTCAAAAGGATTCAGTGTCACCATATGTGAGACATACAGGGGAAATGAAATGTTGTTTCTCTCTCTCATAAGAAGTTTATGATTCAGTATGGTGCTCTCAAGATCAAGGAAAACAATGCCCACCTGTAAAAATGCAGAATTTGAGATGGTGCGAATTTTGCAGACAAAAACTAGAAATATTCCAACACTAGTGAAAATATACTTTGAACCATATCAGTTAACGCAGTGGGAAGAATCAAGGACAGCATTTTTCTTCTTCATGTTCTTGAGATCTAATTGCTCAGATCTCATAGAGAATTAAAGGGTGGGTGTTTTGTAACAAACTACATTTAGGCCTCTCAGGTCTATTTTCTTGATGGAAAACTAATATATTTTTAAATGAATTCTAGATATTCAGGGAGGTGCCAGGGTTCATTAAGAGATGTTGAACTTTGCCCAACTTTATTTCACTTGTTACTACACCTGCACACAAGGAGCTAACCACTAAAATCAACTACAAACATGTTCACTCCAAATAAAAACTTGCAGAGTTTTGAACCTCTACAGCTCTTTCTAGCTCCTTTCACACATCATTTGGTTCTTATTGTCTCACACTGGTTACTGCTGGAGAAAAAAAAACTCTGGAAATCTAAATGAAGCACCCTTTTATAGTAAATAGTAAAGGCACCAAAATTAAAAACCATTAAATACTTGATTTACTGCATCCATCACCAGTGCACTAGCACAGATGTCCATGCTCTGCAAAGACTGACGTAGAGTGGTTTTGTTTTTTTGTGTTTTCTCATTTTTGTATTTGTAATGTCACAAAATAAACTCTTCCATAAAATCAACAATAATTAACAATAAATATCGTCTCACAGATTCTCATGTATGTGCAAGCTCAGGGATCAACAAAGACCATGCCAAGTGGATCTGCACTAAACCAGTTAGCTAATCAGATTGGCATTTCACTGCTGTGCTGCGATTCGTTTAGACCAAAGGCTCTGATCTTTTAAGCACCAGTGTCCTTCCATAAGAATTCAAAAGTCACTTGTAATTTTAAGATGTAGCCAAGAAAATATAGGTTTTGTCGCTCCCTCTTTCAGATTCAGTGCATTTGTCAAATATTAAACAGTTGCCTCCAATGCTTTCATGTTTGTCAGCCTTTGTGCCACTCTGCAAGTTCTGAAGATTTTTAGAAACAGCTCATGGTAAAAAAAATACAACTTCTAACTGAACAGGCTTGAGTCTGTGCAGTATTTCTATTGTGCATATGTACTTCACTTAAAAAGTTTAGTTTTTTGTACATTATGCAGTTAAAGCAAATTATCATTTTAATGCTCTATATTGTAAATACATTCTGACAAAGTACTCTTTTTTCTTTTTTTAAAATCTGTGTTAACTGCTAAAACTGCAAACTTATCTCTCTCATCTCTCCCCCGCTATCTTATCTCTTGCTTATCTCTTGCTAATGCAAAAGATAAACAAGAGATAAGATCTCTTGCTATGCCCGTCTTTCTAATAAACTAATGTAGGGTTTTATCTAGAAACAAATCATCTGCACAGCCTGTAAATCCTCTGAGCGTGCCAAATCTTAAATCTAACTAAGGAGTGAACAGATGTGCCATGGCAGCTGAAAGTCACTTCAGATGGCTCATATCCAAGATCTAAAGAATATGTATCAAATTAGTCAGTAAACTCAGAATGAGACATCCTTCCGTTACCTGATGATTACAAGGTTATTAATTTTTCCCACTTTGGTAATTATTTGTAACATAAATTACCTCTCATCCTGAAATTACGGGCCAATGAAAGCTGAACTGGGCCTTTTTTTTAACCTGTGCATTTTGACCATCAGTTCAGGCAGAACTGAACAAAAACTTTGGTTCTGTCAGAGATGAAAAGTTAAGGAACACAGTCTGAAAAGCACTGAATCTTTTGAAAGCAAAACCTGTCACTTTTGTATCACCTGCTGTCTGGGACAAAAAGGAAAACTTGGTGCAACAAAACTATTCATGAGCCCACTTACCAAGCAGTAATAGCTTGACAGTTTTAGAGTCCTTATCGGCATCTTCTTGGAGTTGTTTTTCCAACTCCTTTGACTTTTTGTCCTCGGCGCTTGCTCCCGCACCCATGCTTTCTTCCTCCGCAAACTCAAGGTCCTCGAGGATGGAAATTTTGACGGTTCTCTGTGAGCAGCTACAGAAAATCTGGGTGCAGCACTAATCGTGCTGAAAGGCGATTTCAGAGCGGAAGGGGATTGGGAGGGAGGTGCTTGAGCCTTCCTGGGTTTGTTGGCCTCTTTCGATTAGATGATCAGATGGGACCCTCTCAAGGATCAAATCAATTCAGCAGCTCTGCTGGGCAGAGATCCATGCTTTAATTCCCTCTGCTTAAACCCTTGACTTAGGAGGTGCTTCTTCCTGATTGGCCAGTCAATCCTATTAGTCTAATAAGGGCAATAGTGAATGATGTAAAGAAAAGGAGAAAACAAAACCCACACACACATACTTTGGCGCAGATTCAATGATATCAGCAATTTTTCCATCTTTCTGTTGGATGTGCATATACTGTACATATACATAAAATGTATGTGTGTACACAATATACAATCTATTGTGTATTTATCCAGGTGAAATACACTATAAACTACTGTTTCTACAGCTATGGCAGATGCTCTGGTAAAACAGAGGGCACTGTCTTTCCTGTCATCACTGAGCCAATGAGCCTGTTGGTTTATATAAACTATGGATAAATATTTATATGGCTGTGTTAACCATTTTGACCTGATAAAGATCTGCCTCAAAACTTTGCCCATTTACATACATGTGTGGTTTGTGCAGGCGTTGCTCTTTTCATCCATACTGTACTCCCTGCCCACTGGACCCTTGACTTCAGTATCAGTCACATGGATGAAGCATGGAGGGAGGCATTAAGGTCTCATAAACTTCTTATGGTTAAGACGTTTAAATCCCAGGTGGTGTGGTGCCCGCTAAATAAAGCAACTGTCACTGCGCTGCACTGTTTCAGTGGGGTCTCAGCAATGGCATGACCTAAATGTGTTTCTCAAGTTATGTAATCTGTAGGAGTTTGAATAAGATCCAACATACACCGATTTTTTAAAATATTCCTTTTTTCTGCCAGTCACGGCAGATGTGTAACGACAGGAGGTTACATGCAGTAGGCGTGTTGTTGCACAATTGGATCAATTGATCTATGGACAGGTCAGCACTGTGAAGTCGATGGGTGGAGGTCACTGGGCCTTGTCTCCAGGAATATAACATTCACACCCAAGGGAGGACTTAAACTGAAATACCAAATCTGACGTTTCTAATTCAGTCAGAAGACAGATTGACGCTGTATTTTTTAGCCAACAAAATGCGTCAGAAGCCTTTCTTAACTTTAATGTCCCAAAAAAGGAAGCATGTTCTGCTTTTGGAGCATCACTTTTCAGATGGTTTTCATGTGAAGGAGTAATTCTGAATTGTGTAATTCTGCATTAGCTGATTTCAATAAAGTTCAGAACATGATCAGCAGATTAAAGTGACAGGGCTCTAAAATAACAACATGTGCTTTATATTCTTTATCTTCCAAATGTGTTGTCTACAAAATCAGGCACCTGAATTGCTGCTTGATAGAGAGATAAATGTGACCTCTTGTTGCTCCATTGTTGACACCAGACTCAAAGTTTCTTTTTGTAAGTTGGAGCAAAACATCTTCATGTTTTTGTAGAGTCAGAATAGTAAGGCTATTGGTTTCAGACACATGACTTCTGGGATAGTTTGAAACCCATATCACGGTCCTGAAAAGACTCTCTGAAGCTTCCTTTAATGTTGTCAGTAATATCAGCATGGAAGATGAAGTGGAAGTCAACACTTCCATGTGGTGACATTTACAGTATCTGCCTGTCAGTGGGTTTGACTGTGGATCAATATTCTTCAGATTCAGATTCAAATTCAGAGAACTTTATTGTCATTCACTTTTACGCCCCGAGTATGTATAATGAACGCGATTTCGTTGCACCGGCTCGGAAGATCACAGAAGTTAAAGGCAAGGAAAACACAATAAGGTACAAAAAATAAAATAGGGTACAAAAAATGAATTACTGTAAAATAAAATAATACTGTAAAATGTGTACCTGATAGTGGAGGTTGAGGATGTCAAAATACTATATATATATATATATATATATATATATAGTTGGCCACATTATATTACACATGCCAGTGGTGCGTGTTGTAAATTATTGAAACTACAAAAGTATAAAATACAGTACAATGTGGTATATGCTATGAACATATGTTATGTGTGTTATGTGGCTACAAGCATATTGAATATCTGCTAATCATGAGATGAATTTGTTTAACTGATGTCCTCATTTTTGTGTTTGTGTTTAATGTGTCATGGTGATTACGGTGGAACTCAGGCAGTTGCCCTAATGACCAAATGAAACAACCATAGGTGCTTCTGTTTTCATCTCCAGCGACACGTCAGCAGTAGTTCAGTGTCTGTTCATAAGGATTCATTTTTGAAGCCACACCCAGCAGCTGTGGGACTGCACATTCTGCAAAGAATGTGCAGTACATTCCCACAAAGCTTTTTCATTAAATAAAATCTAACAAAGAGACTAAAAATAAATGTGAATAATTCGCTATTTAAGAAGTGTTGTAAGCCTGTGTGCAAAGATGCCATATGTTTAGAACTTCTGTGTTACTGTGTGGTTCGGTGGAACAGGTTTAACAGAACTTGGATCTGCACTTCAACTGGCCAGAGAGTTTGAGGTCGAGTTTAGTGACGTCAGGGTCAAATAGGCTCAGGAGGCAACTAAAGGACTGACAGACTGGGACCTCTGAGAAAGAAAAAATGTGACGTGAACGACGGTAAAAAGTTTCACACTGCCAGATAAATTTCTTAATGTTTTGTGTCCTGTTTTAAAAGGTGAAAATATTATCTAAGTGTAGAACAACTCCAATCTTTAAATTCAAAAATTTTAATACCCCCACAAACTTTGTAGAAGTGGAAAAAATAGCTCTACCATAGTTGTATATACTTGTATATACTATACATTACAATCAATGCAACAAAACAAACAAACAAACAAAAAAACAACGGAAAAACAACAGAATAAAAAAAAAACAAAACAAACCAGCAGTACTTTCCCTTTCATACTTCCAGCACCATGTCAGAGTGCAGTTCTGTCCTGAGATACAGAGCGTTTACACTGAAGTCACTCTGTGTAATGGCTCGAGGCAGGGTGCTTGAGGATCTAAATCCCTGAACGTTTCCAAGCAGGCTAATCGGAGCAGCACATCGAGTGATGGAGGCCAATCCCATTAGGCGGTGGATGGCGTAGACCCCACTTTGTGCTCAGTCCCCTGCGTCTCTGATCTGTTGACGAGATTAACCACAGAGCCTCAGATCAACCAGAGAGGCAAGGGCTTAACACGACAACTTTTTGGGTGCTGGGTGCAATGGAGAACAGGGAAATAGAACATGTAAGACTAATTATACATTGAGGCGTGGAAAGGATAAACAAAAATGCAGCTTAACTTCTACTACATTATTCTGTCCAAGTTAAAACGGACTGATTCTTCATCAACACCACCAGTTAAACACCAGCACTTGCTTTGTTTCACAGTGAGCCATTGCATATTTATGTCAGGTTAAAGTCATTTAAACACACAAAATAACTAATTCTCCTGCTTAAATTTGGGGCTTGCAGTGCCTCTTTGAACAAACACAGATAAATACGTAGACAGATGATCAAACACCTCTGTTATATTCCCTTATCCTGGTGAAATCCAATCATTCCCATGACAGGAACAAACTAACATAAAGGTCATTTGTGTTTGATAGAGACAGATAAATCTTTTTTTTTTTTTTTTTTTTGCTTTCCTGAGTGTGAAGTGTGGTGGTGTGTAGCTTTCTAAATCCTCTGCAGGCTCAATTACAGGAGGTTCCCACTCACTGATGAGCTCATGTGGTTTAGTCTATGAGCTTTTCCACTAGTCTGCAAAAAAAAAAAGTGTACTCCCACTGATGACGCATGGGGGAACCTTGGTGACGCCATACTGCAGCATTTACACACAGCATGTTATGATACTCACTGTTAATCCTCTTACACCAAACATCTTGTAACAACTACCATCATTCAACTACCATTAACTCTGTACAGTGATAAAGAGTTTCTTATTATCATTTACATGATTTATCAACAATGTTTTTGATGCATTGGTCTGTTTCTTTCTGTTTTTTTCTGTTATCTGAAATTTCGGCAAAAACTATGCTCCAAAAACAGCTCAGATCACACCCTCTAAATCCTGCATCCTTTCAACTTTCCTTCATGTTTCTGTTTTCATCTTCTCACTGCTTTCCTCCATATTCCTCATACAAACTCTAAGGTGTCTCATGGCTTGTTGACCTTTGCAATGTCTCCTCCCCACAGTGACAATAAAACAAGATAATCCAAATTCTCTGCTAATAGTCTTGTCAGTGGTTGCATGTATAGATGTGTCTTTGCCATAGTGTCCAAGGTCAACATATATTTGAGGAGGGATTAACCACAATCAGATATCCTTCAGTGGTAATGAGTGAAATGAGGTCAGACAGCACAAGAGTGGACTTGAGGTGAGTTTATTCATGGAAACAGAATAAGACTTCTAGTTTTTATTAATCTGTTCACTTTTCCATTATTTGTATGTTGGGTGAATGTATAACGTTTCAAGGCAAATTAGACAAGAACGGTATATTCTTAGGGAAAACACTAAGTGCTCGAATGTGTTCGGCAAACAAATGGTGAAATAATTTATTACTATATTTATTGTAGCAAAATGATTGTTTAGAGTCAGGCTTTTAGCTAGATAAACATTTTTTCATTTCCTCTTAAAACTTTGCAACTGCGTGTTGACTTTCACTTTTCTATAAAACCCTTTTCTTTTTGCCGTTCTGGTTCTGACCATGTGAGACGCAATCACAGACCTATTCACAGAACCCCAGTGCTGCTACTCATTAAGAAATTATTTTCTTAAAAGCACAAGAATCAATGCATTACGTTACATTATGTTATGTTATGTTATGTTATGTTATGTTATGTTATGTTATGTTATGTTATGTTATGTTATGATATGTTATGTTATGTTACTGTGTCATGCAAATGCAAGTGCCCAGCCCACATGGATTTATAAGACAATGAAAACTCCATTGCAGTGGTGAAACATTTCTCAGGCTTGAAAATAGCTTCTTACATAACACTGCAAACAAACAGCTTTGTCTTCTTTTCAAAGCTCAACAAATAAAATCTGCCACATCAAAGTTCCCTGCCCAAACCACGGCAGGCAAGCATTGTTTTAAATAATGATTCGTCCAGAGAACCTCATCAGAAGTAAGGATATTTTACTAAAAGCTCTGGTCTTTAAACCATCACATAAGGAATGAGAATGAAACTCAGTAAAGCGTACACCTCTGCCAAAGCCTCTGCCAAATCCCACGCATGTCTGTCTAGCTCTTATAAAAGACAAATGAAAGGAAAAAGAAAGTGGTCTGATAACATAATCGTTTTATTTGTCATTAAAAAACAGTAAGTACAACTGTGCGTATAATGCTGATTCAGTATTGTCTTCCACCACATCCAAATCATTATCGGTATCTGCACCAAATTGCACAAACTCATAGATCTCAACTCCATAAATGTCTGACTTTTTGCATCAAGTTCCACATTATTTCCTGAGAGACTGATAAAAATGTTGAAGAAACTGATAAAGTGATGAAAATAAGATTCCTGGATCTTCCCCTTTGACCGCATCCAAAATTTAATGGGTTGTTCCCTGGCCCATGGTAGCCTGCTGAATTAAACTAAAGTCTGCTTCACACACAACACAAACCATCTTTCCTTATATACATAAGGGACAATTTTCACAGAATGTTATACTGTAAGAAATGAATTATTAAAATCATAATTCATTCCTGTATTTATATGTTGGATAAATCATAATTCTAAGGGTACATACTTTGGGCTCTTTCAGTGTTCATAATATTTTTGCAGAGTTTGTTCTTTGTTGTTGTAAACATGTGTTTATTTACCTCTGCGAGCTTTATGCTACCATTTTAATGATGTTGTTAACCAGCTCATCACTGTCTAAGATTTACAACCTCTTGTGTAAATCTTAGTTGCTGTGCTGCAGTCAGTTTCACTTCTTACCCACAAATACCACAAGAGGGCGTTGGTCACACGGTGTACACACCTCATCATCAGTGAGCATCTATTTAGAGCCAGTTAATGATTTTACATCTTAAAAGAGGAGCCCTGGATGTTTAAGAGCTGAACAGACATGGTTTCCATCATTGTGGCATGTTTTTCAGTGAGCTCCTGAAAAACAGTTTTCAGAAATCCATTTGCATGTCAGGAAAGAGGGATGTTAAACTAATTTCCATTTATGCTCTCCTCTGCGTTTCTCGACTGTCTCCCTGGAATGATAAATGATTTTCTACACATCCTGCACTAACGTCATGTTAATCCGTCTTGATAATTATTGAGTTCTTTGATTGTACAGCAAATATCCCTTTCATGTGTTTATACTTAACAGTTTGTTTTAGCAGTATGTGTTCATTGATTTCATTTTAATCATTTCCAGGGGATTTGATTTCCTTCCTTACCCCTTCTCTTCTCTGAGACTTTGGGAACCATCGAGTTATTTTCCAAGAATACTTTGCACCTCAGGCTGCTCTGTCTCTGCTGTCCTCTCTCATCACACTGTCTCTCAGGCATGTGGAGAAGAGAGGTGGAGGAGAGGTGAAAGTCACACTGATCAAATGATTAAAACGATAAATGATGATTAAAAAATGAATGTAGAGGTGAAGCGTGTGCATTTCACACAAGTAGGAGTCAGTAAGTCAGCTCCCACAGAGGGATGGAAGTGTGAAAATTTAAACGACAAAAGTGAAGGTGATGAAAATGAAGGGGAGTTAATAAAAAAAACACAGCGTCTGTTAACTGAAGAGTATTTTATTATATATTGAAAATAATTTGAGTTGACAGTCAGTTTTCAAGCAAGAACACAAAATCCTCTCATATGTGAGGATTTGCTGCTTCAGGAAATTGTGACTGTGAAAAATTATTATTTATTTATATATTTATTTATTATTTCACTATTTTCTGAAATGTTATGCATCAAACAATTATAAAAAAAAAGGTAACCTGTAACTAACAGGTTAGTTACAGCCCTAAAACATGAAACAATTTACAAATTAGACAATTAAGTATTCAAGTATTTTTATGGAAAAATATGTGAATTTTTAAAGTCACTTTTCCAGTTTGAAAGTTTCATCCCAATATAGGTTAACTCTAATTCAGCTTTCCTAACTGCCACATCATAATAATAGAAAAGAGGATTAACAAAACAATGTGGTTTTTCATCAAATCACTTAAAACTGGGTCACACTGCTGTCAAATACAAAACGCTTTTCCTCATTTGTTTTTTCATCACTTAACAAGAATCTACAGCAGCAGTCTACTGAGCAGTGTTTTGAGTTAAATGCTAACATCATAGGGCAAACATGTTCGAAACATAATTTTGTAATAATGTTAAATGTTAAATTTTTAAAAATCATCGCCATAGGAGACATTACAATTGCTGACAAAGGCTTAATATAAATAAGCACTTCTAACTTATCATTACTTATTACTTATAACTACATTAGAGTGTGTTACAAAGCATTTATTAAATGTTTACACAATGTTTACACTCATCTTCTAGGGAATTTTTAGTTTACTCCATAGACTGTATTATTATTATTATTATTATTCAGCATTTAATTTTGCTGTAACCACAACTTTTCTCCCCACTGGCTTGCCCACACATAGATTTGTGGTTGTCATGGCAACAGCAGAACTGCTGCTGTGTGTTTTGTACCCTGTGTGTATGTGTGTGTGTGTATATGTGCTTGTTTTTGTATGTGTGTTTCTGCGTGGCAGGGGGGAAGCCAAGCCTCTCCATCACACCCCCAGAGCCTCCATCAGCGCTGCAGCTCAGACACAGGGTTCTTTGGGAGGGGGCGGGGCTTGTTTCTCTGCAGAGGGATGCTCTGCAGCCCCACGCTGGCCCAACCAGTCTGGAAATCCCTGCTCTCAGGCACGTAGCACACACACACACACACATTCACGCACATACACACAGATTTACGACGACTGCAATCACACCCCCTCAAGCTCCCTGCATCTGTGCTACGTCCTCTCCTCTCCTTTCTGTCCTCTGTCTTCTCTTTTCTCCTCCTCCTTCTCCTCCTCCTCTCACACTCTGTAGCTCTCCAACGCTCCGTCCTCAGCAGCTCTGACTCACTCAGCTCTCCATTTCCCATCCGAGCCAACCTGAACCACACAACCTAGGAACATGTCCTCCAACCTGCCCCCCGGGACCACAGCCGGAGCCACCGGGGCCAAAAACAAGCCCCTCTCTCCCTTCAGGAAGCGGGGCAGCCTGCAGTACACAGCCAGTACAGGTAAGTGGAGGGAGTCTGGACGTTTGAGTGTAACATAGGAAAGAATCTCACATGTATTGAGACTGCGGCAGTAAAGCTCTGGACTGTGCAACTGTAATTGAATTCTGACTTTTTGAACAATTTCATATTTCGAGTAGTTTTGTGTTTCACTCATGAAAACAGAAGATGCAGGGTGCAACACTTTTTTGTCTGCGAGTAGTTGTGGGAAATGCAAACCTGTTGATTAAGGAGGTGCAGCAGAGGACGCTCTCTGTGGATGATTTCAGGATTCATACACTGCAGTTTTGTGTCAGTGTGCTGGCTTCTAGCTGTTCCTTTCATCCTTTATTTTCAGACTTATTTTTAAAAATACATATGTTCTGTAGCATCCTCGAAGTTCAAGAATCAGCCAGTGCTGCATGAAACTGTTTTTATGCTGTTGAAATGTTGCATTTCATTGGTTTTCATGTTTTAACTTGAAGGATTACATGCTCTTCCATGAGTTGACGACCCTTTGGCTAGTGCAAGCCTTCCAAAACATATACAAAACATATGGTTAAAAAAAAATACAAACCTCAACCTAAAATATCACCGTTTTTATTCCTGTGTAGAGGCTTTTTCCTTTGAGAACAGTGATCTGTTGCATAGATAAATGTTGTGATGGTGTTTTTAATTTTTTTTTCGTTCAGCCTGATGGCAGTTCGTGGCCTGCAGAGAATATAGAGCTTGGTACCTCAGGATTTGATCCCCCGCTGAATGGAAGGATTAGCTTCCACTCTGATGTATGCACACACTGATCAGCCTTTCATCCGAACTACAAAGACTGTAAAATGACCATATGACAAAATACCAGCCATTTGAATACCCCTCCCTCTGTTCATTCAGTGTCATCTCACAGTCCAAACATGTTTTCTTTGAAATGTAAAAAAAAAAAATAAGAAAAAGAAAAAAAGGGTCATTCACCGGATATTAATATCATGCAAATGGAGGATATTTTTATAAGGCAGCAAACAACCATTAGTGTCTTCACATCATGTTACTGGTTTAAAATGTACTCTTTAAGAAAATATCTGTGTCATTTAGCGTCACATTCAGTCCTTGAGGGTTATCTTTCATTAAGCAAGAAGAAAAGAAAATATGCAAATATGGTGAGATAAGTTAAACATTTCCTACTGCACATTCTCTCTGTTAATATCCTGAAACAAGACTGGATGAGAAAAGACTAGCAAACTGTTTTTCAAGAACAAGACTCTTGACATCTTAAACAAGTTTATTTGTGTTGGAAGCAGATGATATAATCTCCTCCTGTTGGCAGATTTTTAGAATAGTAGAATTACGTAATGCATGCACAGCGTTGTCTTAAAAATACACTGCATCTTTAAAAATCTCACGCGTACCCGGGTCATGTTAACACCCGGGACACAACAGTGACATACGGTGACGTTACAATGCCTGCCGACATAGCCAGAAATTGACTTTTCACCCCAACAATAGCCACAACAGCTGGAAGTCTGAGTGATTTACCAACCTCCCCTCCCTCCAGTCAAGATGCTCTCTGTGATTACCCTCATTTACAGCTCGTAGCTCTGACAGTTGCTGTTGCAAAAATTGCTCTGGAGTCTCAGACTGGGATTAATGCACAGTTAGGCTTTCATGGGCTTTTATATTTGGCATCATTTCTTTTTCTTTTCTCTTCTTTTTTTTTAGCTGTTGAGGAAATGCAAACCGAGCAGAGATCCGTTCTGATGCCTCTGGGATTTGATTTAGAAAGTCTCTGCATAAGCGCATTAAGATAACATTCACATTTTATGTTGTTAAAGCATTCAGGGAACCATCTGAGTAATCAAAGATGACATTTAGGTGACTCATCTTCTTTTGTTTTTGTTTTTTTTTTCAAAAGGGTACTCGTCCAGGTTGGGGCAGATTGTACAGTACAGTCTGTGTAAATAGCAGCACATGCAGACTGAGAAAACAGGCAGCAGAAACACGATCATTTGATTGTGTTAGACGGGCCATTTCAATAATTGCTAGTGTCATGTTTTTAAACGCTTAATGCATCTTTCACAAAGCGATTACTTGTCCTGTTTATGCTGCAGCCACTCACAACAGGATCATAAATTGTAGATTGTCTGACGCTCTCATTTCACCAGTCTGCTTAATGATTGTCAAAATTGACACTTAGCACGCCGGAGAGCTTTAAACTATTAGATTGTTTTAGGAAGAATCCTGAACCTTCGATCTAATCTAATTAACTCTCTGCCAATCAATTAGCAGAGCAGTGTAGAGCAGATGTGGAGGGCTGATCAGCACTGAATCAGTTTGAGTCATTCACAGCTTAGTTTTCTCTGAAGGTCATGCACTCCACATACACATAATATACTGTTCCATGTCTATCAGACAGCCTTTTGCTCTCTTGTGCGGTTATTGTGTGAAGAGCTGAGGCATGGCGTTGTCCATATTTAGCGCAGTATAGCAGGGTGCATGGAGTGAACTCAGCAGCGAACGGCGGTGGGTGAATCACTTCTCTGCCTTTGAGAAAGGTAGCTCTGAGATTAGAGCGCCACCCACTCACCACTTAGCCTAATATGTACCTTGTGCTGTTTTTTCAGGTTAAATAGGCTCAAATGAGAAGAATTTCACGCGGCAGTAGATGTTCACTTAATGATGAAAGCTTTGCACTGCAAGTGACACAAACAGGCATTATTACATTACATAAGCGAAAGCGAAATCTTGATCTGCAACATAACTATGGATAACAAAAGTACAGTGTTTCCCTCTGAAATGTTGTGGAGCAGAAGTAAACTGGAGTAAAAGTGTAGAATTACCCAACATGAACATTACAACAACGTTAAAAAGACCATGATTTATCACGATCAGGGTGTTTGCTGATTCCAAATGGGGGATTCCAGTGGGTTGATGGTGGACCTTTGAACACATTGTACTTCGCCCACATCTTGCTCACGCCTCCTTTGGTTGTGCCACACCTTGTCATCATTACATGTTCACACAATGTCAGGGTTTCTGCCATGAACAGACATGCTAATGACAGGAGAGAGACTGTATGGGTTAAATGTTAAGCCCTGTCACTCCCCACTGTAATGCAATCTCTACAGGTAATAGCTCAAATAGTAAGCGATGATCAACTCTGACCCCAACACACCTTCATCTGATAACCTTCAGTTAGTCACTCCTCGAGTGCATCTATAGTATCTCTGTGTCTCAGTTTATCATGCAAACATCTGTCTTGCTAGAGGTCTCATGGACTTGTGCCCTGGGTGGGACCACCTCTTTGTTGTGTTGTTGCACATATTTAATGGTGTGGTGATGCAGTAGCTGTGGAGACACCTGGTGCCAGCTGTTGTTTGCAAATCATCGACCTGTGAGGAGCCAGAGTCTTGTTTGAAAGGTAGAGTGTGTGATGCTTTAGATCTGTTTTGGTAAAACTTTACTCTAAGTCCCTATTTTTGCAGCACTGTACAAGCAGTGTACAAACAATTATTTAATAGTTTAGGACTCACTTTATCACCGTATCTCAAAAATTGTACATCCTGCTCAGACATGATTTATCCCTTTAAGATTTCATTTAGTAATGTTCATCTGCTTTTAAAAACTCTGTATTCATCTCATGGAACGGATTCACAAGCTGCCCTCCTATCTCTCAGTGCTCAGAGGGCTTCTGATCAGATTGACTGGCCTTATAATAACAACATAATATAACAATTTGGGCTTGGGATGAACTTGCCAGAGTGGGGTAAAAGGATCTTTAAATTTTGGTATTGCTACCTTTACTAAGGTAAAGGATCTGCTTTTATTTCATTAATGAATTTAGGCTGTGTAGAATAACGCTTTTCCTGCCTCCAGAGTGTAATCTGGTCCTTGGCTGCATGCCTCACATCATGATGAGCTGGTGTTGATTTGTGTGTGATGCAGCATTCGACCATCAGAGGGAGCCTGGTCTGAATAAATGCAGCCACCATGATGAATCAATGAGCCACTGTCTTTTTTGTTGTCTTCCTCTTGGGGCCAAAACAATTTGATTACTCCTCTTGAAAGCAATTTTGGCTTTGAGTGCTTTGGAAAAAAAAAAAAAACAAAAAAAAAACACAACAGTTTAACCTTGAGAGGCAGAGTGGTAATTTGCTTGTAGTCAAATTGTGTTTGACTCTGTAATGTTCAGGGTTTTTCTGTTCAGTTTGTCGACACTGCTGCTTGAAATTTGAGCAATTCAGTTTAAGAGCACATTTCTACAGTATATTATGTGGTAACTATCTGGATGTTTTCAGCTGCTTTCTGTTTAGATTGCATTTGAATACAGGTGTGTAGGGCCTTAAAATAAATGTCAAATCAACATTTATTTTCTTGCTCTGATAACAAATGATGAAAACAGCTTCAAAAACAGACTGTTTAAAGGATACAGCTGGCAATAATCTATGTTCTTCTCATGGTCAAGAAATTCAATGACAAGACCAAAACCAATGATAAATTCATCCTACCAACAACTAACGTCTGTGTGGCCAAATCCTGATATATATTTGCTATGTATACATGTCTGTAACTATCAGTCTGTACCCATAGGTACAGACAAATAGGTACAGATGTGTGCTGCATGCCCTTTACACACAGTGTAATTTTAAAAGTACATTTTTGAAAATGAAACATTCAAAGTACAATGTGAGTTAAATAAAACAGTTGGAAAAATGTTTGCATTAATGTTAGCTCAATGAAAAAACATAGGGTAGAAAAAAATACCAATTTTTTTACTTCTCAGCTGTTTTAGGAAGTTCTTTAATTGTTTTAAAAATGAAAAAATATATTTATATTTGTGACACACATTTGAAGATTTACATCCTCAGTATGAACCATATCTTATTCAGATTTGGTTTCCAAGTTGAGACAACTTGAGCTGAACTCTAGACAGTATTGAGCAAGAGAAGATAAGATAGGCAGCAGAAACACTTCATACAAACTCATGTCTATTGTGCTCAAAAACGTCTTTTACTCCATTTAAAAATGAATGGAAATACTTTCTGAAAAGCTCATTTTGGACACTTCGTAATTTTTTTTTTTTTTTTTTAATTAAAGGTCAGAGGCCTTGTTCAGTAGATAAATTTCTCATCTTCTAGATTTGCCATGACTGGATGTTGTTCTCCAAATCTTAATAGAACTGAAATTCATGGAGTATTCTGGCAGAAGTCGAAGGCAAACTGCAGCCCAGTAAAAGCTCTCTGTAACCACTGAACAATGAAACACTGATGTTTTTCAGCACATGTTTTTACATGGCTGACATCCTGAGCAAATTTACATTCACTGCAGACGTATAATAAGAAAAAAGATACGACTGCAGAGAAACTTGCACACTGCAGATAAAACAGAGGATTTCACCACCGTTGATTATTCTGCGTCATGAACTCGAATCAGTTCAGTTTCATTCAGCTGACACACAGGTCTGTGTTTATTGCATGGGAAAAGCATGTTCCAGAAAATACTGCTGCCTCCATAATGGGGACAACGTGCTGGCCCTTTAACTTCATTCATGTGAGAGGAGATGGAGGCAAGGACTCATTTATTAGACAGTCATCTCCCTTAGACTGCCGCTATTCAGCTGGTGAGGTAAAGACCGTGACATCTCAAACCTTACCGCTGAGACAGCACCATTTTAATTCACACGCACACGCACACGCACAGATGACACAAACATCCTGAACACATGGTCCCCTCAGCAAAACACAGAACCGATGATTA
This sequence comes from Toxotes lorentzi, assembly GCA_037833715.1. Classification (NCBI taxonomy): domain Eukaryota; kingdom Metazoa; phylum Chordata; class Actinopteri; family Toxotidae; genus Toxotes; species Toxotes lorentzi. The sequence continues at coordinate 11,419,863 of JBBMJY010000012.1, read as the reverse complement.
CCTAGTCAAGAGAGGGGTGCTGTTAGAGAAACCCTCAGCAGGAGGATCCACATCCTCTGGTGATGTATGTCGTTCTCCCCCCCGCCTCCTCTCCCTCCTGTGGTACATTCCAGATAGATGTCAGAGGCATTTAAATGAGGAGGATCAGCTCCAGAGGCAGCTAGTGCAGCGACAGCTGGCCTGAACCAGGAGGCAGACAGAGCAGAGGGGGGTCACACACTGGGATGTGAGGGGGAGTTCATGGATCTGCTGGACCAGCTCTTTGTATGTATGACAGGGACAGATTAAGGGAATAGAGCAGATGACTGTTTGACTCTGAGAGTGTGCTGGTGTGAAAGCGTATGTGTGTTTTTTGCCGGTATTCTCATTTGACGGGGTGTTTGAAGTGTCTCTTTCTTGTTTCTCTCCATCCCTCCCTCCCATCACTTTTAACCCATCTCGAGAGGACAGCAGACGCCATCCTGGGCCATTTGCTGTTTGGCATGCTCCATCTCCCTGCCAGGACAGCCTCTCTCTCCCTCTCTCTGTCTCTCTCTCCTCTCTCGGCCCTGCTAGCTGCTGGTTAACGCAGGCTCTGAGGAGACAGGTACGCTCCACTGCCCTCATCTCGTGCAAAAAGCACAAATAACCCTCTCTCCTCTCACTCCCTAACCCTCCCCCCTTCCTATTTTTCACACTCACTGCCACTCTCCTCTGCCTGTCCCTTGACTGCTTTGTGTAATAGCCCTAAGCAGTGCTGCCTGTACTGCGCTGAGGAGAATGTGTGTCGATTGATTGTCCCACAAACTAGCTTTCTCATGTTTTTTGAGGATGGCGTAAAAGTGCACAAAGAGGCAGAGCAGGTCGATTCAAATTGTGCTGACTACACCTGCAACTGTGGGATCTGATCGAAATGTTGTTTTCAAGGCTCATTGGCATTCTACGTTTATGCTTTTAGTATTTCCTTTCTTAATGGCTCAAGTGACAAGGCTGAGAGCAGTAAAGGAAACACAGGAAGGAAGTTTCTAGTAAAAGACCAGCACTGGCCTGCTCATATCCAGTTCATGCAGCTGCAGAGACCAAACCAAAGACTTTGATTACACATCTTGAAAGACGTCAGCTGTCTGATTCAGAGCCAGTGAGAGATGCTTGAAGGAGGAAGCATCCTTCAGTGGAGCAGAGAAGATCCAGAGTTAGATCCTGCTTCATTCTCCCTTCTATGAATGTGCGTTTCTCTTTTGGACAAGAGACTCTCTACATGATCGTGAGCAGCCAGATTCCATTTTAGTTATGCTGAATTGTGTATATGCAACATTTTTTTGTAAAAGACCAGATTGTAAGAGAAGTGACATTTTTCATAGGCTCAGTTACATTGATTTCTTTTAAAAATAATTTCTTGTTTATGACTTTATATATCTCTTATTTGTGGAGGCCAAACCGCCTCAATCAAAAATCAAGTAGAGAGTATTGAAAACTCTGAAAGCTGACACTGAATGCCTGAAGAGATTTATGATTTCTTTACTTCATCCTTTGGTCCGATTCTTTCCACATCAAATCAAAATATGGCCAGTTTTAAACTATTTTGTTTATGGAAAAATTCTTGCACAGCTTCTTCTGCTTAGACGATATTTAAGATCCAAGAAATTTGGCCTCATTTTTGCAGAAAAACAGTTATATTTCTTAAAGGAAGATATGAAAAACAAGTCTTATTCTGGTATTGGTACTGAAACTACGGATACATATAAAAAACTTACAATACCCTTAGATATCACAACCTACTACTGCATTGTTTATATTTGTCTTTCCCTGTTAATCCTGCTTCCTCTGCAGCACTTACACATGTCAGCTATGAGTACATATGGCTTTTACTCTGAGACATTTGCCACAGAGGCTGTGAGTCACTGGTGTTTGTTGAGGGCTGAATACCAAATCTACATAGTCAATGGTGACAGGTAGACAGTGTTTGATGATTCACAGCCTGTCTGGTGGTAGAAACAGAGAGAGGAGGGGGGAAAGGGATAAAAGAGAGGGAATCTTTGGATAGTTAAGTATAATCACTGAGATTTTTATGTATTTACTGCGTGCTTGTATTCTGTGCTGGCAGGAACTTGTGGATGTCTACTGAGAAGTTGTAACAAGTTTCCTGAAAAAGGCGAGAAAAATAAGAAGCAGTACGATAGATGAAGTTTCACCGGATGTCTCTTGACCCCCGGGCTCTTTCTCCCCTCTGGCCTGTGGGCTTCGGATGACTTTCCACTTGTCATCTCATCCCCGAGGACTTTTTACACCACACTGTCCAGTTAGACCGGGATTAGGACTCTCTGTACTCTGTATTGCTGCTGAAATATGCATGCTCTGGAAGTCCCTCCGCAAGCTGATACTCTTTGACCTCGTTTTGAGGCTCAGCGGCAATATGGAACTATGAGCTATGGAAGATCGTGTGTTGCATTGTGTTTGATTCAACATGTTTCTGTATTAAACGGACCGACTGGTGGTGTGTGCAGACAGTTTAAAATCCTTTTCACCCCAGCTCTCATGCTGCTTTTCCCCTGCTCCTGAGAGATCAATAAAAGCTTCAGATGACCAGATTATGTGGTATAAATTCAAGGGAAACATGCCTGACTTTAATTTCTGAGTGGTTTGCTCTCCAACTGTGGGGGGATGAGTTGTTACATAACCATAGATGCTACTGATCCAAATATAGCAGCCATTAGGGGATTAGCTCCAGGTCCAGTGGGCTTGGCCTTACTGCAGCCCAGCATGATGTCTTTGCCGCTGGTAGCCTCCTGCCCTCCACATCAGTGTCCACTGTTATCACGACAAATTGATATGTCCCAAACTGACAGCAGAGATATCATCTCAGCTGACCATTACATTGCACAGACGTGCCCCTTCCGAACACCAGACGAGCGCCTGTGTCGAGGACAGTTCAGTATCACAGAGTGTGTTCTTACCTCACTGGCTCGGCCTTGCTTTGGATAGAGAGAAGTTATTTTCAGTAGTATTATTTTAATGGTACAATTTTGTATTTAACAAAGGATTTACCTAATGTGTCCAGTAGGGTGTCTTCCATAATGTTTGCAACTGAATCAACATAGGTTCCTCACATTATAAAATATATTATTTATAATATATATAAAGTGATTAGTCTGCAGGTTATTTTCTCAATCAATCAAATAATCATTTGTGTGTGCGATATCAAAAAATAGTGAAAATTGGCCATTACATCTTCATAGTGCCCAAGATTCTGTATCTGTTTTTGCTGAATGGTGCAAAATAAACCACTTATCAATAAATATTGATAAGTGCAGCTTCTAGTAATGACAAAAATTTGGAAAGATCTCAGCCATGAATAGTGAAATGCCTCAAGTCTTAAATACCAAACTACTTGGAATCACCACTGATAAACTTGAGTTGGACAGAACTGCTTACTTTATTATGTTACACAGTCTTAATCTGTGCTTATTTTTTTTCAAGAATTCATAACATTTTTTTTTCTCCAAAAACCAGACACAGACAAACTGACAAGGACACAGGGAAACAACGAGACTTATATACTCAAGGCAATGGGCAACAGGTGACACCAATTAGGGCGGGGTAGACAATCACAAAAGGAGGGAAACCAGACAAAGACAAGAAGTAGAACAAGATCAGATACACTAGGGCTATGACTTCAAAATAAAAAACAGGAAACACACAACCAAAACTCAAACACCCAAAACAAGAGTAACTTGACTAAAGAAACACAACCGGAACTAAAGAAACTAAACAAGAGTCCAGAAGCTCCAAATGTCCACAAAAGAAACAAAAGGATTCAGGAAACAGCTGATCATGACACCTTATAATACAAGATATAATCCAAAGAGGGAAATATTCCAGGTCATTTCATGTTTCATATTCATCTCCATCATCACAAATCACCAACAGCTGGTCTGTCTGCCGGTCTAATACTTCGGTCCAGACTGAATTATCTCAACAAATATTAGATGGGTTGTCATGCAATTTTGCACAGACATTCATGGTCCCCAGATGATGAATCCAGTTGACTTTGGTTAACCTCTGACTTTTCCTTGCTGTCTTATGGTTTTGAGTGAAAGCCTCAACAACTATTGCCATGAAACTTCACAGCTGTTTGTTTGCTATTTTAATTTAGTCTGACATACTTGTGTATGTTTTGATGTTGCTGCCTTGTGGTGCAGGTAAACTTGTCTTGAGTGCTGAGTGGGATGTGTTGATTGGACAGTGTTAGGCAGAAGGTGATAAACATGGGGTGAGTTGTGGTTTGGCCAATGATTATATCCCCTCGTTTCTCTTTACAGCTACCATTCTGGGTACCTCACCCAGTGTTATTATGCCTGTTCATGAAGCTTTTTGTTGAGTCCTAATTGGCCCAGTTAATTGGCCTCTCTGGGCTCCTTTGCTGTCCCCACAGAGCAGACAGACTCAGACATGCTGTGTTAACTAAATCAGACTTTTAATTCAGACGGGGACAATACAAAGACCTTCCAGCTTCATTCATTGTGTATGGTCTATAAATACTGAGAGACAACAGGCCCACTGACATTCTAGCACAAACAGGATGAAATATTTAGCAGGATAATGAATATTTCAGTGGCAGGTGTGTAGTTTCGAGGGAAAGATTAATATCATTGCAGACAGACTACTAAATATACGCCCGTGGGGAGGGAGACATTAGACAGTGAAAGCATTGTTTCTCCTCACTGTTTCTGTTTCTCACTGACGAACACTGAACCTCTCTTTTTTTAACCCATCACTGTTAACAACCTTCTGTCCCCAGCATCCACTCACAGCTGTCCTTGTCCCCAAGCCTGATTTTCAAGGACCATCCCCCTCTTCGATTTCCCTCCTCGCCTTTCCATAACAGTTAACCGAGCTGTTATAAAACTCATGTCTTGCAGTGGCAACAATGGAGGGTATTAGCCGGTGTATGTGCTGATGGGCTCTCCACCTGAATGGTCCATTGTGTCTCAAGGCACAAACAGCCGCTGAGCTCAGACCCCCACTGTTGTGTAAAGGCCCACTGATAGAGGAACAACAAGCTTCTGCAGACTGTTTTAGTGACTGTGAATAAGTTATATGTTGAAGGAATGAAAAAACATGAAGTAAAAGTACGCTCACTGGGATGGTCTCGAGGCTGATTGAGCTCATTGACAGTTAAGAGGACACAGCTGTTGCGAGCAAAACTGATTTATCATCTTTCTGAACTGAAATTAGTTGCTATTAGTTGCTGCGTGTGTCTTCAGTGAGACATGAGGATTTACTTAGAAGATACTGAAGCCTAAATTTGCTGGGTTTTTTTTATCTAATTATCTTATTCTTCAGTATAAAATGCATAATTTTCCCCCTCATTTGATGATTTCTTTCCCTCTTTCACCCCGTCTTTATCTCCAGTTGATCTTCGTGGTACCCGCCACCTCCTCACTTCCCAGCATTCCCTGCCTGGGATCCCTGTGGCCTTGAAACAATCCATTGACCTGCGTACATCCATGGACGGGAAATACAAGGAGATTGCCGAAGTCAGTACTCAGCGATTGCGCTCAGCTACTAACCTAATAATTTAAACTTATTTCTGGCTTTTGTAATGTTGTGTACTCTGTGCGTGTTTCTGTGTGAAGGAGCTGTTCTCCCGCAGCCTGGCAGAAAGTGAGATGCGCAGCGCGCCCTATGAATTTCCTGAGGATAGTCCCATCGAACAGCTGGAGGAGAGACGTCAGCGCCTCGAGCGGCAGATCAGCCAAGATGTCAAGTAAGTGAGTGGAAAGAAAGAGGTATGTGGTTAAAATACGAAACACATGTGACTGCGTTTGCAGTCAGACTCCGCTTTGATGATCCTAAAGTGAGCTCTGCCCTCAGGTTTGAACCTGACATCCTTCTGCGAGCCAAACAAGAGTTCATGAAGACTGACAGTGCCACTGATCTTGAGTGAGTGTGTCCCCCCTGGCTACAGTCAACAGTCATCTCATTATCCACCGAATGTATATCTTAAACTACCAAAACAGACTGTTGAAAAGTTATTTATTCATCGATCTATCATTAGATATATGAAGGAGCAGAGCCAAGCTCCTGACCTCCAGGAGAGAGAGCTGGTCCCAGAGAGAGAGTATCAGAGAGTCACTATTTCTGGAGAGGAGAAATGTGGGGTAAGTCAGAGTGGTCACTGCAATAACACGAGAAGAATCAGAAAAGCAAGGTAGAAGAATTAACATCTCCTCTCTCAAAAAGACACCTGCTATTGTTTTTTTTCTCTTTGTTTCTCTCTCCAATCCATTTCATTCATTCATCTTCCATCAAGGTTCCCTTTACAGATCTGTTGGATGCTGCCAAATGTGTGGTGAAGGCTCTGTTCATTAGACAGAAGTACATGGGTCTGTCGCTGCAGAGCTTCTGCAGGACCACTTCTCGTTACCTGCAGGAGCTGAGTGAGAGACCCCTAGACCTGGATATTTATGAGGAGGAGATCCCAGAGACCACAGAGACAGCAGGTATATTCACATGTACGCACCTACATCACCACACTAACACCTTCATGTACTGTAAGCTCAGCAACTAAACAACAAATTAGCAACCCAACATAACAAATAGGAAGTCCTAATTTGACCTGAAGAGATTAGTCAACTATTATGATAATCGATCATAATAACTGATAATTATTTTTTTAGGATTTGCTGCATTTTAGTTTTTGTTTTCTATCATTGTAAATTGAACATCTTCGGGTTGTCGTGTGTTTGTTGGACAATTTGATAGCATCACTTTGTTGCTCTGGTCAATTTGTTTCTGAAACTTTGTGACAAAAAGATTAATTTAGTCAATTTACTTACAAATTTGCCTCAAAGGTCTTTACAATCTATACAGCATAAGAAAGAGTGCGACAGAGGAGGGATCCTTGTTCCAAGGTGGACAGACATAAAGATGTTATGTGACAAAGAGAAACAAAAATAAAACAGATGGTTCAAAATAATTATCCTCATATTAACATAAAATGAAAATTTGTAGCTCTGCTTATTCAAAAACAATTAGTAATCTGTTGTTAATATCACAACAAGTCACGTCCAGTGTCATGTGCAATACTCTCACATTAAGACATAACCGGGCACACCCACAGATTTCACAATCCATCTGTTACACACCCCTGAACAGGCTGTCACCACGTGCGGGCTGTTAAAATCAGACCGTCGTTGCATGTGCGTTGCCACCTCGTTCAAAGCCGTGACACAGTGCGACATTCTGTCTCCTCTCAGATGCCACAGTGCACCCACCTGTTTCTGAAACGCACCCGTACGAGAACCAGGACCCTGCCAGCATGCCCCCTGACATGGGCTACGGCTGCAAGATGGTGGATGGTGTCATGCATGTGTACACAACAAGGAGCACTATGGAAAAGTGAGATGTTTGTGATGAATCACATGCAGCACGCATGCTTTATCTCGTTTTCCTCAGTGTGGTAGGATGCGTGCCTGTTTTTAGACTCAGTTCACACATTTTGTTGGCAGCAAAGAATCTTCTGCTTAAGTTTTTTATGTTGCTAACAGGAGCACAGAGCTGGACCTGCCATATCCAGACCTTCAGGAGTACATCGCTGACATGAACGTCATGATGGCCCTCATTATCAATGGCCCAGTGTGAGTTTAAGTGTATACCATTCAAATGGTTGACTGCCAGGCATTGTTGTCATCCTTGTACTGTTTGAACCATCTTGTAAAGACAAAAAAAAACTGCAGCAAAATAGGGAAGCTAATTTTCAGAATCTCTCAGAAACTATTCGTTTTTTTGTTTCCCATTGCCACAGAAAGTCCTTCTGCTACCGTCGTCTACAGTATCTCAGCTCCAAGTTCCAGATGCACATCCTGCTGAATGAGATGAAAGAGCTAGCAGCACAAAAGAAAGTCCCACATCGAGACTTTTACAATATCCGTAAGGTGAACTTGAGAGCTGTTTCTACTTTTCCCAATCGAAATTATTTATTGTGATCTAGGACCAGGCTCCAATATGTCATTTTTGTTTGTCTGTACAGGTTGACACACATATCCACGCCTCGTCCTGTATGAACCAGAAACATCTTCTGCGTTTCATTAAAAGGGCCATGAAAAAGTATCCTAAGGAGATTGTTCACGTGGAAAGAGGCAAGGGCCAGACGCTCATGGAGGTGTTTGAGAGCATGAACCTGACGGCCTTTGACCTGAGTGTGGACACCCTGGACATGCATGCAGTAAGTGATGCCCATGCAGGATAGATAAACAGTTAATCATTTTAGAAAAGCTGCCTGGTAGTACCACCGCGTTGAAATGACAGTGATTCAACTAGACAGCAGCTTCTCTTCAAATGAGAGACGTGACTTAATGTTTCACCTTTTTTTTTTTTGCAGGACCGTAACACTTTCCATCGATTTGATAAGTTCAATGCCAAATACAATCCCATTGGCGAGTCCATCCTGAGAGAGATCTTCATCAAAACAGACAACTACATCGAGGGGAAATACTTTGGTCACATCATTAAGGTGCTCAGTGAATGCATAAACAATCACTTGCACCTTTAAAACTGCCAGTGCTAATGACGACTGCACAATGCATGGTGGGGCACTGGCGCTCTCTGCTGACTGTTTGTGTCACTGCTCTTCAGGAAGTGATGGCTGACCTGGAGGAGAGCAAGTACCAGAACGTGGAGCTCAGGCTGTCGATCTACGGGCGCTCCAGAGACGAGTGGGACAAATTGGCCAAGTGGGCCGTCAAACATCAGGTCTACTCCAACAACGTGCGCTGGCTTGTGCAAGTGCCACGACTCTTGTGAGTAAATCCAGTGGACAGTTACTAAATACATTTACTCAAGTACTGTACTTATGTACAATATGTAACATACGTATAGTTCAGTTGAGTATTATTTTATGCCACTTTATACATCCACACTGCTGGGAAATACTTTTATTTTACTCCCCTACATTTATAGTATTTGGCAACTGTTTTTGCTGCACATTTCAATTTCAAACATAAAACATACAATGGGTTTCTAAATTAAAAATTATAGATAACATGTCACAACTGAGCATAGACTGAACCCAAAAGCCCGACTCTGTGAAACAGAATCAAAAATAAAGTCTTTATTTTCAAAGTAACAAATAATAATCATCCAAATGGGGAAAAAGGCAAGGAAACAAAATATTAAAGAGAACAAAAAGTCACTCTAACGAGGTAAACACAAAATCACTCTTCTCAGCAAGACCACAAAAAAGATCAAAAGAAACAAAGTACAAGATAACACAAGACCTGACTAGATAAACACTGACGAGAATAACATGCTGGTTGACTTGACATGAGACAAGACCAACTGGCATTGGCCAAAGGGAGACACAGACAATATATAGACACAGGGTAATGGGAAACAGGTGGAAACAATCACACTGGCGGGAAACATGGAGGAAGGGCAACCAACCTGAAACAAGGGGAGAAATGATTTCAAAATAAAAGCGGAAACCACAAGACAACATAGACACAAGACAAAAACACAACTTAAGATCATTTATGAACTATGACAATAACATACCCTTTCACTCAAACTACACAGTAGTATATGCAGTCAAAATTAGCTCCTCTACCAACATAATGAGTTATTTAACTTGAACTTTTAATACGTAAATGCTTTTTGCTAATACATCTTGTGTACTCATATTTAAGTAACGAGTTAATGAAGGACTTTTATTTTTACTGGCACAAAGTTAAGAAAATACTTCCACTTAAACAAAAGATCTGACTATGTTTTCCATTTCTGAGTTACCCTTGTTCAGTTTTACAGATGGCTACATCAGCCTCTGAGCGGTCTGTAAATATCCGAGGCATACAGGAGTAAAATAAACACTACAAACGTAACATTTCATCAGTGCATCCATAATTATTGCACAACTGATTTCTTGATACGCATTTATTCTGTCTTTAAAGTGACGTCTACCACACGAAGAAACAACTGTGCACCTTCCAAGAGATGCTGGAGAATATCTTCATGCCTCTGTTTGAGGTTACAGTCAACCCTGGCAGCCATCCAGAGCTGCACCTCTTCCTTCAGCATGTACGAACACTTCACTGTGTATTTAATCTGTCGCATTTATTGTGGTCAGCTCTCAGAGAGTTTCATGGAGCTGTTCTTGGTCCCTCACACAGGTTGTGGGTTTTGACAGTGTGGATGATGAGTCGAAACCAGAGCAACATATCTTCAACCTGGACAGTCCACTGCCAGTCAACTGGACAGAGGAGGACAACCCGCCCTATTCCTACTACCTCTACTATATGTATGCAAACATGACTGTGCTGAATCACCTGCGCAGGTAAGTAACCACACCTCAGATCAACTGGCTGCCATAATCCTCTTTTTGTTAAGGCCAGCAGTCTCTGATTGTACACTGCATGGCCAAAAAAAGTCGCCACCTGGATTTAACTAAGCAAATAGGTAAGAGCCTCCTATTGGATAATTACTGCATGGCCGATTATCTTTCAGCTGGTAACACGTTATTTAACCCCAACTGATGCAATGAGTAGCTTCTCATTTCTTAAACAACCATGTCGAAAGACACATCCCATGGTCGTTGCAAAGATGTTAGTGTGTTTGAGAAGGGTCAAATCATTGGCATGCATCAAGCAGAGAAAACATCTAAAGAGATTGCAGAAACTACTACAATTGGGTTAAGAACTGTCCAACGCATTATTAAAAACTGGAAGGACAGTGGGGAACCCTCGTCTTCGAAGAAGAAATGTGGTCAGAAAAAAATCCTGACTGATCGTGATCGGCAATCACTTAGACGTTTGGTGAAATCAAATCGTAGAAAAACAACAATAGAACTCAGGGCTATGTTTAATAGTGAAAGTAAGAGCATTTACACATGCACAATGCGAAGGAAACTCAAGGGTTTGGGACTGAACAGCTGTGTAGCCTTAAGAAAACCACTAATCAGTAAGGCTAATCAGAAAAAAGGCTTCAGTTTGCTAGGGAGCACAAAGATTGGACTCTGGAGCAATGGAAGAAGGTCATGTGGTCTGAGGAGTTCAGATTTACCCTGTTCCAGAGTGATGGGTGCATCAGGGTAAGAAGAGAGGCAGATGAAGTGATGCACCCATCATGCC
>JBBMJY010000012.1:11381096-11408661 GCA_037833715.1 Toxotes lorentzi | reverse complement strand
GATTGGCCACCACAGAGTCCAGACCTTAACCCCATTGAGAATCTTTGGGATGTGCTGGAGAAGGCTTTGTGCAGTGGCCCGACTCTCCCATCATCAATACAAGATTACAAGATCTTGGTGAAAAATTAATGCAACACTGGACGGAAATAAATCTTGTGACATTGCAGAAGCTTATCAAAACAATGCCACAGCAAATGTGTGCCGTAATCAAAGCTAAAGGCGGTCCAACAAAATATTAGAGTGTCTGACCTTTTATTTTTTTGGCCAGGCAGTGTATGTTTCTGGTGTTTATCACAGACAGTAAAAGTGAAACAGTCATTTAGCTTTATTTACTCTCTCTCTCTTGTCACAAAGAGGGTTGTTCACTTTATTTTTGATAATTATTCATTCAAGCTGCAATTTTAAAAACTTTTTTGTTTTTTTTATATATATAAAAATATACATATACATAACATATCAGGGGTTTTTTAATTGTTTTTTTGGCAACAATTCACGATACATAAAAAAAGACAACAAACATTATTACATTAAAAGGGCAATTATAGGACTCAGCCCCTCAGACTTTTAACTCTCAGTTAACGGATTTAATAACAATTTGTCTCATCTGTGTCTCATTAAAATGGGAACACATAAACCTCCATATCAAGTACAGTTTGTGGATGTGTGTCCATGCAACTTTGAGCTTTTGAATTCAACTTAGCTTATTATCACAATAGTAGAGAGGGTAGCCAACCAGAAAATACACTCTTATGCTTAGGGAGTCATTCACTGGGGATCAGCAGCGGATGTTCATTTATGCCTGAGTGCTGAAATATCAACCCACACAACGCTGGAACTCAGTGTTACCTCCCTTACAGCTGCTGAAGTCCCCCCTCCTGGTAGCTGTGTGTGTCTTTTCTTTCCAGGCAGCGGGGGTTTCACACGTTTGTCTTACGTCCTCATTGCGGGGAGGCGGGGCCAATCCATCACCTGGTGTCTGGGTTCATGTTGTCAGAGAACATCTCTCACGGGCTGCTGCTCAGGAAGGTGCGACCTCATAATGACAACATCTGCTTCATTTCACACACACACACACAGAGGGGAGTTTATCCTTCCAAAAGTTTGTGAGGAAACAATGCATTTAAGGAAAGTGCCAGACTCATCTAGATCATCTGGTTTATGTTTGTGTAGCCAAGGTGCATTTTAATTATAACATTGCTTCCTGAGATGCTTAAATATACTTGTGGTCTATTCCTTGTTTACAAATACAACACACAACATTACGCCTTGTGTACCTCCAGGCTCCTGTGCTGCAGTATCTGTACTACTTGGCTCAGATAGGCATCGCCATGTCCCCTCTCAGCAATAACAGCCTATTCCTCAGCTACCATCGCAACCCTCTGCCAGAGTACCTGTCTAGAGGCCTCATGGTCTCTCTGTCCACAGACGACCCTCTGCAGTTCCACTTCACCAAGGTCAGTGCACACAGCCAGTTAAACATTGACAATATTTTGTTAATCCTTTCAATTTTGAAAATAAGAAATATGGTATAAGTGGACCTGTCGAGCTGGACACTCGATAGGTCCTTTAACTTGAAGGATTGAATGTCAGTTCATGATGCAAGTAAAAGATTTTCTCACACAGAAAATTATATTTTTTGCACTGTTTAGGAGCCCTTGATGGAGGAGTACAGCATTGCTGCTCAGGTGTGGAAGCTGAGCTCTTGTGACATGTGTGAGCTGGCCAGAAACAGTGTGCTGATGAGCGGATTCTCTCACAAGGTATCAATTATCGTTATAGCACAATACACATTATCCAGTTTTACTGTCTATGACTATATCACTCCCTCCTCAGTATGTGGCTCTGCAGACTGTTTAATTTCACTCTGACTCCTCTTCTGGATCAGGTAAAGAGCTACTGGCTTGGTCCAAACTACATCAAGGAGGGACAGGAGGGTAATGACATCAGACGCACCAACGTTCCCGACATCCGCGTGGCATACCGTTACGAGACCATGTGTGAGGAGCTGAATTTAATCACACAGGCCATTCGCACAGATGAGCTGGAGACCATCGAGGAGGAGGGCAGTCTGTGCATGGGATCTGTGCAGGCAGACAAGTGAACATGCAGCACAACACAAAACAAAATTCTCACTACATTCCCTGTTTTCACATCAGGAACTTTGTACAGATTTGCATATCAACATATCATGCCTGTGAAAAGAGAAAAGCTTTGTTATAAGACTGTGAGCTACCATGGCAATATGACAAAGGACCTACAATATTTGTACCCAAGGTGGTTACTTCTTTTGTTTCTTTAAGTCTTTCTTTTCTTTGTTTCCTTCTTTGTTAAGTTTGTCATGGTGATTTCACAATGTCTCTTGATCTATTTATTTTAAAAAATATTATATTTTTAGTGGTTTGCAACCACATTTTGTCAGAGGTTTTGTACAAAGCCTGCATTTCCTTTAGTAAGCCTTGAATGATATTGACATTATTCAGCCCATTAAGATACAAACGCTGACCAATTGAAGTAAGACAATTGGAAAGTTAAAAGCCTACATACTGGGCTGTAGCCAACATTGAGAACACTGAGGTCATGTTTGTGCTACCTTTACAGACAAATCTGGGTTTACATTCTACAGTTGAAAGCTTAATAATGCATTGACAACCCAACCCAGAGGAATTTCTTTGAAAGAAGTTCAAACTTGCAAAAAACTGAGTAAATAAAGGTGTGAACAATTCAAATAATTACATAACTTTTGTTGGGTGTGATGCATGTGATGCAAAAACCTTTAAAGAATATCCCTAGAAAAGTTAGACTGTGTTTCAGGGTCAAATCAGAAACACCACATAAATCTTTGTTTGGTACGGTTGACATTTTCTACTGTAATCATTCACAGGACAATACCTCATGCTGTATAACTGGCAGAAAGCTTCACATCTTCTATATTTCCCCTACTGGCAATGATATTAACATGCTGCTCCTTGTGATATTCTTGCTGGGGTTTTTTTTTTTTTACAGTCTTTACAGTGATTGACTAAGATTGCATGAAGGCACGTCAATATTTGTTTTCTGGTGTGCAGTAATGCTACTCCTTTGTAGCATCCCATTGTACTAACTCTTATTTTGTGACAGTGTTTCTACAGACCGTCTGAATTTTACACACAGATATTTTAAATACATACATTTCTCAGTCATAGTCCAGTGAATGATGCATGATGATCCGTTCCTTCACTTTTTGCTCCTTGCACAAGCTCAACCGGTGCCAAATCCATGAATAAACACATTTTCAGAGAACTGAAAGTGGACTAACTTGACAAACCTTTCTCAAACTCCACCCTTCAGTTTGGGTCCTGATGTTTTAGTAGGGCTACTTGTTGCTATTCAAAGCATTACATGCACCCCCTCCCAGAGAATTATATGTGCTGTTTGTGAAATATCATTTAATGAAATTTGTGTCTATGAAAAATAAATGTTGTTCACAATGGAGTGTTTGTGTCCCTTCAGTTTGAACATTTCAGAAAAGGAATAAATGTCTTCTGAAACTGAACACTGCAAGATACAAAAGTGATAAAGACAAAAATAAGGTCTGTTTGAGGTTAAGCAGCTGATCATAAGTAGCGGTTTTGTAGAAATATGTGTCAGTGAGTGAGTATGAGAAGTGAGACAAAGACTTCATTGTGTGGTGTGTCCATGGTCAGCTCATTACTCTCCAGTAATGTGGGTCAAAGGGAGTAGGAAATTCAACACAAAATTCAGCCTGATCACAGTCGTACCATTTTTCCAGAATTAAAGAACTTAGGGCTGTATTAATGACACACATAAACACTGTAAACCTTATAGTACGACTGTATATTTGTGCTAAAACAAATAGTCTGCCAGTTGATTAGTTGATTGACTGAAAAATAATAGATGATAATTCGATGTTTGAATCATTTGTCATGTGGAAATGCACATTCATTTTCCCAAAACAGGTTCAGTTTATTTTTTCAGAATTAGTAAGACTGGATAAGCAATTCCAGCTCATTTTAGGCTCAACTGTTGTGATTTTTTTTTTTTTTTTTTTTTTTTTTGCACGTTACTCACTACGAAATTGATGAAACCAAACAAAAATAGCCCATATTTACTGCACTGAACTCAAGGTCCACATACCCGCTCTTTCCAGAGCTTTCAACTGTGTTACACACTCTTGAAAAGGTGCTATGGATGACAAAAATATGGGGAGCCAACAAAATCTGCTAAAGAAGATCGCTGGAAATGGCTGAAAGCTCCCGAAAAAAGCTAGTATGCCTACCTTGAGTTGGTCTGGTTTTACCGTTTCTTAAGTCAAAATGAACTTTAATTTTTATTGTTACTAGTTTTTGTGTAGTAATTAATGGCACAACACCCTCTCAGACTCTTTTGTGTACAGGTTACAGTAGACACCGCATACATTCTTGTAGTATCTTGCAGTACAGTTGTTACAGTAGTTAACTTTCATTGAGGTTTGTCTGTCATGGGAAAAGTCTAGGCTTCATCGTGACTTGGCACTTCTGTGGATAAAACAGGATTTCCAAACACAATACTCTGCCAGCTGCCTACAGGATGGATACTGGAGGCTTAGTTGCCTGCCAAAGGTTTTGATTCACAGTCACACAGCGTGCAAAGGCTGTTTTTCAAAGTAATAACAAGAGAACCGGTGTGACAGCCCGGTTCGGTGCGGCTCACCCCGCCCACCTCCTCCACTGGCCTGTCTTCTCACAGGCTGGAGAGAGAGAGTGAGAGAGAGAGACCTGCATACGTCTCCTTCCCACCCGACCAGTCTTTTGCAGAAGCTGGACGCGGTCAGCTACATTTGGTCTCCGACTGTGATTCAAAATGACAATGAAACTGGCTTACTGGGACATTCGCGGGGTAAGTTGAGGCGTCTTCATTGTTACCTGAGCGACCCAAGTAGCTCCTGTTGTTTGTAACGGTTGCCGCTGCAGGAGACGCCCCGTTCCGTTTCAAACCGTGTCCACTGTTTGCAAGTTTTACGGCGAAACTTCAATCTGTTACCGTGTACATAATAACTAATGGCTGACCTTTGCTCGGTGAAAACGTTACGTAACTTCGAAACAACCGGCGCGGCCCCGCGCGCACGTGCTCCATGCGTTATCTTTTCAATACAGACGTTTAGAGACGACGTCAGCTTTAGAATCAAACATTCGCTGAACGTTAGCGAAGATGTTCGCTAGCGTTCGATGCTGACTTAACGTTTTCGGATGTTTCACTCTGTTAGAGCTCCTCTCTCTCTCTCTGTGTGTGTGGTTGAGCAGTGACAGTTGAAAATGTCTGGGGGAAAAAAAAGTCTGAAATTTAATTTGAAAACAGGTTTCCTTTAGGCAGAAATGTTACTTCTAAAGCACTGGGTACAAAAGTTAATAGGTGGACTTTTTACCTTTTTTTTAAATTAGTAAATTCATCAGAAATTATTGTTACATACAGCTGGGAAGGAGTGATAAAATTAGTGCACAAATAATTATATCATATATTTAATTACAATGGTCTCATTATCTGGAAATTATAAATGGGAGGGGGAAAAAAAGTCTGTGCATCTTATCTGCCTGCATCCATGTGTAAACCTCAGAACACTTTGAATTTTGTGCACTTATGCAGCTCGCCCAGCCGACCCGCCTGCTGTTGGAGTACACCGGCACCAAATACGAGAACAAGTTTTATGTCTGTGGTGAAGGTAACTTGCCTGTTCAACTAACAGATGAACCGTGTGTCATAATTTTAACTAAAGAAGTGCTGCTAGTGTCCACACAGCATACAAACCTATTCGTGTACTGTACTTTTCTCTCACACAGCTCCAAACTATGACAAGAGCTGCTGGTTCAATGAAAAGGAAAAACTTGGAATGGACTTTCCCAACGTAAGTGAGCTGTAACCTTTGAAAGAGTAAAGTAAAGCAGGCAGGTTTAAAATATCTACTAATCATGATATCGTGATTAACCTTTCACCATAGCTGCCATACTTGGAGGATGGAGACAGGAAGATAGTGCAGAGCAATGCCATCATGAGGTACATTGCTCGTAAGCACAATTTGTGTAAGTATTGTGTGTCTATTGTAAGTTTTTTTTTTTAAGTTTCACGTCAGTTTTTATTCATTCACTGTCAACATTATAAACCAAGACATCCACCTTTTTTCCAAATGGTGGATATCTTACTTTTGAGACTCTTCAAATGCACTTCTTTCTTTTCCTGAAAACATTGGTTCTTAAGCTTTATTGTCTCCTTAAAAGTGAACGATGGTTATACATAGATTGCAGGGTTCAGGTATAGTAGTCTCAGTCTTTTTTCCCTGAGTGTCTCCCTAAAATCTGATCTGATAACAGGCGGAGAGACTGAGGATGAGCAGGTCCGTGTGGACATCTTGGAGAACCAGGCCATGGACTTCAGAAATGGCTTTGTGAGGCTGTGCTACAGTGACTTTGTGAGTACTCCATTAAAAGTGACTGAAGTAACACTGAATTTGTCATTTTACGCCCTTTGAATCCACTAATGCCGACATCACCTCTTTGACATCAGGACAAGATGAAGCCAGGGTACCTTGAGATGCTGCCATGCACGCTGAAGCAGTTCTCAAATTTCTTGGGAGACAGGAAGTGGTTTGCTGGTGACAAGGTATTTCACCTGTCATTCTTATGTTAGACCCAGTCAAATTTGTAAAGCTGCAGTAATATGTATTTTGTGCTCCTTTGGGGCTAGAGTGCCATAACAAGGTGAAAATCACACTCTTTTGGCATATTACAAGGTTAATATGCAAACTTGTTAGCCGATAGTTGCCTGTGTAAACATGCAGCAGTCACAAAGCATCATTAGCATTCACCTGGAATCATCTGTTATTAGTTGCAAGGTGCCCCACTGTGTTCACAAGCTAGTTGTTATTTTTGTCTGCTGTTTGGGGCTGGGCAGACAGCACACAGCAGATTTGTTGAAGCTTGTTTTTGGGGTAGATTGGGCAGATGAGAGCTGATGATAAATAAACTCGTTGGCCTGGAAAACCAAAACAATGAGCTTATTCAGGTTATAAAGCCCAGTGGAGCTGAGGGCGAACAGCAGAGTCTGGTGATAACTCTCTGTGGCTTCTTCACTATTGGCTTTCACGTTTCACATTGCATGTTGCCCTTTGCACTTAAAACTATTGATCAGTACAGGTTTAAAGTCAAGTTTGAGTTTGTCTTTATCTCACTTTCAAAATGTGTCCTTAGTGTAACATTTCTTTACAACAGATCACTTTTGTGGACTTCATTATGTACGAGCTGTTGGATCAACACAGGATGTTTCATCCTACGTGCCTGGATGACTTCAAGAACCTCAGAGATCTCTTAGACCGTTTTGAGGTGAGAGCTCTCAGTTGTTTGTTTGTCAGATACACATCTTACACTTACCACTGACAGATGCTGTCAGGAAATAGGAAGTCCTGCACTCTAGCTGCATTCTTTGTTTTTCTTGTTCTGTGTTGTTGTGACCGTCTTATTTTGAAATCTGTAGGTAAAGTATGTATATGTGGAGGAGCTTATGTGCTAGTTTTTTAATGACTTGCCATAATATCCTATCATCCTCATAGGCTCAGGAGAGGATTGCTGCATACATGAAGTCTGACAGATTCATTAAGACTCCTGTCAACAACAAGATGGCCGCATGGGGGAACAAGTAAAGAGTAAAGAACAACACATTGATGCCTTAGAGAAATAATTAAATTAATGCTTGCAAGTGCAGCTGACCCTAATTACCATAAATTCAGAACTAGAGAAAAGTTAGTCTGGACCATTTGTCTTTTTATAAGCTGTTAACTTTTTGGGTGTGTTGGTTTCAAGCATCGAATCAGAGTTTTGTCAAAAGAAAAACAAGTTTGTATCAATATGACGAAAAGTAGAAACTTTAATTTGACTTAAAGCACTTTCTTTTGTGACATTTGAAAAAAAATTGTTTTGACTGATTAAAGTAAATCTTGTATTAACGGTTTCTGTCTGTGAATTTCAGCATTGCTTCCTGTACAATAAATTACATCTTAAGAAACATTAATTAAAAGAAAATATAACATGAGTATAAGTTAATGCAGCTGGAGATAATGTAATGTATTTTAGATGTAGCTACTAAACACACAAAACACGGCTAAGTTATTAAGAGAAGTTTTAAATGTCTACAGATATTTTATGATCATGATAAACTATACACAGTTTATTGGAAATGACTAGAAGTACAAGAAATTACAGTTAATCAGGTGTTGCTAGTCATACACAAGTTTTATTCACTAAAAGTACTTTCACTTGAATGATGAAGCAGTATTTGATGCGGTTTCATTCATGCGGAAAGTTGCCATCCACACAAGATCATTTATGATGTAAAGGGATGAATTTTGACCCCATTGTTTCCAGATGTTGAAATAGAAACTGAAGGAGCAGCAAAGCACGTTGTTAGTAGCGGTCGTTGTACAGGCCTGATGGTTCACTGGCAAGCTACAGGGAACAAGATGAAAATTTATTGATGTGCTGCAGTCGGATGCATTTTATTTGTGTATCATATGACACAATACGCAGTTTGCATGTTCTCCCTGTGCGTGCGTGGGTTTTCTCCGGGTACTCTGGCTTCCTCCCACAATCCCATGCACATTAGGTTAATTGGCTAAACTAAATTGCCCGTAGGTGTGAGTGTGTACGTGTGTGGTTGTTTGTCTTTGTGTGTTAGCCCTGCGATTGACTGGTGACCAGTCCAGGGTGTACTCCGCCTCTCGCCCATAGTCAGCTGGGATAGGCTCCAGCTCCCCGCAACCTTGACAGATTAAGTGGTATAGAATATGGATGGACATAATACTTACTGCAATGGCTGATTTAATGGCCTGAAGCTGGAAGAAGACCTTGCCACCTTCCTCTGGACACACAATCCTTATCTCATCCTTGGTCATCCCCAGAAGGAGTTTACCTGTCAGCACCCCGAGGCTGGTCACAGTGCTGTTCATAAAAAGGCGTGAAACAGAGAATATCACACTTCATCCTGCAATACAAGCTTGATTTACAGCACAGACATCCTAAAATTCACTTAAAAGTCACTCTGTGGATCATGTCACTCACATTTTGGAGAAACCTTTGTACTGCAGCCAGGCTTTCACCTCTGCAGGTGTGGAGGACATGTCCAGAGTGACTGGGCCACGAGTCTCCCGCTGTGTGTGAAGGGAATAAAATGTTATTTGTGAAGTCTGTTAAGTAGTTGACTCAGCGGAGCTGCCTATCACTTAGCTCACCGGTAGATCTTCCATGGGCCCAGGGCTCTTCATCGGCTCCAAAACATTCTGAGGAATATTACCTTCCTCATTGCGGGAATTACGAACAAGCCACCATTGCTTGGACTTTTGAATCACCTGTAAAAAAAAAAAAAGACCAAAGGAACACAAACATTTCAAGCACCTAAATGATAACACTGAACATTTAAATGGAAATAAGGCTCTATTCAGAATAGTGTACTTTTATCAGTATAGTATGTGAAGATGCAAGTTCCAATGTCCGCTGGAGCATTCAACATTAAAAGTTTAGTTCGGATGGTGACAGTAATATCAACAGAAAAAAACATCAGTTTATATTTTTACTAATTTGATAATGGCCTATATTTGTACAACTGGTGGACATACACTGACACAATGGTTAGAAAGGCTGGAAGGATCTGCAGCTGCTTGCAGTGAGTGTGACCACATCTGCAGTTACTACATTTTTATTTCTTCTTGAGTCAAAAAGCCTATGTTATATTTTTGTAATTAGCGTTGACACTACCCAAGAACAAGCAAATGTCAAGTGGACCTTTGAACAATGTCTTAACACTGAGCGTATTTGAACAATTTTAATTTAAGACAGGACAATTGGTTTGCATGGCAGATCAGTTTCCAAGCATCCAATCATCCATCATATAAAAAAAAAAAGTTTCCAGTGTTCACTATGATCTTATTATCAGTTGTATTTATATTTACAAGCAACCTTTGCACTGTGTTTGACATTACAAGACTAATACCTGTATTTCGGGGTAATAAGGTTATTGTTTCATGTTCTTCATCTCACCTGAACCACGTCACCCTTCATAATACTCAGCTCTTGGCTGTTTCTGGCCATGAAGTCGTACATGGCCCGCATGTAAAGGGGCAACTTGCTGGACCTGAAACAGCAGCAGACACACACACACACTGACAGTGATGAATAACTGGAATAAAGCCCAGTGAATGAGTTTCTGATTCAAGACATATTTACTGTGGTATAATAATACTTACTGTGCTGGGGATGGTGAACGCCATGAAGTGTTGGTCACAGGCTGTAAAAGGCATAAATGAATATTCATAATGGTTTTACTTGCACTGTAATCTATCATGTGGGAAAACTACTATCACTACTGCTGGCAGTAGGTGTAACTAGGAAGCTCATCATGCTATAATCGGCAAGTGTCAATCCTGGGCCGTATTGTTCCTGCTGCTCTCTATTATACTGTCATTCTATGTCCGGTATGATCATCATTGTATCAGCAGGTATTAAATTGCATTACACGTGGTCTTAAAAATCTTCACTTTAACTTGCAGAAACCCTGAAAGGGGAGGAATTGTGTGAGTACCTCTTCAGGCTGCCATTGCATTGCCCTGGATGAGTAGCTCTGCCTCTCATTTATTTGTCCATTGGGTCGGCCAGGTGGGAAGCGCTGGCTGTTGCTTCTGCTCACTGGACTGTTGTTAGAAGGGAGCGGGGAGGGGATGCGTGAGGGGGGAGGCGGCTGCCAGCCATCGTAGAACTCAGGGATGTAAGGTCGGACATCATTGTCCTGCCATCTAGACCTGTGAAGGGACAGGAGGGCAGGAAACTGTCAGCTAAATAAAAAACAGAAAGGAACTACCTAATGCTGAACTGACCTTTTGTAGGAATAACTGTCAAAATAAGTTGACTTCATGATGCATTTTTTCTAGAATCTGGTACATCTTCATTGGTTAATGGTATATTTGAGCTAAAAAAAAATAAACCACAAACTGAAAAAAAAAGTGTTGCAGTTTTAGGAGCGTGATAACCAAATGTTTCTGTAGTCTTTCTAATGTGTCCACCATTTACAAAGGCAAAATTAAAGGAATAGTCATACATTTTAGGAAATATTTCCTATGCTTATTTGGCAGAGCACAGTCACTTCCTGGTGTCTCCTTTTCTTTATGCTTTGGGCAGAGGCAGGGAGGTGGTTTCATTTTTAACGGACAGGCAATCTTCTCATCTAACTCTCAGTGAAGAAGCATTTCTCCCAAAATGTCAACTCTTCCCTTAATGGTTTGTTAATTGTTAATAAATCATTTACTAATGCTGTATAGAACCGTTTGAAGCCCTTTATTACTTAAAATCAACTTTTGAGTCGCTAGGTAGTGAAAAACCCCTTTGATTGATGTCAGTAAGATGTTAAAGGGTAAATGGATTTTGGTCCAGATTTTCAGCAGGTCTTAGGTAGGTGGTAAAACAGTCCTTTGGAGTGGTCATCCTGGAGAACTATACATATAAAAACACAGACTGAGTGTCCTGCTGGAGCAGCACCAGCCGAAGGGATTTTTCACAATGGCTCTTAATGGCTTATCAATAAAGTATCAGTCCGTTAATTATTAATCAATTGAATTAACATATTTAGCAACATAGAACAACACTATTTCATTGTTGCCTAATGCCAACCATGTGCCATTTTCATTAAAACACATGAATGCAGCATTAACTCTGACCTATTTTTAACATATCAGCAAAAAGACTAACCACGCTCTGAGTTAGGATGTGACAGGGCAGGTATAGTTGCACTTACATCAGAGGGATGTATAGGGGAAGGTAACAAGCTGCATTGCATAAGTGTGCGAGGACTGTAAAGGGCACCCTACCTGGGGACATTCCAGGAGTCTCCCAGAGACCTCCATAGCTGGTCCTCCTCTGTGCTGACAACCTGACTGAGCAGCCGCAGGGCCGCCTCTGTCAGCAGGGGAGAGAGCACAGTGGGAGGCAGGTCCACAGGATACTGAGGCACTATCTGTGGGAAAATGGAGGAAGTGTTTACTCTCACAACTAAGAGAGCGCCACAACTGTGGTGAAGAAAAATACAAACACATTTAACACAAATAAAAGCAGCTTGGAATTCAGCCCGTCAAAAATAAACTGTTGTAAGAGCTCACCACGCCTAAAATACTGAAGAAGATGTGGACATAGTCGTGAGCCCTGGGGTTGGTCAGTGAGCCGTCCAGCTGGCCCTGCGTAATGAGAAAGAGCACTTCAGTCACAGCCCAGTGCTTTGTTCTGAAATCTTTAAGTCAACACATCAGGGCATCATCTAACTTCATTACAAAATCACCATGTTATCTATAGAAACGTTTAAAGATTTGAAAACAAGTTTACCAACAGATTGAATCCATATTTGATTTTCTGAAGACAGGAGATATATTCCTCCCAAGGTGGCAGACTGTGAGCTGGTTCTGAAGGAGATATACAGTCATGATAAATACAGTACTCTGTACTGTTTATGTACAGTCTATGTTCTGTACATTTAGGAGGTTATTCTCCACTGAGTACTTCCTTAATTATATACGCCTGTGGAGAGATAAACTGGGAAAGCATATTACCATTTTTCTTTGTTTTTTTCTTCTTCTTCTTGTCCTTTTGCGCTGCATTTGCTGCAGCAGACACTTTGCCCATGAAGATCTCCAAATCATTTAGAACGTGGTTTAAAATCTCCTGTAGAAAAGAGAACAGAAAAACAAGAAATAAAACATATCCAGCAGCATGTAGGAGCTTACTTAAAAACTACTACATATGAGCATGAGTTTTCCTTGAGATGAAAAAGGGGATTTTACCATGTTCATGATAATTTATTACCGGTATAATCCACTACCTATAAACTTATGTTAAGAGATGTGGCAGCACTGACCGTGTTCCTCTCTGTGTCTGTTTGCTCAGGGGAGACCTCTGGGCTATGCTGTAATTCATGAAGATCAGGATGGTGCACCATTTCTTCTGGTGGGGTGTAGCTCCGTGGGGGAGGAACGCTCTCTAATCGGAAATAAAGAAACAAGTTTGCAGGTAAATATTGGTGTGACTGCACTTCAGGAGGATGTTGACACAGCACTGACGTTCTGGACAGAGTTTATTGCTGAACCCAGTTTATTTGCACAGAACACATCCATGAACCGTTTTGAGGAAATTAAAAATGTCAGTTGTTGATAAGCACCACTGTTAGAACTTAAGGTAGTTTTTCTTCTGTGATTTAAGTTTAATTTTTCATATGTTTTTAACATACCTGGTTCTCTGTTGCCCCACTGTGGGGGTGGGTGATACGATGGTGGCGGGGTCATGTGGCTCTGGGCTACTTTATCCAGATCACCCTTGATGAGCTCCGCCTGGTAACACAGATACGATTTAAATCAAACTCTCTTGTGACACCAACAAAACACAGCAACATCCATGCTGTTATGAAATACAGATAAAGGTTCCAGAAAACCGCTGTCTGTGCCTTCAGAGATTGCACTCCTCAACATGACTAACACATCCTCCCTTCTCTGGAGGTTGTCAAGAGGCCAAAGTTAAGTTCACTGATGGTTTTAGTGAGATGTGACTCACCCCGGTCTCCTCACACTGGAACATGAAGACTTGAGGGGTGCGTTTGCTGCGGTCTTGCACAGTTATTGTCAGCAGAGAGTTGTAGGCGCAGCTGTCCAACACAGCTTTGGTTTTCATGATGCTACTCAAAGGCAGCACCTCTAGCTCTGTCTTTAAAAATCAGATTGTAAAAGGGTAAAGATTGGGACCACAGGTTAATGAAAAGTGAATGTGAGAATGCACACAGTTAAAAATCAATGTGGAAAGCTGCATATTGATGTTGATAGTTTTGTAACAATTACACAATTGTGGACCAACTGTCTACATTCGTTTGACCATGTAGAGTACCTGTTCAGACTCTATCTGAAGTACGTGCCTTCTGAGATCAAATCTTGTAAGGCTTCTTAAACCATTCTTTTAGGAATTACTACCAACCTTGGTCTCAATGTCCTTGAGCAGTAGATATCCTCTCTGAATCTCCATGATCATCTCCTGGGGCCACAGACGACCTTTGGTATTCAGCCTCTTGAGCTTGGCCACACAGTCATTGACTGTCTTCACCTCTTGGCCGTCCAGCTCACAGGTGAACAGGTGCTGTGGAGTCACAGTCGAGGGTCATGAATGGGAAAGGCTAAAGGTCGTATTGTAAAGGTTGTATTAGCATGGCTCCATGCTGGTGATGATTTCAAATTTACCTCCACTCTGACATGAAAGTTGTCAGGATCTCTGTTCAGCGACTCAGAGTACTCTTTTCTCTGATCTGATGTAAAGAAACGTTTCATTTAAAAATCTCTTGGAAATGTCCCCACAAAAAGTAAAATATTGTTATACAGACAAATGTGTGTTATTTTGTTTTATCTCTTAACATACTGTATATGGATTTTCCACTGGGTCTGGACATGCCGTTTCTCTGCAGTGGAGCACCCTTGAGGTCATCTAGTTGGAAAGGCCACCTCTGCTGAGGGAGGTTGTCCTGTGAAAAACCCCTGAAGAACAATAAAAGGTATCAGACAGGAGAAGTGGGGCACATTCATGGGCCACCACCAGTCTGATCAGCTTATATGTCAATGAAATCATCATCGTCACCAGCACGGTGACCTGAAGATAACTCATCCACCGTCCACAGCTTAAATGCTCTACCACAACACAGTAGTGTTTATTCATGAAAAGGGTGTGGGAGGATGTGTGGAGTGTTGTAAAGATCTCAATTTTAGTGCTCAAATGGTTTAACCAAAGCTACACCAGTGACGGTGAACCTTAAGATGAGGTTTTACTGACCTTGGGGAATAGGAGAAGGGACCGGTGTTTCCATACATTTTCAAACACCAGCGTCTGTCTTTTTTTTTTTCCTTTTGGAAGAGTTAAAACTTCAGATTGTAGAATTGAAGAATCTCTTGGAAGCCACTCCAACCTGTGAGAAAAAAACATGTTGTCCTGTTTTATATTTAACCAGGAGAGGTGGTTGCATAGATACACTGTTCACATAACACACGAAGGATTTGTTCAGCCAGTTTTTTTTTTTCTGACCGCTTACAACAGAACTGAACACACTCTTTCTTTTGCAAATTAAAACTTGAATCAATGAGCATTAAAATGAAAAAAAGACTTCAGGGTTTAACTGCTACAGCTACTTTGTGTGGCATGACCAGTATATTTGGGTGGCTAATATTAGTCAACTTCAGCTAGCTTACGCAACTGAACTTAACATTATTCAGTTCAGTTCTACTCAGTGCTACTGTAACACCACATGATTGTCACATGTGACTACAGCGGCTGTTTTGCTTTGAAACTAAATTAAAGTGCAAACATAAGCAATAATAAAACACTATCATGGAAAAGTCCAGTTAATGAATTACATAACTGTTATAAAGTCAAGGCTTAAATGAACTAATCTTTCAATGATTATTAAACTGTAGTGATGACTTTAACACATCACTGGACTTAGATCAGTACAAATGGTATTTTTACTTACTAGCCGATCCTTCTTCCTGTATCATGAGATTAAGACACAAATCTGCCCCCAATTCAGCACAATACAGCAGAGTAACTTCAAAAATGCCCCATTGCTTATAAATTGAATAGAGTATATGAAGTACAACCTTTTCTATGCAAGAGCATATTTGTTTCTAAACAAGATGTATCGTCACTGCCTATCAAGATGAATTTAACCTTATTTGATTATTAAATAAGGTTAAACGACCTCTCATCTCATAACCTTTACATAATTCCTCAATTCAGTTATTACCTGTCAGTGTCAGCTGTGCTCCGGTGTCATCATTTCAACAACAACAGAACAGATCCTTCAACTACTCGGACAGCAGAAAGCATTTGTTCTTCGCACAGACTACAGACAAAATTTCCTTGACTTCCTGCTCGGAGGCATCAGGTTCAAAGTGCAACGGTCTGACAGGGAGTGACGGATCAAGAGGGTTGGTCTGATTTGTCATTTGAGGGGTAAGTATTCGAGGTAGGGTGGTAGGGTGGGATGCAGCAAATCTGTGGCTCATTATGAGTCCAAAGGTTTAGAAAAGCTTTACGACATCTCCTTCAGAGTGATCAAAGGTCTTAAGTGCTCCAGAAATATCGCTCAAGTGTAATCACTCTCAGCTATAAAATGTTGACGGTAGGTGCATTCCACACAGCTCACGTCGCTGGGAAATTATGTAAGCAAAGGTTAATCAAAGTGTCCAAATAAAGGTTAAACCCACTGTTTGAGGGGAAAAAATACAAAATACAAAACTGGCCAGTTGAAGTTGAATAAGAGAACCATTTATTTTACCATCAGCTGACGTGTAAATACTGTACACACCCATAATATTGACAGAGACGATCTTTAAAGAGGAAATAGTTTATTCTGTAAAGAAAAGTGAAAGTCTCGTCTTGGGACAATGAGTTGGGGGATTAGAGCAGCCTTCTCTGAAGACTTGACAGTTTAGACTGTAGCCTTGCTCTGAGTGGCCTTGGACAGAGCCTTCAGGTCTGTGATGCACTTGGCGATGCTCTCCTTCTCCTGGAAAACCACAAAAACACAGATATAAAGCTCTGACGTGTCACCTGGAGATGTATGTGCAAGATAGTACGAATAACAAGGGTTTCAAGGTCAGTTAGAAAACCCGGAAACTTTTCACAGCAAAGACCATTTTTATTACTATGAATCTTACTGTTGAGTAAGAACAGCAAGAAACAATTCACTGTTTTTTTTTCTGAAGCAATGACTAGGAATGGTAAGTTTTCTGTACAATGTATGATTTCCAAATTATTTATTTCAGTGCATTACTTTCTTAAATGTTGAAGAAGACTTTAAAAAGTCATCAAGTCCGACTTTGACAGTTAGTCAGCCCTGAAAGTATTTTGTTAGCCCAGTTTAAACACTTCTAAGGGTTCGGGAACAGAGGAAATAAATTCATGACCGTGAGTGAAAACAAGAATAAGGCAACTCCCTTTACTGCGTAATCAGACTGAGGGCCAAATAATCTGTCAAGCAGCCAAGAGTCACAGATGATGAGGGCCTCAAAAAGATAAGAACACAGTCGGGAAAATGCTGACTGCCAGAAACAGAAATTTTGACTACTTCCACTAGCCTGACAGGAAAGCGTGGGAGCAGGTGACTGAGAAAGCTACACAACTGTGGGATTTACAAAGTTTAAAAGATTTTTTTTTCACATTTCACTTTTACCAGAGAAAGTCTACAAGGGTGAGAACTCTCTTCTCCTAAACAATGCTAACTGGAGTTAGAAAAAAAATATTGCATGATCATCAATACAGTATTTAGAAAAGACTACAAATCTGAACAGACATTCAATGCCAACTTTCAGTTTTTCTTCCTGAGACATATTTTAGTTGGTACCCAAAGAGTATTGAGGTTTGACATCCAGCAATTTCCCCAAAACACCAATGCAACACATGACCAGAAAACTGACCTGCTGAGGAGTAAGGCTGCTGATGACGCTCTTCTCCACCCAGTTGACCATGTGCTCCTGCTCCAATTGGCGGTGGAGGTTCTGCAGGGCAATCTGGTAGTCCAAGCGCCTCTTCACCTCATTTGTCACCATGTGTAGCCTCTCTCTGTAGTTGATCTCCAGCAGCATGGCCACATTGTTCTGAAAGAGAAAGAGGAGTCCATGCGGTCTTTGTCACCATGCTACAGAAATATCTGCAGTCTTGGGTTGTTACAATATTTATTTTAAGAAGATTAAATTCCTTCTTTCTAGATTTCCCTTTCTTAAAAATTTAAGTGCAATTTAAGTGACATGAAGAACAGTTTTAAATCAAATTTAAGTGACAGTGTTAAACATTAAAACTCTTTCATACAGCCTTTCGCATGTCTGGGGTTTGTAAAAGTAATATAATTTTTATCAAAATATGAGACATGCTGATGTACAGCCAGAATTCAGGCAGATATTTTTCAACAGACTGCCAAACGGATAAAGAGAGAAATAAATGTATCACCGCATTTCAGGGAGACAACTTGAACTGTGGCATCAAAATCTGAATAAGCTGTATTTACATATGGCCTCTTATTTTTTCCCTGGACATCATTTCCCTCCAGCTCCTCACATTGACAGCAACTTTAGCAGGTATCTTAGGTCACGCTGGTGACCTGGTGCTGCAATTTCAACTTGTTGCCAGCAGAGGTCAATAAATGTAAAAACATACATAATGATGCCTGTTCAACTGCTAAAGCTCAGAGTAGACAGATACAGAGTAAATACCTGTTGTCAGTATGTCTTGTGTGAATGTAAAGCAATGCATTATGAAGGGTGAAGATACTGGGAAAGAAAAATGCAACCATCACTGCTGCTCACCCTCTTAGCATCAAAGAGCGCTGATCTTCCCTCAACCCTCCACTGCTCCTTCTTCTCATCCTCAATGGCCTGAGCCAGGCTGGTCACAGCGAGGTCCTTCACCTCCTGAGCCTTGGCCACTTTTTCCTGAAAACATTATAGTAATGTCTGATTATAATAATGTGTAATGTGACAAACAGTAATCTCTTTATTTAAAGACAACAGGGATAAATAAAAAAAAATCTAATCTGTGAAATATATTAATATTATATTAATATTAATAATATTCCAGCATCCAATTATTTGACAGAAACAAATCAAACACAAATCCACATGGTTGCCGGCCTACCTCGTTCAGTTTGTCAGCAAAAGCTGCAACACTTGGACCAAATTTCTTGACACCGTAGATGATGACACAGCCTATGGAGGCGGCAGCGAAGGTCTCATGGTTGATGACGTAGATTTCCTTGGAAAGCATGTAGAGGATGAGACCAGTGCCCAGCATATAAGGTCCTGGTGACAAAAGGAAAAAAAAGGCAGAAATTTTTTCCATAGTCGGTGAAATGATGTTTCTTAATTTTGATGACAATTTAAAAACATCAAAGCATCAACAATAACCAATTAATGGTAATCTTTGTAAAAGAGACACAGAGTCAACCAAGTGCAGCACAAGTCAGGATGTAAGAGAGTTGTATTCAATTGTTTTTCTATGTTTAAATTTAACATTTCTTCAAATCAAGCTTTAGTGCAATATTCACAGTGTACAGCAACATTTACAAACATGACAGAAAATTACATCATACCATTTAAACATTAAATGGCATTATTCTAATGCAAGAGTGAAAAATAAAGTTAAAAACTGCTTTCAAATGTATTTATTAACAAGAAACATGCATGTACATTCTATAAAGTCCTTGGCAATGGCAGTTATTTTTCTATTTTCGCTAGACTTTTTCCTCATGCAGATGCCTGTGGTGATTTTTCAAGTGCCGGTATAAATTGCTTGCGTTTCTGCTGGATGTTGCAACTTCAGCACAACAGGTTTTGCACAGTACCTGTTTCTGGTGCACGCCTGAAGCCTCAAACCCGAAATACTCCCAAATGACCGACATGCTGTTTTTCTTGGGGATTAAATCCCATAACTCTGCTTCTAGTCCAGCTGAAGCAATTTCAGATTTTAAGGAGCAGGTGGAGCAGGTTATACTGATTGGTTAGTGTCACCTGTCCACGAGCAGCATGATTGGTGAGCTTGGCAGGTAGCGAGACGGCATGTATATGTAAAATAGTTGACGCAGCAGATCCTGGGTCAGTCAGGAGCACTGCAAAAAAACCACAGCTTTGGCGATCACATAATCGCGTTGTCTAAAATCGCAATTTCAATCAGAAAACAATAAATCATTCAACCCTAATGACTGATTGCTGCTGGGCTTTGATCTAACATTACCATAAGATGCTTGTTTGAGAGCTTGGGTGGTATTTTGCATTTCCCATTTTCATCAGCACAGGTTACCTACCTATCTTGTGGGCAGACATTGCTCTGCTCTTTAACCAACTTATAAAATCTGAACCATTTCAAATCACTGATGTTGTGTGACTTATCTTCCCCAGTTTGGGAAGATATGTCATGGTCACACATTTTTACATTTCCAGCAATGTGTTTTTGTTTTTTTTCATTTTGGCCCTACACATGTCAGCTACCTAACCCTACTGCTGTAGCCTAATAGGGTGATTTTCGCCCAAATGCCCAAATGGACCCAAATGCAGGACGCTCATTAGTTTATCATCATTATTATGAGGTTTGTTTTCATGATTATTACTGAGATCATCGCATCACACAGCCCTCAGCTGAAGACTACAGACCTGTGACTCCAGTTTTGGGGTACAGAAGCTGGAAGAGCTCCTCTGGGAAAATGCCATGGCGGACTTTGCCTCCCTTCTCTGGCAGAGGGGGCACTGGGGCCAGACTCTGCGAAGTTGTGTGCAGGGAGCGAGACGCCTGGACCAGGCTGTGGTGGAAAAAACTGTTAGTTTATACAAACACAGCTCTCCTTGGATTTATATTAATTATTGATCAAATTTATCATCCTGTCAGTAACAAACACATTAAATAAATAAAAAAAAATTTCTAAAGACACTTACCCAGCTCCAAGGGGGCCACTGCCTTTTAGGGCACTGGCTGCAAATGACAGAATAAACAATTACATTAGTACACAGCGGCAACTTCTGCAAGTTTTCATAATGTTTAGTCTGTTTATTATTTTCTTGATTAACAAACACGTCTGAAACAGTTTCAACCAAAGCTGAACATTATAACCTTCATGAGGATATGACTAACTGCACAGCTGTTGTATTACACTGAATTAAATTCTAGCTAATAAACTGAACACTGGCTGTATACCACTGATACGATGTGGCTATTTCAATGCCGACAGCACAACACATACTAAATGCCAGGTTTCACATTAACCACCTCTAAAATTAAAACTGAATAAAAAACACACTTTTGGTGAACTTGCTTTGCTTGGTCGTTGTTGTTTCTCATCACTAGAGATGTAAAGAGCGCAAAACCGATCAACGCTAGCTGTCAATAAGGTGACTTTTGCAGGCGTGCAGAGCTAACGTTAGCTAACGTAGCTTCTGTTTGCTACCGCCACCTAATTTATCTTAAACCAACTGGTCGTGATGTCTGCTAGAAATGCAAAAAAGAAGGCAAAGTCTTTTCTAGGTACAAATGCAGCAGCTACAGTTTGAAAGCAGGTGACTTTACTTGTTACCTACAGCTAGAACTAGCATGTCTCTCATTCAATGTGCGGCCTTCACTTTACCCTTCACATTCACTTTAAACGTTTACTTCTCCTCTTTGACTCTTTGGTTATGTCACAACCGAGTGAGATTTATTAAGATGTCTAAAGCTACATTAGTACATACCTGAAACAAAAACGAGCCTGGACAGCATGTTTGAAGGACGAAAGTGCCGAGGTGTTGCTCCACTGGGCCGCCTTGTTTCGGCCTCTCCGTGCCCTTCTGCAAAGAGCCGCAAGTATGGCGGACACAAGAGAAATCCTCCTGAAACATCGCGAGAGTAGACCTCCTGTTTTAATGGAGACGGCCAGGCGAGGGCGCTAAACACGGGAGTGAGTTGGGATCAAAAGAGGTACTTGAGGTCTTAGAGAAGGGATTATGAGTTTATACATGATGCTAATGTTTTGAATTAATTTGTCTTTAAACTGCACCACTTTTATCAAAACCGTGTGTGTGTATCTGTGAGTGCATGTGTTATTTGCACTCATATGCACTAGGTGTATACTGCACTAGAAAGCCAGAAAACACTTACTAAATATTTAGTCAAAATTAAGTTAATCTGAATCTGAATTGTTTTTCATACCACTTAAATAACACAGCTAACTCTTTCTAAATCCCAATAGAGAAGAAAGTAGAATATTTAAATCATATGTTTTAACATATTTAATTCATAATAAGTCTATTAAAGTAGCTCCTGAATGCAAAAAAAAAGGTGTTTGTAGATAGTGCGTTTTCCCCTTTCCTGTACATGGTCTAACTATAGACTGCAGTTTATCAAAATGTTTTTTTTATTTTATTTTATGGTCTATCAGTTATTAATAATCTGTATAAAAGACAGAATTACAGATTTACTGCTTATATATCTACTCTACAGTTTGGCTAAGAGCCTTCAAAGCTCCGACCGTTTTTTTCCTCAAATTTACCATTTCTCTTGTAAGAGTAACAGTCTGCCCTTCTAACACAGTAGATTCATTTACACCCTCATTAAATCTAAGCCATTAACCCAATTCAATGAGAAATGAGACTGCTGTTTGAAAAAAAATTGAGCTATCCAAGAGGCAACCACACACACAGCACAGCTCCATCTCCCAAGTGGCGTGTTTCATCCCAGACTGCATGCAGGGGGAATTGGCTGGGTCTGTCTGTAATCTTGGGGCCCACCCGTGTGTGGCATCAGTTTGGAGCGAGTGGCGGGTGAGATAGAGGAACATATGACGCTGTGGTTCTCTTCACTTCCTGTAAAATTATGCTCAACAGAAACAGCTACATGTAAAACACAGACAAAGCACCCGGACATTATTTCAGAAGCGTGAGAAAATGGATGACTTCTCATCCACCACATGAAGAGTTTCCCCACTGAATGAGATGGCGTAGTAGGTAAGCTTCATGAAGCTTTTCTGCTTATTAAGCAGCATTTTGTCTTTGTATTATCTTGTACATTTTCCCTCCACAGCCCCAATCAATAGTTGCCAGTTCCTAGTCTGTCTTTGATAGGGTACTCTGATCCTCAAAGGAACTTTCTAAAAAAAATACACCAGCAATGCAACTACTGCAAAATCCACCATAACCTATACTACTACTACAGCTACTAGTACTACTATACTAGTACCTCTAAAGCTACTACGGCAGCTGCTTCTACAACAACGGACCTGCATGGGTCACACAGGACTAGTGAGCTACACAAATCATCCTTTACTGTATACTTTATTTTTGTACATATCTGACAGAAATATGGAGAACCCAGTGCTGCAGAACACTAATTTTCTTTTTCTTTGCCGAAGCATGTAAAAAGCTCTTGAAGAATAAAATGTCAGGATTATATATATACACATTAGTAAATGGCATATTTTCAGCCAAATTGTTTCCATACTGTGTATTTTTTATTGTATTATATATATATATATATATATATATATATATATATATATATATATTATATTATTTGCCATTGAAGGCATCATAACAGCCAGAGGAGCTGCCATGGACGTCCTGCCTGGACTGTACCTCTCCCCACTGAAAGACTTTGACCAAATAGTGGAGGTCAGAGCGGAGAAACGTGAACACCTGCGAGGACGTAACAACGTGACTTCATGTCGCAGCCCTACGAGAGAGTTTGACACAAAACAGATAAAAAATGAACTGAAAGAAAAGAGGCATCTGGAATTTCTGAGGAGGAGATCAGTGAGCCCAGAGCCCTGTGGTTTAAAGTCTACAAGGTCGAAGTCTTCACCAAAGACGTTCTCACAGAAATATCACAGTTCAAGCAGCAAGTTAAAGACACTGCATACAAATATCCAAACTAGCCCCACCGCTAATGGACATACAAAGATGATTTTAACACCAAACCGCAGCATAACTGATGGTCCGGGCACCAGCACATGGGTAAATAAAATATCCTTTGACATTTATATCACCAGATCCATGCTTCATCTGTCCCGCTGCACTGAGAATATATCACTTGCATGTTCTTTCTGTTCCTCTCATTTCCTCAGGCATCACTATGGTCAGAGCAGGTAACACCGATGATGAGACAAGAGAAAAGCAGTTCAAGGAAGCATGCATCTACCTCCACACCAGGGATAAGGGAGTCAAACCAGCAAAGGACAAATAGAGGGAATGGTGTTAATGGTAAAAGCCTTACCCATTACATGACATTTTGACCTGTGACTGTCACATTATCTTTGAGCATATACTAATATTGCTGTTTTTCTTCTTCCTCTCTCAAAGCTCAAAAGACAAGAATCAAAACATTAATCCGAACAGAAAATATTCACCAAAGATTGTCCCACCAAACTGAAAATATCCTCCCAAAAAAGACATTTCGAGAGGCCGGTGTGCAGACAGAGTGAGTGTCCCTTACTATGTAATTTCCTTGAAACAGAACTTAATGTCAAAAACACAGCTGTGATCGTCGTTTTATATTTATTTCCACACAGGTCTGGCCTTGTCACTGTCAAGGAATCAGTGAGTTTCAAAACTGTTGATTTACTCATTGGGGTTGTTGGTGTAAATTGCAGATTGGAAGAACAACGAATTTCATTAACGAATGTTATTCTTGTCTCTTATCTCTATAATAATAGGATGTTCAGCGGTTAGCTGACTGCTTACAGGTAAACCAACCAAATCTTTTCCATAATCCATCCTGAGCTGTGTCAGTCAGATTATACATGTCCTAAATATAACTAAACTAAATATATCCTTTCTCAGTTAAACACACTGCTATGACCAGTAGCTTATGGTTGCTACTGGCAACTGATATTTTAGCAAACTTCAGCTAATTTTGCTGTGTAACTGACATTACTGAAGTATGTTTGTGATTGTTAGGCTCTTTTTTTTAACTTGTGCCACTGTTAAACTACATTTCACCATGTATCCCATAATTCTCATTTTTTGCTACAGTGGCTGTTATTCAGCAAAACTCAGATAGTTTTGTTTTGTTGATATGTTCTGAAGATACTGAAAGCACCATGGGTAGTACATTCAGTCTTTGTATGTTGTTGTATCTGTCTGTGTGTTTTCTGTCAGGAGGCCCTGTGGAGAGAGGAAGCCGTGAAGAAGAAGATGGCAACCCTCCAGGAGAGCACGTCAAACCTCATCAACTCCTCAAACAAAATATGGACAGTAAGAGTCTTGTTTGCACTTGTTTAAGTCGAACACACCCCCTATGCGTTTCACAGCTACAGTTTCCAAATACCAAACACACATTTCGTATTTTACAGGGTCACAGTGTCGCTGCTCATTGTTCTTTGTTTCTGTGATTGAAATTACACTGAACATTTCTCTGTCACAGCTGTGCACACAGTCTGTGTACGGCTTAATTTGCCTCAGGAAGGCCTTTGCAGCCTGTGGTTTGGAGCTTCCTGCTTCCGCTCTTCTCTATACTGCATAGGAGGAGTGCAAGCTGTCATTCTTATGCAGGAAGGGTGTGACAGTCAGTAGCTACTATAGGTGCTAATCATCCTCATCAGCTCTCTCTAGTAGTGTTTCCATTTTTTTTTTTTTTTTTTTGTTGATTTAGACACTTATTTAGTTTAAAATCCTTATGTTAATTTGTTTCTCACTCAGGTATGTTGTTATTAGGCTACTTATTATATTTCTCTTGTAACAGTGCAGTGTTGCAGCACATTCAGACACTGTGATCTGTCCTGAGGCTCACTGATGCTGCAAGTTGCCTTTTTGTGCACCAGTGAGCACAGACTATGAAAGAACATGCTATCACAGATTTTGGTAGATGAACCATTAATTTTCCATCTGCAGGTTAGAGTGTGGCAGTCACTCATTTCCTTTCTAACCCACGCAGGCTCGCTGCAGTGAAGACCTGCTGAGAAACAAGATCAAGGCTCTGGAGGCGCAGCTGCAAGTCTGCCTGCAGGTAAGAACAGCAGCTGGTGGTAAAGAGGCGACCACTGAATGTTTTTTTAATCATACATTGAGGGTGTTACTTTATATTATTTCTTTGCAACCACCCAAGCATTTAGTCCTATGTAAAACAGCCAGCCTGGCTTTGCACTTTCACTCTGTCATGTGCTGGTCCAACTCAGCGTTGTTGTCCTTGTAGAAGTTTCCAAAAGATGGAGTGAAGAAACTGATGGTGCAGATGGAGAAGCAGAAACTGATATACGAAGAGAAAGCCCTGCTTGCCGTGCAGAAGGCCACACAGGAGAAAACTGAGGCAGTGAGCAAGGCGGAGACACTGCAGGTCAGACATGTACCTCAGACAGAAAACCAACCACATTCTTTCAGTTTGACTGAGGAGAAAGACATAACATCAGTGTCACTGGGTTTTCCGGTGTTCTGTTCACATAAAAAAGTTTAATGCAGTGTCAATATTGCAGCTGAACCTTGAAGATACTTTGTATTTTTGGCAACAGGAGTCACTAATTACAGCAAAGGCAGAGG
This sequence comes from Toxotes lorentzi, assembly GCA_037833715.1. NCBI lineage: Eukaryota > Metazoa > Chordata > Actinopteri > Toxotidae > Toxotes > Toxotes lorentzi. Next base: position 11,382,596 of record JBBMJY010000012.1, on the reverse strand, counting down.
CACTGAAGTGGCATAGCCTGTATGAGGAGCTGAAGCTGAGCTCTGGACAACTCAGGGAGAACCAGAACCTCAGTAATGAACAGCTGCAGCAGCTACACAGCCAAGTGGAGGTACGGTATAGTGTGGCAGTGTGTGTCGTCAGAAGTTCGAATGTCAGTGGCAGTGAAAAAAAATCTGTGTGTGTGTGTGTGTGTGTGTGTGTACTGTGCAGCTGTCCAGGGCCAGAGAGGCCGAGCTGATGGCGGAAGTGGTGTCATTAAGACAAGAGAAGAAGGAGCTGCAGTACAACATTTGCCTGCTGGAAGAGGACAACCAGATTTTAAGAGAGGAAATACAGCACCTTAGAGGCAAGACACATGGACCTCAGAGCTATGTTTGTTTTCCTGAATCTCCAAAGCCATTAGTGGCAGTAATTCTTGGACCAAACACTGAGTTCTATTTGTAGCATTTATAAAACTGCAAAGACAGCATGGGTTTGCTTTTTGTTTTTTATTTAAACGGCTTTCTGTGTCCTAGATAACAACAATGAGAGTCAGGACTTCATAATGGAGGACTGTCTGACGTCAGGGGAATCAAGGCCACAGCTGACATTGAGGAGAGACTTTCAGGTGGAGGAGCAGCTCCGTCACACTCAGGAGAAACTCCAGCTCAAGGAGAGAGAGGTAAATCGGGGATATTACAGTATATTGCAGCACATTCACAACCTCAGTGTATTTTTTTAATTTATTCAGAGCTGCATTGCAGGTAATAATTACAGTTAAGTGTTTCTTGATATAAGATATTCATCAATCCACGATAGATGAGCCAAAACAAATACAGCCCTCATTACAATTTGTTGTGCAGAGACTGATGCATAATATGCCCTTAGGAAAAATCACTTGTTTTTTCCAAAACTTGTTAAAGCTACTTTTAAAATGTTTTTTGAAAATATTATAATACATCTTAGTAAATAATATGTATTTTAGGCATACTATAGAAAATCTAATTGTCAATTTGTCAAATAATAATCTTTTTAACTCAACTTCCACTTACCAGCTTTTTCAAGATGCTTTCCAGATGCATCACTAATGTTTTTCAAATGACCATCAGACCTGCTTTAAAGATATTTCTCATATTACATCTTATTTCTGGAAAGAATTTCAGAAGTGCAAGTGAATTCTGGCACGTCCAGCTTTAAATACGTTTCTGAAGATAAACTGCATTGTACATTTATTTTGAATGGACTGTGGCCAAATATGATCTCCATATGTATCCCTTCCATATGGTGTGTGTGTGTATGTGTGTGTCTTTGTGTGCGCAGTGTGAGGAGCTGCAGATGGAGCTACATGCCATGGAGCAGGAGTGTCAGTCCAGCCAGGCCAGGCTGTCGCAGTGCAGGGACGAACTCCGGCAACTCAGCCAACGCAGCAGGAGGCCGGTGAGGAGAGTTTGTGTGTGTGTGTGTGTGTGTGTGTGTGTGTGTGTGTGTGTGTGTGTGTGTGTGTGTGTGTGTGTGTGTGT
>JBBMJY010000012.1:11264706-11375645 GCA_037833715.1 Toxotes lorentzi | reverse complement strand
TGGTTTGTTTTTTTGCCAAGGGGGAAAAAAGTTTTTCTGGGTTTTTTTTTGATGCGTTTTCAGGGAGGAAAAAGGGTTGTTTTTTTGGTGTTTTTTTTTTTTTTTTTTTTTTTTTTTTTTATAATTTACAAAAGGGTAATTTTCAAATGTTGTTTCAGAGACGTGTGTTCCATCATTTCCTGATGAAGATTTGGACTTTGATAAATTAGACTTTGATGAAATGTTTGAGGAAGACAAGACAGACGTCTCTCATGAAAACATACCAGCAGAGGAAGACAGGTCTCTGCACCAGGAAGCAACGGGTGAAACAACAGTTTTATCTAGAATGGAAACTAAAGATATACACAAGGTTGAAAACACTGATCTTGACCAGTCTGACGATGAAAACGATGAGGAGGATTTTCAAGGTGTCGACGTCGGTCTCGTGAGCATGGACAGAACACCAGAGGAGGATTACACAAGCTCAGACGGGGATTCTGAGCAGGAAAATTCTGTCTCTGGAGAAGATGAAGAGGATGATGAGGAGGATACGGACACAGGAGTGAAACCAGGGGATTTGTTGATGTCAGCTTGCAGCGGCAATGAGTTCTGCTGTGATAATAAAGAGGACAGGATCTTTGCTGAGGGACAACCTCTGGCCCCTGAGGGTGCTGAAAACCCTCAAGTTAGAAACGAGGAACAAGGTGAGAGTGAGAGCGATGAGGAGGTGTCCTATTTCGGTCGAGTCCCTCAACGTGGCAATGAGATGATGATAAAAGGTGATGTGACCGAAGAGGACGAGCAAGAAGGAGATGAAGAAAAGAGAGAGGACTCGTCTGATTCTGAGTGCGAGGGCATGAAAGTCGAAGAAGAAGAAAATGTTCTTGCTCAGCGCTTTGAGCAGGGGGTTGAAAATCCTTACAGATGTGCTCCTACCGCAGACACTTTGGAGTTTCAGGAGAGGTCAGTGCAAAATCTGCAGGATCTCATTGCTGAAGCCGATAGTGAGGAGCATGCAGAGGAAGTGAAGGACTTCTCAGGGGAGGAGCATCAAGAAGCAGGTGAGAGTTTTGCAGATTATCCCTCAGACTTTTCCTCATGTGAATATGTAGAGGATAGAGTCAAATATCCAGAGTGTAATTTCCAGTCGAACGCCTTGCCTCATACATCCGACAGCGGTTCAGATGCACAGCAGAACATCTGCCTGGAAGGAGCTGTGACCGATATAACATGGATGAGAAGAGAGGAGGGCACTGAGGAGGAGGGAGACGAGTATCTGTACAGCAGAGATTTGGAAATGGAGGCCGAAACGTTCAGGAGTTTCTATGTGGCAGCTGAAGAAAAATACAGAGGAAACACAGAGATTGTTGAGAATGTGCTGGGCAACGCAGCTGTGACGGGGTGTGTTGATGTTGAGAGTGACTCCTACAGCTCCAGTGACGATGAGGCCCAAGTGAGGAGGAGAGACGAGGAACTCGTAGATAGCATGTGTCTGCAAGACCCTGAAAACGACAAGAAACTGGAGGACACTTGGCTTTACAGCACGAGCAGTTCTGCGTTTTCCACGTGGAGCATCTCTGATGACCCTCCCATCACAAACAACAGAGGGAATCCACCAGATCTCAGCACAAACTGGGATTTCGAAGTGTTGAAAACTGCTTTCGTTCTGTGTGAAGACCTGTCAACCACAGAGGACATACAAGCGGAAACACCTCTATCAAGTGAAAGTCAGCATCCTGCAGAAAGCAACAATAGCTACTCAGCAGTACAGAGAGATGATCACAAAACAACAAGCCCCTCCTACCAGGGGTCCGTGGATGATAGCTTCTTCTTCAACACTGAACCAGAGGCCTCAGGGATCACTGAGCTGGGACAGTTGGGAAATGACGAGTATGATGATGAGAGGAACTGGGAACAAGAGCAGGAGAGAATCAAGGCTTTCTACGAGTTTTACGACAGCGAAGGGGAAAATGAAAGAGAAGGTGAGAGTAGATGAGATGGGCACACATTTTTTTCGTAAACAATAATATTGCGTTGCTTGTATTCCACAATTCATCAGTTGCCATTTGTGCATTTTTTAGAGAGGCAGATAAAAGTTCAGTTTTGCACAGATCCATTGTCTCGAGTGATTCACTATGAAACTGACAGGTAAGCAGAATCGTCCTGTCCGCATTAAACATTTTTTTCTTGAACAGTAACAACAACCTGAGCTGTGACAGCTCAAACCTAAAACTGTGTTTTCTTCCTCTTTTCCCAGCAGTGACAGAGATTCACTCAGCAGCTCCACAGACAGAGATGAGGACCTGAGCTCTGCAGAAACATCTGAAGTGAGAATATGATCATTTGCATGTGGTCACAAACGAGAACACATGGAAACACGTACACGTGAACACATTGTTTAACTGCTTTGTCTGTGCCCACAGGAATCAAGGGAGCCCGACGACGACACCCTGCCAATGATACCTGCTTGTGCTCCCCCAAACACTCGGCTGCCAGAGAGTGTGCCAGAGAACAATGTCAGCAACACACAAATCTGTACCAGACACAAGGTGAGTACTCACTGCACTGGACATTCACTTTGTTCATTTGTTCATTAATTGTTTGGTTATTTGAACATCTCTGCCCTGTTTTTTCTTTTATTTGTTTTTTTCCTGTAGTGTCTCAGCATGCTGAAGCTGATGCTGAAGATGGGTCTGGTGATAGGGGTGGGACTGCTAATGTTCTGGTTGGGCATGGACCAAATAGACTGGTTCAGCCAAGCCTGCTTCTTCTGGGGATAAAGCTCTTTTTTTTGGCCATCAAATAGTGTCTGTATGCTCACACTTCATGAAAACAAAAATCAAAAATGACAAGACTGATTTGTAAAAATGCAGTGTAAAGTGCTAGATGCTGAAAATTTAACAATTTTCTGTAATATGCAATATTGTGCTTATTAAAGATTGATCTTTGTTTAAAATGATGCTGATGTATTTGCAAGAACTGCAGATGAGTCATGTCCCCATTAAATCACTAAAAGTAAGGCCTCTACTCATAATGTATTTTTGGTATTTTTTTTCTATTGATAAGCCAGATAGGTTATCTAGAGGCCAAAGATTTTATTTAGAAGCTGGAATTCTTTTTCTTGCCATTAAGAAAAGCAACTGAAAACATCTGTACTGCTGTTCTGTTTAAATCGACCAAAGAGGATGTTAATCAGGTGATTGACAGCAGATTGTACAGCCCTGAACTGTAATTGTAATGTAATTACAATTACAATAATGTAATTGTACAATAATTGTAATGTTGCAAAATTTTTACATACAAAACTGATAAGCTTGTCATTATTATTATTATTGTTGTTATTATACGTTTTTAATTGTTAAATTTAACAGATGTAATTAAGTTCAATAAAATAATTTTTAAAAAATTTGTTGACAGTATTGTTGTACTCTTACTTGAGTGCAATTTTGATGACACTTGTGATGAACTATGGCTACACTTTTTTTGGTATTCACAAAAAAAAATAGGAATAGGAGGACAGGGACAGAACAGGAGTACTGTTATCAGCTGTAATATTAGTGTCAGTGTATATTACCAGCCTGCTGGTGGCGCTACACCTTTTCTGAAAAGAAACAAGAAGTTAAAAAAAAGAAAGAAGAAGAATTTGCCAAACGGAAATGGCGTTCCACTGAAGGTGCGAATGTTTTTAATACCTGGCTCAAAAAATAAGGGCGGGTCTCAGACTCTGCATGTTCCCAAGCCACCGGAAGATCTGTCCCTGCTGCCCGCGCGACAAAACGAGGTCCCGGTCACTCTCGGTGGGCGGAATCATGGCAGTTGGCTCCTTTTGGTAACTGAAACTACAGCTCAACCGAAACTGCACAAAAATAAGACAGCACAGAAGTGTAAACGGATAAAAGCGAGTTAAAACGATGTCTTCGCTAAGTAGTAAATCTGCGCAGGAAATTAGCGAACTGCTGGACGAATACGGGATAAAACACGGACCTGTGGTCGGTGAGAGACTCAGATTGTTTACTTTGTGGTTTGCGCCCGTTTTTGAATAAACGATTATGGCAGTTCAGTTTCACAGGCCTCCTCATGCCCGTGTCTCCTTCCTCCTGTTTGGGTCGTATTCATTTATTTTCAGTGTCCACCAGTTCATTATTTCTCAAATGTACATTGTGTGTGACCTTTTGGACTCAGACTCCACCAGAAGCCTGTATGAGAAGAAGCTGAGAGAGGCCATGGCCAAAGGGAAAAGAGCAAACTATAAACCATCACCTGACAAGACCTACTACAGAGAAGAAGGTAATTGAAACACTAAAAAAGTTTAACTCTTTCTGAGGAGGTGGATATGCAGTTTATCTTCAGTGATGTAAGTTCTGCTGAAGTGGGATGAAAAATGGTTTGTTAAGGCTAAACTTAAGGACATATGTGCATATCACACAATCACACATATATGGACTCACCAAGCACTATAAAGTACACCTGTACACCTGCTTATTAATACAGTTAACCAGCCAATCATGTGGCAGCAGTGAAGTCCAGACAATCATGCAGATACAGGTCAGGAGCTTAAGGTACTGTTCACGTCAAACATCGGAGCGAGGGACAAAATGTGATCTCAGTGACTGTTATGATTGTTGGTGCCAGAAGAGCTGGTTTGAGTATTTCTGAAACTGCTGATCTCCTGGGATTTTCATGCATAGCAGTCTCTAGAGTTTAACTCAGAATGGTGTGAAAAACAAGTAGCATCCTGTGAGCGTCAGTTCTGTCGACGGAAACACCGTACACAGTATAAGTATGCTGTTTCTAATAAAGTGCTTGATGAGTGTATATCATATATTACATCTTGTTATCTAGAGGCCAAAGATTTTATTTAGAAGCTGGAATTCTTTTTCTTGCCATTAAGAAAAGCAACTGAAAACATCTGTACTGCTGTTCTGTTTAAATCGACCAAAGAGGATGTTAATCAGGTGATTGACAGCAGATTGTACAGCCCTGAACTGTAATTGTAATGTAATTACAATTACATAAATGTAATTGTACAATAATTGTAATGTAACTGAACCTCTGCCTGAGTGTCTGCGATAAAAATATTAGTGAGCAGCAGTTTAATTTCTCAGATGCGCAACTCAGGTTTTGTGAATTTCCAGGAAATTGTGTGTAAGAAATGTACACTGGATATGATATTTAATGTGATATTTGTGGGTTTTTTTTTTTAATTCAGAAGAGGAAGTCACCTATGTATACAAGACACCAGTAAGTATGTTTTTCCACACTGCCTCCAGGTACTGGTCTGTTGTTTTTCATTACATGCCTCTTGCATCTGAATGTGGCCAGAGTGGAAACAGGCATTCAAAATTTTGATGTCAATGTTTAGAGACATATATATATATATATAAAACCTCTGATAATGGAACAAATTTCAGATTCTAATTACACCTGCATCAGGCCACACTACATGTTGGCTGTTGCATTGTGTTTAAAGGACCAGTGTGTAGGAGTTAGTGGCGTCTAGAGGTGAGGTTGCAGATAGCAACTAGTGGAATCCCCCTTCCTTTCCAAGTGTGTAGGAGAAGCTACAGTGGCCTTCGGGAAACATGAAAATGCAAAAGGCCTTCTCTAGAGCCAGTGTTTAGTTTGTCCTTTATGGGCTACTGTAGAAACATGGCAGTGCAACATGGTGGGCTATGGTACATATAAAGGGCATATTCTGAGCTAACAAAAACACAATTCTTAGTTTCAGGTACACTAATGATAACAATATTATCAACATTAAATTCCAGTTATGCCAGTCAAGCTCCCTAAATCCTACACACTGGTTCTTTAATGTGAGCACACTCTTGCCATTTAGGGGTATTTGTCCCCGGGGGGCAATTTAAGGCACAATGAGCAGCATGAGGTAGAAAAGAGACATTTCAAACGAGACACACAAAAAGAAGAAACACAGTATATACAGATATTCACAATAGCAGGGTGGATAAAGTGCAGACAATGATAAATATTTTATGAAGAATGTCAGTAAAAATGTCCTTTCTTCTGTCAACTACAGTTTGTGTCCAAAAGTTGTGTTGACCTAAAAACCAGTTTAGATTGTCAGCCCTAAAATTCCAGATCAGTGCACCTCTATCACTGTCAAAATCATTTAAGTTGAGAAAAGACTCAATGCTCTTCTTTAAAAATCTGATTGGAGAGAGCATCCTATGCAGTACATGTAAATTATATGCAAATCGGTACATCAGTACATGTAAATTAGCCCAGTAGTTTCAAATTACATTTAAAACTACCGGGCTTATAGGTATGCAGTGGTTTTTAATCAACACTGTTGTCAAATGTCAGTACTTATATTCTCTCGGTTTCCAATTTTGCAGGTCAGAAGTGAAGGTGCAGGAGACAGGTCAGTTCTTTTACTGATCCTCAACTATTTTGTTCAAACACTGATTGCCCTTCTTCTGTTCTCCCCCTCTTTCTATTTCATGTAATCAAAAAAGCCATTACAAATCTGTCTGATTTTATGATGATGACTTTTTCTCCTCTGTCTAGTGGGCACTATATGAGGTCAAGATCAGGGAGGACTGAGAGGGAGTTTGAACATGAGTAAGTTCCAGCTCTAATTGTTGCTGTCATTACGGTTGATGAGGGGTATACAGAACCTTCACGTTTACATTTTATGTTGCTCTCTACAGGACGTCCTACTCGACCTACTCAACGCCAAGGCCTGAATACAGGGGAAGGGATTTTGCTGATGAGTAAGTGTTTTTATACAAAGTTAATTGATGTCCTCAGCCATTTAGGTTCAAATTTGTTCACATCAACCTTTTAGCATTTTGACATCTGTTATTGTATATTTAAGAAGACCACCATAACTACACACAACTACTTAAAACCACAAAACCATGCATCCATAGTACGTTGTAACTCACATCAGATTTTAACTTTGGAGGAATGCTTGGACAAATTTGAGGCACTTCTTGAGTATTAAAGATTTATTATATAATGTAATTCCTCTAATTCCTCTCCAGGCCCTACATGTACGACACACCATCCACTTACAGAAACACCTATTTGAAATCGACGCCCATGAAATCCAACCAAGACGCTCCAAAGGCACCAAAGTCGTCTCGCCTCATCCCACTGTGGGTTCAGTTTGTGTTCTTCCTGGCTGTGGCAGCCTTCCTCTACTTAGTTTTTTCCAGTATGGAATCAAATGAATCCCTCAAAGGAATAGAATGATTTGTTCTCCTATACAGGCTCTGTTTAGAGGGCTGCTACACTTTATTATGCATTTTATTTTGAGGAATGTGTTTTGGCTAATGCCTTTATTTTAGACATTGCTGAAATTGTGATTTGTGCTATCTTTGTGTGTGTTATAATTGCAGTTTATTTGATTGTTTATGCTTATAGATAAATAATAATAATACGTTACTGTCACCAAGCTTCAGTGCAGCAGCACTACTAGAACAGATGAGGATGCCACTTCAAAAACACAGAATCCTTCCTCCTCTAACTGAGACAGCAGCTGTCTGTCTGTCCACTTAGTTTCAATGTTACCTGTTAAATCATCCGCAGCTCGCCCCAGCACAGTGTATTCATTGGCGTTCAGTGTCTGGTGCTAAATGTGCAAAGAAATGACATTTTAAAAACTCTACTCACTCCATACTCAATGGGTAACTCCACAGTTACACATGGAGTATCCACAGATCTTGATATGAGCAGTTCAAGATCAGTGGGTTATCAAAATACAGTGTCTCATATTTTATAACGAGACTTTAGGTGTTGAATGTGAGAGTTGTTTGGCACACAGAGCATCACTAAGTGCTAAAAGGAAAAACAAATGGCAGTCAACTCTGTTGTATTGTGGTGATCTTCGGCCAGTTACATCTACTGAAAGCCTCAGCAATTCACAGTAACTCCTGCTGCATGGGAAGATCACACAGTGTTTTATCTACAATTCATGAAAGGAAAATATCCAGTAATTTAACTATACATAAATCTCTCATTAGACTGTGTGACCATTGTGCAAGCTCAGACGCCTTCAAGAGAATTTGTGATTTCATCAGACTTTAAGAGTTTAAGAGTTGGGGGTTTTTTCTGTCCGTATTTCAAAAAGCTGACACACAAAAAGCACCTGAACTCGTGTCACAGTGTGAATTAATTAAACTACAGTTCAGAATCAGAGGCACTGGGGCAGATCTTTTAAGTATCCCAAAGGTTTCCTTTTTTCATTGTTAAAGTGCTTGGTAATAACGGGGTATATGATATATATGATTCTGTGTATATTGACCAAATCCTGGCAGATTATGTACTCTTAGGGTACAACAATGCTTCCTTTTGCCAGTTATCAAAAATAATTATAGTACAGTTTGGATGGCTTTCCCACCAGCTGTAATGCAAGTGCCTCCATGGTTTTATAGGAATAATTGGGATAGAACTGTTAATGTTTTTTCACTGTTTTAACTCTTAGTTGGAGAAAAGTTTTATGTTGGGCACAAATATGAAACTGATCTGTTTTTACAAGCTGTAATGTCATGTGTATGCTTTGTTTTTCAGGATTAATCCTGAGACATCACACTTTTGTACTGCATAGTCCAACCTTTGATGTTGTGATTTGTTTTGTACATCCGTTTCATAATTCAAAATATAAGAGCTTGTATATGTAGACAAGGGTCAAGTCATTTATTCAGGGGCAAAAACAAAATTTAAATGTTAAAATAACTGACGGTGTAAAAATAAAGAAACTATATATTGAATTATTGATAAAGGCTTTCTCCTTTTATGTAGTTTGATCTGATGATGTAAATTACAACAGTACATGTAGTAATATCTGTAAAAAATAAAAAAACCTCATTGAAACATGAAGCTCCAACAACAGCAACATTTTAATCACCTAATTTCTACTTACACACTAATTGCAGTAATGAACATGTTAATGATGTATGATGCATAGTAGGGTAAGACTTAAAATACAAAAACATCCTCTAATCCTCAATCCCTTAAGCTTTAAGGATCACTGATCTGTGGAAGCAGGTACATAATAAGCTAGTGGAGCCCGTTGTTAGTGTTACCCAGTAATAAAAACAAAACAGTGTTTTTGAACTGCATATACACGGAGAGCTGAGGAACCCATGTCACGGTTTCCCCAGCTCAGCTTTTAGCAGCAGTTTTCCACTTCATACATCTGAGGTCATGGCAGTAGCCGAGTCTGAATGAATGTGAAGTCAAACCTGAACCATCACTGACTTTCTGAGTCAGTCTTCTGAGGCCATTAGCCGACATCTCACTAAAACACAATGCTTAAGAGTGAATAACATCTATTGTTTCCCTGCAGTGACACCAGCCTGAAGTTTGCTATGAAAGAAAACTGCAGTACAGTCTTAGGTCTTTGTCAGTGTCCAGTGAAAACTGTGCCTCATCCAGACTGAATTTGATCCAGCTGGTGCCTCCTCTGAAGGTGTGGTGGATAACCAACCAAGCTGCTTGGTTCTGTGTTACATCCCCTGCCATCTGAGAGCATGTCGGACACAGTGTGAGCCTTCTGACTTTCCACTTACTGGTTCATTCTGCTTCCAAGGAGAAACACAAAACGCTCAACTTGAATCTTTTACCCTTGCACAATTAGAAATATGAATACAGACAATGAAAGTAAAATAGTGTAGTGCTTATAAAGAGTTTTCACCCTTGCTTGGAAGTTTTCATGTTCTATTCTTTCACAACATTCAATCAAAGTATTTAATGTGGGTTTTTTGACAGGTAAAAAAAACAGCATTTAATATCAGAGTGAAAAGATCTAAATTAATATAAAATTAAAATACATTTGCATCCTTTTTAAATAGGCCACACTAATCATAACTGGTTTATCCAGTTGGTTTTTAGAATTGGTTAAATGGAGATGGCCTGTGTGTAGTCAGGGGGTTTCAGTTGATTTGAGTTTTAAAAAAAACAAAGACAAAAGCTACTCACAAAAATGGTCAGTGCAAAGCACAAGTCACGACATATTAAATAACCTTTGATTTATTGTTGTCAAACTATAAAACATGAAATCTTCCAAGGGCAGTAAATACTTCTTAGAAGCACTGTTTGTGCAGGAGTCATGACCTTCCGTACCTTTGCCCATCTGTTGCCTGCATACACCATCATAGCTTGTTAACTGATAAGGCAACATAAGTGTTGTCCACACCTGTAAAACAAAAGCACAACCATTACTATGAGTACAGTTACAGGATGTTTCATATCACTGTGTATAAAGGCTTCGGGTGGAAAAAGGAACTTACAGGTTCTGGTCTCACGCTCCAGCTCAGAGGGCTTCTTCTCTTTGTTACACAGCACCTTGGCCACAATGATTATAATAATGACAGCTACTACAAATGTCAGGCCGGACACAAGCCAGCTGATCACCACTGGACTCAGTACTGGATCTGGGTCTGAGGGTCAGAGGAGTTATCTGTAAGTTACATTCAGGGTGTGTTTTCATAGATGCAAATTCCTCTACTGCTGCAACTAACTGCGACAACCTGAAGTGCACCTGCAAACGAGTGAAAACACAAAATCTTTCCAGTAAAGAACAGTCAGGAATGTCTAGATAGACTCTAACTGATGTAAAACACTTGTCTTTATCACTCTGAAATATCACTCTTGTCTATAATATCACTTTCACCTCTTATGGCTATAGGCAGGGGCTGGCTTTCTCTGGAGACAAAGGTGCGTCCACCCAGCTGGACCCGATACAGGCAGTAGTAGTAGCCCTCATTGGCGCTCTGGGCGTTGGGAAAGGTGAAAGTGACGGACGGGGTGAGGGCAGGCAGGGACTGGCGCACTGTGCCGTTGGAGCGGATCAGACGCAGCTGGAAGGAACCTCCAGGGTACTGCTGCTGGGTGGAGCAGGTGATGTTAAAACTGTGGCCTTTAATGACGGAACCAGCCGGGGCCTCAGTGGACGTGTTGAACCAGTGTTGGGGAGTCAAGAGTTCCACTGTGATCAGACAGAAAAATTACATGTAACATTTTACATTACATGTAAAATGTACTTGCCAATACCAATTGTTAATATGGAAAATTGAAACAAATTCAAAAATCAAAGTTAATGACGATCATGTGCAACACAGCTGCAGTGAAACAAACAATGACGATACAGAGTAGACATGAAAATAAAAATGTGTAACAAAATGTGTGTGTTGTCTAAACCTTTTTTTTTTTTTTTTTGCTCCTCTTTGGAGCTCTCACCCACATCTCACAGTCTTCTTCAGCACTAAGATGTCTTCACATGACCTTCTTTGGCTCAAGAAGACAGAGAAATTATATTGAAAGCTCAGAAAATCTAGTAAATGAACTCATGAGTTTAGATTTTGTTACACATTCTGTCTCCGAAGATCAACGGTGAACATCCGTGCTCAAACCGAAATGTCTGGTGTGCTCTAAGTTAGAAGATACGACATTTAATAAAATTAAACCAAATCTTATTTGAGAAATTAAAGTCAAATTTGGTGCAAACCAATTAGGTTGAGTTGGGCAGAGGATCAAACGTCTAACATAGACTGCGCAACAAAACAATGTGCTAAGGGAATGGGGATTGGTGCAACAGAGTTAATGTGGATTAGACAATGCAGTTACAACTCACCCACGGTGATGTTGATGGAATTGCTGGGTGGAGAGCTGAGCAGCTGAGAAGAGAGGCCGCCCTTGATCCTGTACCGACAACTGTAGCTGCCCTGGTGGAAAGTCTCTATGTCGGACAGTGTGAGCTCCACTATGGCCTGGGTCTGGTCTGCCCTCTGCGTAACCAGCGGCGTGGACACTCCCTGCTTGTAGAGGTGGAAGTCACTGAGGTGGTGACCCAGCGGAACACTGCAGCCAAAGCGAACAGCATCCCCGGGTGAGAACACAGTGTGAGGTGACAGCAGGGTGAGGGTGGGCGTTAAAAGGGTCTCTGTGAGTAAAGACAGGTTAATCTCAAAATGTGAGGATGATCCAACTGACCATACTCTTCACCTTGTCAATAACCCTGATGACATGCAGACTGTCCCAAACACTAGCATAGTGTTGCAGTTACCGTAATAAATGTCTCTGATCAGTCAACCAATCACTAGGCCTGTCACGATGACAAATTTTGCTTGGCGATAAATTGTCCCAGGAATTATTGCGATAAATAATATTGCCTTTTTGAGACCATTTTCAACTAATATAATGATAATGACATAAAAATGCAAGTATACCCTTTCAAAGATCAATAAACTTTTATTGTGACATGTATGTTCTCCCAGGCAATTCGTACTGGCTGTCAAATGTTTGCAGCATTTCGCATTTGCAGCATCTCTTTAGCAATTAAGCGCAGGACACTGTCTGTCAGTGGGCACCATTTTGCACTTCCCTGTTTGTCGATTAAATGCCCCCAGTGATTGTGGACTGTCTGGAAGACGGAGACGGCTCACCTGTTGTAGTTTTTTTCCCCAGCTGGGAAAACTGCACCGGATGATTATGTTTAAGGTGCAGATGCAAGTTTGTTGTGTTTCCGCTTTTAGTTACTACGGTTTTAAAGCAAATGCGACATACCGGCTGGCACAAGTTCAGTGGTTCACCACGGTTATTTGGCTTAAACCCAAAGTGCTCCCACACTGCAAACGTTGCGTTCGCCTTTGAAACCAATTCCATCCTCCCTCTGGCTTGCAACTCCTCACGGGGCTCTCATGCTGCACTCTGAAACGAGACTACGATGTGGCTGGCAAGTAACTGACGCGAGAATTCACCCGTCATTATGCTAAGGAAACGAGAGGGGTCAGTCGAGAACGATGCACCCGTTCTGTTTACTCTTTGGTAGAGGGAGAGACACGAGGAAAACAAACAAGCAAGAAACAAGAAATTATCGCGGCCGGCAAAATTATTGAGCTCATTTTAATTTAGCATTCAGTAAATTGATTTATTGCTTATCGTGACAGGCCTACCTATCACCATACCAAATACAGTATGTACCTTTACATTTATTCATTTAGAATAAGCCTTCGTCTAAAGTGACGCACAAATGACGCACAATCCAAGCCACAGCAGATCAAGGAGAAGCCATCAAGACCATTTTTGACAGGGAATGACATAAATAGTAGAGAGAAAATAACAGAGAGAGAAAGCGCAGCTCTTGGAAGACGTAGATCTGAGAGTGATTTTTGAAGACAGAGAGGGATTCTGCTGACTGAACTGAGTGAGGCGCCTCGTTCCACCACCTAGGCCCCACACAGGAGTTGAGTTTGGATTGAGATTTCCTGTCTCACTGTGATGGCAGGACTAGTCGCTGTCAATTTATAAATCATAGCAAGGGAGAAAATGTGTGCTTGTCTTGGCTGTTTATGTTGCTGTTATGACAGTGACTCGTTTTTGCTAATGCTGTAAGTTCTGGTAAACTACATGGATTAGTGGACAGGTGGACAGACAGATGCTGGTCAAATGTGACCCATAACACATGGACACTCTTGCCAGATAACAATTTTACATCCCTCAGCGTCCCAGATATTTTGTGTGTATTCCAGGTATTTAGTAAACTTACTATGTTTGAGATTTATAATGTCCAGGTTACCCTATGCAGGATTTAATGTTCAGAATTTACCTGTACCAGTTCAAGAGTAAATACTGGAGTACCCTGAATGCTGATATAAAGTGTTACTTTAAATGGAGTCAATAGCAAGCTGTCTTCTACGTAGTAAGGTGAGCATTTCATACACAGCAGAAATCACTGAGTCAACCTTGTGGTGGTACTCCTTGGCAGTTAAAATACTTAATTAGACTGGAGCCTCACCTGAGCATTTCACCCCTGCATCGTTCTCATGGGTGCAATAGGAGTTACTGTGGAGAACAACAGCACAGCGTGTCAAACTGGACTCATGTCCAGTGCACTGGACATGCCGGAGCCAGATCTCTCCTCTGCCTTCCCCAAATGCTGCACCACGAAGGGCAGATTCAGCTAAGCCACAGCCCAGCTCCAGGCATACCACATCAGCCTCCTGGAGGTCCCAGCCATGATCGCAAACCGTCCCCCACTGGTCATGGCGGAGGACCTCAACTCTCCCAGAGCACTTGTTCTCTCCATCTACTAGCCTGACCCCACCTGTGGATCAGAGAAAAATTACTTAGAGACAGAAAGTGTGGGAAAGGCTGCAGATGCAACAGGTTTACACCAACCCAAGGCTTACCAAAGGCATCAACTCCATCCCACAGAACACCTAACAGGCCTGTGAGGACATTAAAAACATGGAATTATTATGAGCCAAAAACAGATAAAACAAAAGCAGTTGTTTTCTCTTATTACTTACACCTAACTCTAAACAAAGAACTGCAGTCTAATGCAATAGTTCTGCATTAAATAACCCCTTTCACTGGGCTCAGTTTTGGTTAATTCAACATTATGGTCATTTTGAGGGCTGTGATTTGTGGTGCGGTTGAGTTGCATGACACTGAGCCATGTTTCTATTAGGTTGATTACCCCCATTAGCTCTACTTAGCAATGAGGCTGAACTAAATATTATAATACCTCTCGGTTTAACACACTACAGCCTCCAAAATGACCATACACTTGAATGAACGCCTTTCTACTGCCGAGCTGCTGTATTATACTTTAATTTTAGCTAATTAGACCCAATAAATTGTTAACCGAGAGTTAGGTATGTTACAGCGGTAAAATGTACAAGTCCAGAATTAAGCTAGCTAAGGAGAAACAAGTTTTGCAGTCATGACTACAAGGCAACGTTTCTTAAGTTAAAAACGAAAAAAAAACCCAGTTATTCTTCCTGACATGAATTAAATGTAGTAGCTGTTGCGGTTATTTATCCTATTGCATAACCACATAAGCTACCTAGCTGGTCCTGCTTCAGACCTAGCCAGCTGGTAAACCAACTTAGACAACTGCTATTAGCTGCCTTCGCTCACCCGTTAAAATGATGTGGAGGAATCTCAGCATCGTTCCCCTCACCCTTCCATCAGACGGCCGGGGGGAAGGATGCCCGCTGTCCCGTGGATGGTGCTGACAACCGTTCAAAGACAGCGACCGCACAAGACATTAGCTGGCTTGTGTGCTAGAAAGTAACTGAACTAAGAGCTAACG
This sequence comes from Toxotes lorentzi, assembly GCA_037833715.1. Classification (NCBI taxonomy): domain Eukaryota; kingdom Metazoa; phylum Chordata; class Actinopteri; family Toxotidae; genus Toxotes; species Toxotes lorentzi. The sequence goes on along the minus strand of JBBMJY010000012.1, from coordinate 11,360,605 downwards.
GCGGAGCAACTTTGACCAGCTAACACTTAACGGTAAATTAGTTGAAGACATTGTAGATAGCCGAGCAGCGCTAGTTAACTGACAATAAATAAATAACAAATGTCTTGACTCGAAATCAGGTGAGGCTACTGGAGGCTCTCACGACGTCCGGGACATTGTCGGGATAACGCTGGGAAAGCTGCAGTCCCGTCAGGCCACCGTACCCCGTCATCTGTCTGTCCCAGTGCTAAGCTGAGCCCTTCTCCCTGCAACAGACAGAGGTCACTACACCACCGCATTTAAACTCATCCGCTTTCTCTTTAAGGACACATTCTCTCCTCAATCAGTATCAATACAAGTCATAAGCGACAACATCCACAGTCCTTGTTTTGTTTCACTCACTTTCACTTTGGCATAGAATTCTTATTTTTTATGTTAGTCAGGAACATTAAGACCTGGTACCCTCTGAAGGTATAAGAAACTGATACCTGTATACATTTTTCAGAGAGTACGGGCATCAATTTATTGTACAATTTATTGACCAATCAGAAATTGAACAGCAACACAGACGTCACAATTTCAGCTTCCTCCTTGTGACAGCTCCCACTGTCCTGTCCTTAAAACTCTTTGGTCATGGGTCGGTTCTTCCCGGTTAGGGAGGACAATGTGAATAAACCAAAACCACAACAGGAAGAGGACAATTTTGCTGATTCATGTTTGACTGGTCAAGTGGTTTCACACGTCAAGTGACTTACTCAATAGATGTCCTGAGCCACATTTTCCATTGCTTATCATCTTCCTGTCAGAGATGACTCGTCTTCTCTATAGCAGAGGGTGTGTTGTTGTTTTTTTTCCTCTCTTCCTTTTGTTTCCCTCTCTTCTGTATGCATCTACATTTTAAGTGCCTCATGTTATTACCTCAGTTGTGTTCAGGTCCTGGGAGGCTTGTTAAGGCAGTGGGTAAAATGAATTCAATGAAATACAGAAGAAATCCTTAAAACCCACTTAAGTCTTAAAGACAGCTGCGACTTAGAGGAGGTTTATTTTCCATTTGAGACATCACCTCAAAACATAATGTCAAAGCTACAGGAGTGGCTCCAAAAAGACAAAGTTAGAATAGACTAGACATCAATCCAACTTAAAAGTTGTGTGGCAGGATTTGAAACTTGTCCATGCAAGGTAGGCAGTTTTGCAAAAATGAATTGCAGTGTTGCATTATCCACAAAAACCCAAAGCCAAGCGAGGGATATGTATTTTATATTTGTACTCTATACTTTGTAATTGATTTAGGTCACTTTGAAATCAATCTTTCATGTTGATCAGGGTCACAAAATTCTTATGTCTTGTAAAATTATTAAAGCACAGAAAAGTCCAAGGGTGTGAATACTTTTTATAGGCATGATATGTCGAGACAGTGGAAGACTTGTTTCCAGATCTGAGTGACTCGAAGTGAGGTACGTTGGCATAACAAGGGAAAAATGTAACACAGTTTCAGAAAATAACAGTATGAGGAAGAGAGTGATAAGAAAACACACCGTTCAGCGATTGTACAAACAGAAGTAAAGAACAAAGGAAAGCTTTTACCAAATATATTGTAGGTATTAAGCTTGTATATGGAAAAATTTAGAATACTCCTAAAAGAAAGCTGTGACTAAAGACGTGTTATTTGTTCAGCACAGTTCCTTCTGTATTGTACTGTACTTTAGCTGCTGGGTGCAGTTCTCAGATAAGCCATTACAGGTTTCAACCACACTCTCACACATACTTCCGTATTTCCTTCATGTGTTCATGTGTTTTCTATTCAAGTGTGTGAAATAAATAAAATATTGTACTTTTAGCCACATCTCTGATGTTGTCACCTGATTACTTAAATTAATTAATCAGAATATTTGAATTTCAGAGCAGAACCAACCAATTAGTCCATTGCATATTCTGATTTATCGGTCATTGAGCCACACTGACAGTGAAGGAGCTTCGCTTTACTCTTGTGCTTGCTACAAACATAAGGCAGATTTCTGTATCAGTATTAGGGTCAACAACCAACTGATGTAGTTTCTTGATGCAGTTTATTGAGCCACTGGTCAAAAAAGCATCCAAATTCTCATTATAATGTAAAAGGTGACCATCTTTTTCACAAAGAAAAAATACAGATGAGCCTGTATGTGTTTATATATATATTTTAAAAAAATATGATAAATTTCTCTGTAATTCCAAATTCAAAACCAGCACTCAAAACGGCCTGTGGTCATCACACTGCAAGGAACAGCACTATTGCTTGCACATAATCTGACTAACTTGAGTTTGTTAACTACATCAGTCGACCTGCACAGTCATGTGTGATGTGTACATAAACCACTGATAAAAGGAAACGAACACGGTCATAAAATAACAAAACACAAAATAATTTAGTTAACTTAACACCAGTACTCTAAGAAGATGACCTTTGTCATGTTGGGGGTTTAAGTAAGTACCCCGGCTTCTTGAATTATTTTGACTCCTAACGACAAGCTTTCAATAAAATAATGTGTTTAGCTCTTTGGATAACAGTGCAACCTGCCTCAGTTCCACCATAAAAGTCTCTGTAGCACCACATCAAAATATGTACAGTATGTGCTGCATTTTCAAAAGTCTCTTGCCCAGTGTGTCTTGGGATTTTGTGTGGCACCCATCACTTGTCAGGAAAATGCCAACTTTTTCGAACTTGTCTTCATTTGGACTCTCCCAGAAGATGGACGATGAGTTCATAAGTGGAGAGGACGATGGCTGTGTTAGGGATTTGTCTAATTAGCTGTGGAATGAGTCCTCTATAAAAAGCTGCATAGCCTTCCTCCACAGCTATTAACCTCCCTGTCTGGAAGAAATACTTGTACTTGCTCCCTTCCTCGCGCAGCCTCGTCCGTATGACCTCTGTGGAGACAAGCACGGAAAAGTATTAGTTATTTGCGTAAACATAAATACTTCTCCCTGGCATTACGTTACTACAAGAGAAAAACAACCGATGCATTTGTTTACCATGTGGGTAGGCGATGCAGGACGCACAACCCTTTGAAAAAGCAGCTGCCATCATCAAACTCAGGAAGTCTGATGCTCCTTTCTCCTTTTCACTGTTCGGGGACGTGAACTGGTTCTTGGTGAGGTGTTTTTTCAGTGTCTCGTAGATGAGGAAGCAGATCATGGTCTCCGAGATGCCGGCATAAGACGCGGTCAGACCTCGGTAGAAGCCCCTAATGCCTTCTGTTTTGTAAACATAGCGAGCACACTGCAGTGCATTCATCTTTTTCTCTCCTCTGGCTCTGAAAGATCAGACAGGTCAGGCTCATTAGTGCCATAAATAACATAATGAGAAGAACTACAGCTAACAACTATTTTAACTATTGATGAACATATATCTTTTGTATTGGTCAATTAATCTTGTAGTCCTCAAAATGCCAAAAATAAAGAATGGCAATCAGAAGATACAAGTCCTAATATAAATTTTAAGAAAAGCAGTGTGACATTTTTTACTTTATAATGATATCAGAATCACCAGGAACCTGTTCATTTCTGTTATCATCTAAGTCAACTTTCAACCCTACAAAAGGAGGAGGCATACAACACCCTACAGTTTTCTTATTTGACTGAATGAGTAACCTGCCTAATCTTAACTGAATTTTGTTTGAAAATATTCAGTTCTTTTTGGCCCTTTCATTCATAAAGCCACCATTTTGTGTTACAGGACAGGTGTTCCTTTAAGACAGACTGAACGTGTGAGCTCACATGATACTACTGCCCTATACTCGATAACGTAAATATAGACTCTTCCTCTGGACACAGGACGGTACGTCAGCACTATGTATTTATGGCGCCAGGTCACACGCTCAGTCTCATACACTGTGTAACCCAAGGACAGCGTCGTGCAGACAGACTCTGTTAAAGGTTTCTGTGAAAGGTCACATTATGTGAAATACCTTCACAACCACAAACTCCCTAAAATGACTTGGACTGATTTATACTACAGTGTGCCTAGAGCTATAAACAAAAAAGATGAAAAAAATACAAGTACACACAGGGCAGGTGAAATAAAGAGTGTACACACTTTTTCTCCAGCTGCATCCTGGTCTTGACCATCCAGATGGGGTTCATCAGACTGTTTGTAACAAAAGCTGAGGACAAGGGACAAAATAAGAATATACAGGTTTACACAAAAGGGTAACGAGACCATCATCCCCTCAGTGTGACTCTCAACAAAGTTGTTAAGGTAGAAAAATCTTTCTTTATTTGTTGAAATCATTGAGGGAAATTACAGCATGATCACACAGTATAAAGACCTGCAAAATATACTGAAGTCGGATATACAGCCACACAATAAATATAACCTTTTCTACAATAATAATAATAATAATGTTAATTTCAGATGCTTCAAAAAAAGACTTGTGTTGGCACTGTGTTATTTTATGTAACAAAGGGGATCATGCACACTGCTCACCTGCAGCACCAGCAGAGGACATGTGCACCACTCCACTATTAGGGACGAACAGCCCATTGAATATCTCTTTAGCTTTCGAGTATGCAGCAAAGTAAATGGCTCTGAAACACAGAGAACAAACTGGTAAGAACTCGTCAGAGAAAAGGCCCGTAAAGATTGACACGCACTGCTTAAATGCATACTGTGAATTTGGTTTTATGACAGCTGTGCCATTATGTAAATGATTCCATTTGGGCTAGTGTGAGCCTTTGACAGAGTGCATCCAGAGCAGTCTGTTTCCCAGCGCTTGCTCTCTGCTTGCTTTCTGGAACACACCGTCACTGCACCAGAACGGGCTGAATAAGCACTGGGCACCACAGATACCCACAGAGCTGCTCTGAATATAAGCCTGTCCAAGTTGGGCAGTGGAACGGGAGGACAGTGGAATTTCTGAGCAAAGGCTCAGGCTGTGGCTACTCATTAACTGTGGGCAAAGTATAGGTAGTCATGACCCTTTTCCGTTTAACAAAGTTTCAAAGTCATTTTGTGGCACATGCACTGGGACTATTTTACGGTTTTATTACTGCTGTATGGACGTTCACTCTCAAGTTTATCAGCCATGAGCCAAGAGGGAAATGTTCCATTTGCTAATATTAAAAACAGAAAAAAGGGTGAAACTCAAATTTTGTTGTGACCGCTTATAAAACACACAAATTTAAACTAGACCATTTATTATGAAGTTATTTTTATTACTTTTAGACAACTGCCACGTCTGTTGAATTCTCAAAACTCTGTCTGTGAAATTTTGAACATAGTGTTTTTGTTCCTTAGCTAATTTGTTAAAGGACCAGTGTGTAGTATTTTAGGGGGGATCTATTGGCAGAAACATTGCCATAAATCATTCATAACTCATAGTTATGTTTTCATTAGTGTATAATCACCTGAAACTAAGAATCTTTGCGTTTCCCTTTGTTTAGCCCTTCATATCCACATAAGGAGACGGTCCTCTTCCACCCACCATGTTGCACTGCCATGTTTCTACAGTAGCCCAGAACAGACAAACCAAACACTGGCTCTAGAGAGGGCCTTCTGTAATTGTATGTTACCTGAAGGCCACAGTAAGTTCTCCTATGCACGTCGGTTGCAAACTGCAACTTCATTAATAAATGCCACTAAATCCTACAAGACAGGTCCTTTAAGAATAAGTATAATACAAATACAGAGGCCTGATCCTGCTGACAGACACTGTGGCCTAAACAAACAAAGTAGCTGGCTCACAGGACTCTGTGAGGCTGGGGAGGAGCTTGGAGGCTGTTGCCATGTCAAGAGCTTCCTGTTTATACACCCAGTGAATTATTTCAGTCATTTAAGAGAAAAACATACACAGCTTCCTCCTTATAGGTTTTCCTTCGTCTGAAGTCGTGGTATAATGCATTCTGAAGAGTCCTGATACAAGGAAACAAGAGTCTGCTGGGAAACCACCATTGCGTCACTTTGTGACCTTCTCTGACCCTGCTTTGTTCACCGTTTTTGAATAAAAGGACAGTTCATTATGATTTATCATTACCTAAGCAACTAAAATGTGTGTGTGTGTTTTCACGGTACCTTGAGGGGGCCACACCGACAAGGTTCGGCCCCAGACCACGGAAAAGTGATCTTGGTCCCTCTTTTTCAAGAATCGACCTGAAATAAAAGCAAAGAGCCAAAAACCATTAAACACAAAAGGTATATTTGACAGACTTCTATTCATATACACCACTGTACTGAACTGTGTCTACATTTGTTACAGCGAAGGTCAGCAGAATTACCCCTGCTCTATTAAGGGTATGAGTATGACAGCTCACTCCTGCAATCATGCAAAGTCTTACGCCAGACCTGTTCACTTGAGCTGGTTTTGAATATGTTTCTACACTGAACCCAGCCCCCTCTGCAGAGCTTGGTTTGTCACGTCAGCCACATCCCCACAGAGTTTTTAACTCTCTGTAGGTAGTGCCCCTCATTCCCCAGATGACAGTCAGGCCTGCCTGGGGCCAAGCAAAGGTTAGGTAGTTGCAACTGCCATTTGTGTTGGTTTTTGTAATGTACACCACCTGTCTCCAGCAGCACTCAACGCATTCTGCTGTTCTCACACTGATACCCAACACCTTTCCAAAAAGTTATGAGTTTAAAATCACAACGGTGACCTCGTTGCAGGTCACAGTATTGTCCAGTCATGGAAACTGCATGACTTGACAACACTGTGACCCGCATACTTTACCTGTGGGTCCATAATGAATTTCTTGCACATTGAGCCTGTAAATGCAAAGACAACCCTCTAACAGCTCTGAAAAAAATCAATCTGTATCAGCTAAAGTAAAATGAAAAACCAAGACCTGAACTAACAAGAAAATATTTTTTCTCCAAAGAGAAAAACTTGTCTTTAGGCATATGTAGCTTTGATAGTATCAGCTACAGGAGACACCAGTCTTGACCGGTTCATTCTGTGGCCTTAGTCCTTTAAGTGTAATGTAACACTGACACAGCACCCTGCGTAACCCTCCCTCGCCCCCCCTCCCTTTCTCTTGGCCCACTGGGGCTACTTCTAGTCTTCTCCAACCTAAGAAAGCTCATAAAAGGGCTACTTTCATGGACATCACAACACCTCTTGCAGCATGTTTGGTGTCGCCCCAAACACCTGGCTAAGGACACTAAATACCAGCAGGATACTGTGTGCTTAATCCCCACATTATGTAGGACAGGATTAGAGCCCTTAAATATAAGACTATGAAAGCAGAAAGCAAATGACAGGCTCTCTGAGGTAGAGAGAGAGGAAACAGACTGAATCACAAGAACTGCTCCGAACACACAACAAAGACAAATTTGTTACGTCAACATAGACTTGCCTAAACAAGGAGGTCACGGCAGCATAAAGGCCAGTTTATACTTCTGCCTAGAATCAACGCTGTAGGTACGACACAGCTGTGTACCCTACAGCGTGGCCTGTAGTGCACCTTCCCAGAAATGTAAATACATGTTGCGTCAATGCAAACCACAACAACAGTGACCAGTGCCACTTTCGCAGGCAACGGCATAGGCTCTGCGTCAATCCTACGCAGAAGTATAAAGCGGTCTTAAAACCAAGTAGATGCAACTTCAAAAGTCAGCAGCCAATAATTATGCCTGTCCCTACATGGTAGTTCTAATAAACAGCAACATGCACCAGCTGTGAGGAGGGAACATGTTGTTTCCAGGTAGAAAACAAACGCCCCAAGGGACAGACTATTGTTTGTATTGTTGTTCCCCTAACAACAATACAAACAAACATCTTACCGTAGGACCTGCAGCAGCCCAGGTGTAACAGTTCCCGGTCGTATAACCCCAGTGCCACTTAGGGTGCCCAGTTGCACCTGGAAGACGGGCCGGAGGGTGAGGCCAGAGGACTGCAACCGCGTCTTCAACACCTCCAGGGGGCAGGTCACGATGGCTCCCACTGTACCACTACACCTGTAAATTGATTACACAAAAATCAGGATTATGGGTCTCCGGGAGGGATCTTTAAAATATTGCCAACAAAGTAGGCAATGTCTCACTGGTCAATATATATATATATTTGGTGTTACAATATAAGGGTTAACCTCCTTAGAATAGTGTGCTGCCTATTATCTGCAAGGTTACTCATTTGAGCATTGACTGAGGAGACATTTTTTCCATCATAACACAGCAGAGGAGCCATTGGTCAACCGCTATGAACAATTCTGGTCAAAGAGCAGTGTTTTGCAGTTAACAACACATCTGGTGCACAGTGTTTTCCGGCTCAGACGTTCTAATTGCACTTGGAAAGACTTGTTTGCCCGAGGAAAGGCTGTTTTTAGATAGCACTTTTCCAATTTCAGCACCAAAAAAACCCCATTCATTTGGTACATCCTTTCTTAACCGTGTCTATAACCTTGTCAGTGATAGGCTTAGAAGTCTGGAACAGATTAGACTAAGCCTCTGTACTGTGTCATGTCTGAAGGACAGAGTCAAACATCTTAGCAAAAGTGACACCTGACCTAATAGTCCATTCATTAATTATTACCTACTTATACATCACTATCTGGTGTTACAAATGATATTGTTTATATTTATTATTTTCCATATTGTGTAACTTTATCTGTCAAACACGTGCAGTCATATTGAAATCATGGGCCGTGGAGTTGTGGCCATGAACACTAACCACAAAGATAAGAAACCCTGGGGAATGGCTGTTTGTGCGGGCCCTCTGAAAATGACAAGCATGTGTGGAAAACTCCATTGTACGCATTAATTGTTGGTGTTGTTCCCCATCTACTTAAACTGACCAGAGGCTGTCATACAAGCTCAGCTGGTTTTATAACTTAACTGCTTACTCGAGAGTTAAACACAAAACATCCCGCTCCATACGTTCAACATATTGCATGTTTTAAGGCTATGATGTGATCGGAGGGCTGCAGTTAAAAGTAAAAACGAAGTGGCCAACACTCCCATCATATTATACATCTGACTTATTCTGCATGTCAACAATCACATATTCAAATCACATTTCACGTGCGAAGCTAAAATTAGGCTCTTCGCAAAATTTCAAGGGTAAAATGGCGTCATTTTAAACGAGCCAGTGCTGTTAAAACGTGACCTTAGCGTCCACTGGATGTCATCCAGCTCATAGTTACAGCACAGTCCTACATGGCATTTCGTGGTTTTCAGATGGTGTTCTTCGACCGGGTGGTGATGAACGTCGGTACAGGGAACTGGTAGTTGAAGACGTCTTATGTAACACCGAAGGACATCATTGCTAAAGGCTAACTGCTCCCATGACTGCGCCACGTCCAGACATAACGGCGACGAGAAACTCAGCTAACCTCTTAACCCACGGTCTTGAGATACACATTACATGTTCGGGTTTCACACAATGTATTATATAATACGCATATTATATAATACTCGCAATACGAACAAGACTTTCCAGACACAAATAAACAGCTGACTCTGTTATACCTTGCTAGCTAACGATAGCTAAAATGCATTAGCAAACTTCAACAAGGATAGCAGGTCCATGGAAATAAAATATGTTGTCGGGTGGTTCGTTGTCCACGACAACTTTGGCTAGGTAATTTGTTTAAGATGTAAACATTTCACAGAAAGAAATCTACGTAACACACTTGTCCACGGTTGAAGAACATAGTGAAAGAAACACGTCTAACTACAGTCTTAAAGCCCATGCTATGCTAACACGAGCTGGCTTGCCTTTATATACTTTAGCATGTTGGCTGGCGGCTCCGTGTGGATTGAAATTCTCTTAAGATTCACCTAGACTTCTCGTGGACAAGGCCGTGTATCCTAAGCCCGAGTTACTTCTTCGTGCTATATTAACCTTTGAGTTAGTAATGTCTTTACTCCGATTTGAACCAGTGTCGTTAGCGTGACTTACCCCCCGGCGAAGAGATGTAGCAGCGTGTCTTTCTGTGCCATCTTTCTGTCTTTTGTTTGTTTGTTTTTTCAAACAGCCACCATACTCTTATTATGTTTCTGTTAAAATCGTTGCGATCCCGGTGTGCTGCCGCTAATCCGTGTTTCCGTACCGGCTCGGAGAACCTGTCAGCTGTGGGCGGAGCGGCACTGTGGCCTGAAGAGCGTCTCGCGGTGACGTCGGTGGGCCGGGCGGGGGTGTTGTCCGTGACGTACGCACATGTGCTCGCCACCCTGGGTCTTTGGCCTTTTATCGAAGGGTTACACAACCATCGTACCCGCCACAAACAACACTTGTAACTGCTGTGTCCCTCCTGACCTTCACCGGTTTCAGCAGGAGCCGCACCCCCACCTTACCCCCCGCCCAAAACCCTAAGCTTTTCCATGTCATTTCTGATTTTGATTTCTGGCTCCTTCTCATATCTGGCTAACCTCAAATTTGTTAAAAATGTGCACAGTTTGAAGGACTATAATTTTCACCACTGCTCCATTCTCCATCTTGTTTCTTTGTCTTGTAGGGGGACCCTGTGTCAAAATTTAGCTTTATGCCCTAAATTATTTTGGTACATAATGTGTTCATTTGTTGAAAAGTTGAGTTTGCGGCATTGGTTCTGAAGGTTTCTTTGATAATCAATTGTTCAGTGTGTAAAATGACAGCAAATAGCGAAAAATGCACATTATGCAGTTATTTGTCTGTCAATTGTCTGGTCAATTAATCAACTAATGATTTCAGGTCTAGAGTACTAGTTGGTTTCTGGGAAAATAATGAAACTGCCATGTATTGCGACATGTATTGGTTGTTTTTGATGTCTGAAAATAGTGACAAAATGTTCTGCAAAGGGGATCACACATCGCAGTTGTACATTTTGATCTGCATGGTTATCTCAAACCAGTTTTCTCATACTTATTACCTCCTGCTGCTAGAGCACCTCCGACCTGTAGTTAACCTGTTCTGAGTCTGATAAGAAAAGGCAATAGGGAGAAGAAAAAAAAATTCAAGATAAACAACCCCATCTTCTTCAGCAGGAAAATCACAGAACAACAAAGACCTTGATTTTAACTGGACACAAAGTATGACACTATGACTGTTAACTGTGCCATTATGAACACGTGGTGTTATGGTATGAGCTGCCCACCAATGAGCGGTGTGTAATAAAAGTTGAAATGTAACTCCAGCGGTCACCCCGATGGATGTCTAAGCTACAGAAAGTTACTCAATTACTTTGATAACAGTTGTCCGTTAGTATGTCTGCACAATAACATGGGCATCTGTGTCAAAACACACTGGTAAAAGCAGCTGTGCTTGATTTTTGACCTATCTGAAAACATGTAGTTGTCATCCTGACTTTAGAGTGTAAATCAGCTCTGTGTTTCACATGATGATTACTGTTTTTATCAAGTGAGCAATGTTGTGTAGCATGTTGTATGAAAAGGTTTGGATCTGCTTTGTATCAGTCCTGCCAACATGAATGGTCCAATTTTAGCTTTGGTAAATGAACCTCACCACCTCTGAGGTGGGTCAAGTAAAACGAATACAAATATATTTCAGTATTGCCATCAGTGGTTAAGAGTAGCTAAGTAAATTTACTCAGGGACTGCACCTAAGTGCTATTTTGAAGTTCTTGTATTTTATTTGAGTATTTCCATAATATGCTACTCCATACTTCTACTCCACTTTACTTCAGAAGTAATTTACTTTTTACTCTACTACATTTATTTAACAGCTTTGTTTTTTTGTTTGTTTTTTCAGATTAAGGTTCTTTATAAACACATAGGGATGAACTTACAATGTATTGTTAAATACTAAACAAGTGGTTTTTGGCATGTGACACCTTAAAAAAAAGTAATTTGAGTATTTTCACACTGCTGCACTGGTACTTTTATTTAAGTTTACCATTGGATGATCTTCTCTGGCATTCATGCTTCTGTAGGTATTGGAAATGCTGACACCAAGTGAGTGGATATGAAACCTGCAGCTACAGGGCACTCTCTCACAGCTCTGCTTTTTTTTCTTTTCTTTTCTTTTCTTTTCTTTTTGTCCGTGTTTGTTCACCAGCCATATTTAGTTTCATTCTTCCTTCCCTCATCATTGTGTTGTTTTTGAACTACTGGCCTTGTTAAGTTGCAGGTGCGGTTTAGATCCCTTTGGGATTGTGTGTGTGTGTGTACATAAACTTAAATGAACCCATTCTTGTGACTTGTGTTCGAGGTTAAACCATTACATGGACTAAATTGTCTCAGTCTCTGTATCAGTGAAACTGTCAGTAGAACAGTTGGAGACTGATGCAGCAGTGGCAGAAGCTCAAACCCCCCTCATTCCTGTCCCATGTTTCACTGCCCCCCTTTTAATACTGGTTTTGTTCAGTGCTTGGCCCATGTACATTTCAAGTGCTCAAAACTTGTTTTCCTTATTGTCAGTAGTATGTCAGTGTAAACCCTCTTGAATATTCACTTTATGCCCATATGTAATGTATGCTATTTTAAAGTGTGTCTCAGGTGTATTTTTATTTCAATGCAATTTTGTATAACTCAATCTTTATTAAATACTTTGCAAGTTAGTAACAGTCTTTAAATAGCTCATAATCCAGGCACTGATTATTTAACTCTGTGGCTGTTTTTGACACAACTGCAACCATTGTTCTTCATCTTTAGTTTATACTTTTGTAACATTTTCACAGTATATTGAATACATGCATGGAAATCCACAAATAAAACACGTGATGTGGCACAGAGTTGTACATTCAACCAATTAGAATATAGATGTAAGTGTGTGTAGAGTCACTACGCTCACTTCTATGTTCCACGCTATTTTTCTTACCATTTTTGGGAGCATGACATTTCCCATCAAACCTGAAAGTGTACCCCCACCATCTCACTGACTTTCATAAGGGGAAACATCAAAAGGGGGGCCCAGTACTATTTATGGACAGTAAGTTCATGATCAAACGATTCAGTTTCTGAAAACTAATGTTCCCCATAGTCTCCTTATGTTGTGGCTAACATCGAACTTTGGTGGTAAACACTTTGTATGTAGCCAGTGTGTCTACGTACGAGCAAATCCACTGCCACACAGTTTCTGTAGGCACGGAAACTGATACAACAGTTGGAGACAGATGCAACACCCTCACCCGACTCTCTGGTATATTCCTCTTTCACCACTTAGGTGATAAAGGCCCTGCACATCCATACTGGTGTTTTCAACTGTTCTGGCTGATTAGACCTCTGATCAGGTTGAGGGATGTCAACAAACTCCATGTACTGATTTATCCTGCCCTAAAGGCATTTTTATTCAATGTCTGCTACATTTTGACTTGTTGTAGGGAGAAAAGCATAGGTGTTACTAACGACACCAACAGTGGCTCTGCTCTATTTAAGTTTCCCAAAAAGTCATGACAGAATCACAGTGAGTCGGCACGCACAGTGGCTGCTTCACTTTGAGGGTCCAGTTAAACGAAATTCATTTTTATTATTTACACCTGTGATTGTCCTACTGTGTCCCACATGTCAAAATGTCTTCTGTGAAAAAGGCGTGTAGGTGGAACAGGAGAGTGAGAAGACACCCACGATGGATGAAGAGTCATCAAATACTATTGCGTTAACATCTAAAGTAAATTCTCTTCAAGTTATACACAGCCAATAATTAGTTTATAGGCTCCAGGTGTGGATTCTACTCTATAGCAGCTTCTGAGGCCATTTTCCAGCATTTAATTGGCAGCAGTTCAAATTTTGTCCATCCCCCATAGCCTGAGGTTTGGTGATGTTTTTTTCGTTTCTTTTTTTGTTTTTACAATAAACACTTGTATAATGCACAACACACAGTAGATAATTTGAAATAATCTTTAATAGATACTTACAAACAAATCTACAACAAAGAATACAAATAAAATTGGACGCTGCAAGCAAGGAAAAGTAAGGTGTGGCACAGCGTGTCCACATCCAGCTGTGTGCTGAATGTATACCACATCTGCACATTAAAAAAAAAAAATACTAGAGTCAACAGGTCTATGATATGGCATTTGACAATATGTTGGCAGTCTGACCTTCTTTAATTACGTTTGTGCAGAACTTGGTGGATTGTCTTTTTCTGTCATTGCATTGCCTTTAATCTGAAGTTTGCTGATGCAGGCACAATGCCATTCACCTACATAGTCTGTTTGCACCCAACCCCCACCCCCCCCACCCACCTTTGCATCTCATAAAACAAACACTACATCAGTGGTTCTCAGCTAGGTGGCAGTGACACCCAAGAGTAGCAGGTTTTTACTACAACCAACCGTTACACTACTGAAGCTGTTTTGCTGGCTGATTCCCATTCTCTGGTTTAAAATGTGCAAACCAGTGATTTCAGCCGATGAGAGTGGTTGAATTAATAAAAAACAGCACTCTTGGGCCTCATCAACATGTGGTTGAAATCTAGTGAACTACAAAAAGCAGGAGTGAGAAAAGATTAAAAAAACAAAAAAAAAAAAAAGACTGATTGTACTGAAGAAAAATTCCTGCAGATGCATGCTACAAGTAATCACAGTGACATTATCCTTCTGTTAAAACTTCTGCTGATGATGTTCCTGTCAGATGCCTGATGTTCCGCAATGGGGCACATCCATATCGCAGCAGAAAACTGATGAAAACTGTGCAGTCAGTGGTCGGCGCTGCTCTTCAGCTGCCTCACAGTGCATTCATCCAAATTGCCCGACTCATTCACAATGGAATGGTCAGTTTTTCCTTTCTGTGTTGTTTGAACAGCGATTTTTATTTGTTGTCCATTTAAAAACCATGTTTTTCTAAAAGCTATAAGGATTTCATGTTGTGTTTCTCAATTTGAGAGGATGTACAAGTTGACGTGTGTACGTGCCACCTTGTGGTCAGATACTGACAGTGCACCTCTGCACCAAGATCCAATTTCCACCACACAATTTTGTTTTTAGCACAACAGCATTTAAATTTTACAAAGCCTACCAGATAGAAATTCAAAATCATAAAGTCTGGAGGTCACAGCAGAGGTACTGACTACATATGCCACATCAACTTACACACTGGAGGAGGTACACCAATATGGTGACTGTCATGGCATCGTCTGGATCAGCATGTGCATAGTGCTCAGTGATTCCTGATTTTATAAAGTTAGAGAATACAATTGCAAAGAGTCATAAAAACAGGATAAGAAAACTCAAAAACGAGTCCAGCCACTGACACAGAAGCTTACTTGTTGAATCATTCATGAGGCTTAGTCAGTCCTGGAGGTTTGAGCAATGCTGTCAAACGGGTTCAACCCAAGACGGATCCCAGAGAAACAAGAAAGAGAGTGAGAGACGAAGGTGCGCTGTGTGTGTGGTGACTGTCAGCGCCGTCATTGGTAGAGCAGGTAGTTCTTGAGAGAGGCCGGCAGGGGCAGTCTATGGATTTCACTCAGACGGTCTCTTCCTAATGCCACCCTCACCGAACGCCTACACAGGTCCATCAAAGAGAGGGGTTCAGCTGGAGGGAGACAACAGGAAGAGCATTTATGTATTTGCAATGGCAGAATGTAATTTCAGGAGTGTGTAGGCTTGTGGCCTTAACTGAAATCTGATCGGCTGTGTGTGTGTAATGTGTCATGTCCATTAAATGGACAGACACTCACATGAAATAACTGTGCACAGGGGAGTGACCTGAGAACAATCAGAGTTTTTTGTAGAATATAAAATCAATGCCATCAGTCGATATGACAGATAAAATTTGAGCTGTTTTGTACTTTTAAAAACAGAAAATACAAAGATGTTATCCCCGGTCTATGCAGGCTCCATCACATGGAGGATATTCAAGGAGGAGGTTCACAATGAATGTCTGTGCCGTAGTTGACATAGATCAGACAGTAGGGTATAACACTTTCAAATTTGTTGGCTAGTAATGCTTTAACAATTAGTTGCTTGATAAAATATTTTACTAAATACAAATTTTGATTAATCTGTTTATCATTTCTATTAATAGTCAAGTAAAAAAAATTCTTAAAAGGAATGTAAGCACTTTCTACAAACCCCATTTAATTTAACAAGAAGCCAAAAACCTCAAAAACAAGTCTTAACTGTAAGCAGCCATACAACAATTTTAAATAATGTCTGAAATTAATCAAATTTGTGATTTAAATAAGGAAATAGCTGATCAAAGAATAAACAAATGATAATGACAATGTGACTAAATATTCAGTGCCAAATTTTGATACGACAATTTAACATGTGCTACAGACAGATTTTCTTCTGCCTTCCAAAAGTATTGACGTTCAATATGCATCCCATACATCCCATATTTTTTTAGCTGCAGTACCAACACTGTGTACCGGACCCAAATAGCCACAATATTAACAACATACTGTGAGATTAACTGATTTTAGTATCAGTGTATAAAATCAGGGACTTCCATGATCCAAATCCAACAGTAAGAGCAGTGTCATATCACACTGAAACGAGCTTTTATGCATATCACTGCATCTGTAGTGGGTCTTTTTCAAAGATCTAAACTAGGTCGAGGATCTGAGCTGAACATAAAAAGCTAATGAGCACAGAGCACTTGGGACATGTGGGTAGTACAACATGTTTTGATAAGCACCTAGGCTTCCTCATTGAAAGCTCATGACCCTTTCGCCATGGAATAATTGGGATTAATTTAATTGGAATAATTTGTCTGGCAGCTTGTTTTGCTGAACATGACGTATCATTGGATGTTTCAAAGTGATAAGCACTAAGCTCTATGAAGGAGGCGCCACAGCCTAATTTAAAAATAAAGGCAAGGTACAGTTAATGAGGAACGCTATGGCAGGTTTTAGTGAGATCATGTCTGTACTGTGCTCACCCTGTACTAAGAGCAGGAAACAGTGACATCATTCTCACATGAGAAATAGTGAGTCAGGGATGTGTCCATCATTTTTCCAGTTTAGATGAAACCATACGACAAAAGCCTCGACAGAACGACTGAAGCCTCAACCCTCACCCCAAAAGGGAAGTGGGCAGCGTGTCATCTAAACTGGGTTGGGAAAACGATGCAAGAGTCAGGGATACAGTTAAATATTAATTTATATGTAACCTGGATGGCAAAGCAAGAATACAAATCAGTCGCGTTATCACATGTACTGCTTTACATAATAGCTGAGAGGCAGCTGTAATGATTCAAGTCAGAGACGATAATGCTGCTCTACAGTAACCCCGTCTGCAGTAATGTCCTCTTTAGTATGACAGACTCTTAACTGTCACACCTTTGTTTATTGCATCAATAAATACTGTCTCCGGTTATGCAAGAGCTGTATACAAGACATCATCACTGATCAAAAAAACACTGTTGCTCATGAGAGAAGACAACAACCAAGAAAGATTCTAAGTGCTTATAAGTTTGTACTTACGATCGAGACCATTTATGTACCGGATTCGTATTTCACAGTGTCCCCACACGGCGCTCACCACCGGGTACAGCTTCCTGCCCTTAAGTCCTCTGAACGCCACCCCTAGATAATGTCCATCCACTATGTAACCCAGAGTCCCTTCGTCCATGTCCAAGACTACTAAGAGGGAGTCTGGTATTATGAAGGTGTCGTCTGGCTCGAGGAAGGCTGGGTAGGTTTTTCCTGGGTGGTTCTTGCCATCATGGTAGAGTTTACTCCTGCACAGGTCCCAGCCCCAGGACTCAGCGTTGCTTCCTACCAAAGCTGTGTAGCCAACTGAGTGTAGCGGGGCGTCGCTTGTAGCCACTCCAACCACAGCGTGCGTGCCCCTCTGACGCATGGCCCAGCTGATCTCCCACACATGCAATCCCCTTGTGTAGCCAACACGGCCCCGGATGGCGTCCGTGCTCTGCGCCACAGGGTGCCTGTGAAACACCAGCTTGTTGTCGTCCTTAACGAAGATGTTGAGGGAGCGGTCATCGTTGTTCCACGAGTGCTGGACCTGGACATCCAGGCTGGCAGGTGGCATGTCCAGCAGCAGATCCAGTCGAGACGGTTTAGTGTGACTCAGGGCCTGTAGCTCCAGCTTCAGGGGGCTGAACGCCGGATCCCGCATATCAATGGTTTTGATGCCACCTGGGACTTTTTGCCCCATGCTCGGGGTCGTTATAGCAGCTCCTTCTTCCTCCTCTTCCTCCTCCTCCTCCTCCCCCCTCCTCAAAAACTAATGGGGGGAGTAATCAGCCTGAGACTTTCACCTCCACTGTGTTCCTAGAACCCAAGGAACAGGTTTGTGCCTCTCTGCCACTAGATGCACACAGCCAAGGTCAGACCAGGTGTAGTTTGAAGCCTACATGGAGAGATTAAAGGAAATGAAAGAAAAAAAAAAGACAAGTCCATTATTCACTAATTTAATTAGCCATCTTTCTGTTTGTATCAGGAAACGTTAGCATCAGATCCAACAAAACAACAGGCTAAACATGAGGCACTTTTGAAGTTGAACCTTATCATGCCACCATGCCCTCTGATAACATCAAAATGGTGGATTTGCTGTAATTACATCAAACCGCATTTGTTGTAAATGTTACAGTGCGTATTTACATTTAACACAAAAAAAAAAAAAATCGCTCATTTGGTAATCAGTGCAGAACAACTGATTTCGGCAGCAGCGCAGTTAAGTGCCTTCAAATGTGACTTTGTTCTCATGTGATGCTTTGTGTTTAAAAACATATAGAAAGCAGTGTCCCATGACCTAAGAAATCTGATATGTTAAGTTAAATACCGACTTACTCTGATAACATTATCATTACACAGTAGCACGAAGCCTGTATCTGCTGACCATAGCCTCATTTCCTACAGCCTTAGTAAACATGTACTATCATTGTGATGCATTTATCAACAATCATCTCAATTGAATCTAAGCCTAGAGCAGTGAGCTTTGTTTTTCCTCCCTACCAGTCCACCATGATGTCACGTCAACCAAGACAGACAAGACAAACAAGTTTCTGCCACTCCAAAGTCATAAACATATTTTCTAGATTGAAAAGATTATGTATAATGGACTTGACTTTTAACTGTGAATGGACTGGATTAGTTACAATGTCAGACTGAAAAGCTGCAGTTCAACATTTAATCTGAAAGGTCTGAGCTCCTCTGTACACTTACAGTCCTACTAAACAAATGCCTAACGAGGGTTCGGTAGTGGGACAGTATATACAATGAGATAATATAAATTTGTCAGTTGTCATAGATTTTGCCATAGCATTAACACCATGGTAACTATCATTTTAATGTGCCTGGTCATACTGGTCAATTCTGGGCAATGTTGGAAATCAATGAGCGGGACTGATTGATTTTTGACCTACAGCAAAAACAATATATTTTTTAAATAAATCTCTTAAGTTGTGATCAAGGCATTATGTTTGGTTTAATTTTGTTTTTGATCAGTTTGCATGATTAGAATTTCACACCACATTATCTTGAAACTGAAAAGTTTTCATATTAATCTTAATGTACCTGATCCACAGATCAACATTCAATCTTGATCCTCAGCAGTTCATAAAAAATTGAGATCCATACAGTGTACAGAAATATAATCGTCTAACTGGCAAACACCCATGTTATTCTGTGCTCCTTTTGCCAAGTAACTCATTTAGGATTATGCTGCACAAACAACATGGAAAAAAATTGAAACTTTATTTGATTAGCTGACCTCAATTTTACGCATTACCTCTCCCGCTTTTCTTGATAAAGATAAGTATCTGTGATGCAATGATGTTGCCAATTTGGCCATTTCACTAATACATATACCAGAAAGCACTTGATATTCTGACAGACAGGACATTTCTGGGCTTTTTTGGCTCCTCCGAAAATTCAAACCACAGCTTCAAAAATCATGCAATTTTACTGACATGTAACCACATAATCAGAATGAATCTAATTTGGTCATGTGATAAAACTTAAAGTGAAAAACATCATGGAGGATACAAAAAAACAGGATATCTGGTATTTTGATATTTTATGTATGGAAAAGCTAACAAACACAAAAAGCAGCAAAGAAAGTAGATCCCTGACCCTCAATGGACTGAAACGTTACTCAGCTATTCTGAAAGTGAAATATTCCCACAAACTCCAAAAATAGGGGGAAAAAAATGAGGGGAAAAACTCCAGCCATTTCCTATTATATGGTTGTCTAGTCAAAAGGCAACAGGAAAAACATTAATAAAATGTCTGGCTCAAAAAAATAAAAAGAAGTTCTGTTGTGTTTGAGGGACACAGCTCTTTTGGGGGTAGAAACAGTATCAGGAACAGAAACTTGACAGTAAAAGCCTGACAAATACCTGCTGTGCTTCACTTCACCAACTCCATTACAACAGGCCACAGCTGTGATGGGGGCACTTACACAGTTTATTAGTGAGAGGCCAGAATCTAACAACAGCTTATACCTAATTTTTATATTCTTCATTTCATTTGAACTTCAGAGGCAACTGAACGCCAACTGGACTACTTTAGGTCAATAGTCAGGCCATTATTTTATAGTGAAAACCCTATTTGGCCCGATACCCCACATTCCACATTAAGGATCAATATCTCAAAGACACGATGTGACTTTTTGTGGGTGCAGGTGTGACTACTGCTGCTCTTTTGGTCTCTTGGTATTTTGGCTTGTGTTGCCATGAGGCAGTAGAGAGCATTGTGTAATGTGGAAAACTGTGCTGCTGGGAAGGCCACTCTAATTGAATTGTAGACAAGAGTTCATTGAGAAGTGCTTTGGCTCTTCTTCTAATGCAAGTAAACAACCATTTAAATGGGTCATGTCTCTTCAGTGATTGGAAAACAGGAGGGAAGAAAAAGCAAGCAGCGGGTGGCCAGCATCTGAATGTAAACAATCTCTTTTTCAATGCCTGTCCAGCATTCAGGGAGAGTGAAACATGTTAATTTGCACACTCTTTGAGCCAGGAGTTTACCATTACCTCTCCCTGTGGCAAAGCGCCACCTTACAACGCACACAACACGCACAAATAAATCAAAACCAACAGAACAATAAAAGGTCTTCCCGCATTTACCTTGGACTTCAAAACAAATGTAGCCATTAGTGGCATAAAAGAAGGCTTGTGGAGGTATATATTTGAGCTGGGATCCTGGCCTGGGCTATTTGGGGTTCCTGGGCCCCTGGGTTGGTTTGGAGCTGATTAAAATGCAAGAGGAAGGGCTCACTGGATTTGCTGGGCCAAGGAAACACTTGTCTCTATTGTGAGGCCCAATTTAGACTGGGCCCACCTGAACTTAAGTCCTAGCCTGTTTGTTGACCTACTGAGTACATAAAGCTCAAGACTTAGCAAAGACAAAGTCATCCATTGTATGGATACAGTGCTTGCATGTGTTATGTAATCTAGGGCTGCTGAACATAATGCAGTCTGTCACTTCTCTACGACTTTTCCTATGACTGAATTTAAACAGTGTTTTAGTTTTGGAACAGGTTTTTTCCAGTTGCTTTGTTCTTTGCTTTAATTCTGTTTCAGATCATCATCTTTATTATTACTGATTAAAATCAATGCAGTTGAATACAAAAGCTCTGCAATAAATCCTGATTTCACAAAGGTTATAAAGTTCAGTTTTTGTTGACTCAATTGCCATTTTGGAGGTTGCAGGTTGTGATGCTGTTTAACTACAGTGTGTAAGACAGAGGTGTTTCTGATATTTGGCCTACCCTCACTAGCATAAATATCAATTAGGATAGACCAAATATTCATAGTACCTCTCAGTATAGATAGTGGTCCACTAACAACAGCCCCCAGAATGACCATAGACCTGAATCAACTCCTCTCTTCAACAATTTTAAGAAAAGTGGACCTTATTGTTTCCTTTATTAAAGTAACATGTATTGGCTGTTCCTTTAGAGTGCATTAATTTAGAGTAAATATCCCTAATAAAGTGGCAAGTGAGTGCATGTAGGCCATTTGGACAGTTAAACCACAATAGCTTGTCATGCTAGCTAATGTGAAAGCAGCCTAATCTTCAAATAAGCTCTCGTGGGCTAGGCTGCCGTGTGCTCCTGGCTCGAGGAACGTCCACGCGCGACCACAGACCCTAGCAGCGCGTAAATCGAACGTTACGAACCATTGATTAGCAACATTGTTTCTGTTTACTTGAAGCTCGACCGCGTTCGAAACGTTTGTTACACAACAAGCCGCACAGACCGTCGGTGTTAGCATGAACAGCAGCAAGACACGGCTCACGTTAACAAGGGGCGAAGACAAAAACAACTCAGTGCTCATTTTTTAAACTGGACGTTCTGGAGGGTGACAGCCCTTTACGGGTGTTGTTTTCGATATCAAACATGTAAATGTGATGTAAAGAGGAACACTGAAACCGAAACAAGCGCTTCGGCAGTCACCATATGAGCAGAAAACAGGGGCAGAAGGGAAGGAAAGGCACACAGCAAACAACAGACCTTTGAGAGGCAGTGAGACAGCAGAGTGGATGACACCGGGTAAGGCCTCAGAGTCTTCACTCACTCCATCGCACTTTTCTGTTCCCTTCTCGTCTAAGGTTTTACCATTTCAGGCTGGACATGAATTAGGTGAAATGATGATGGCTGCTCTCTAACATCTCTCGCATCACGTGGTAAAATGCTCCCAGCTGCTATGCTAGATTAGGACCTCCCCGTACTGACGGCCAGGAGTTACAACAAAGCCAGTTTCATATTGATATTGCAGTTTATGCGGCTGTTTGTGGTCATTTTATTCATGAAACATGCATCGTGTGCATGTGTGCATCAATGAACACATTTGAGATTAACTGAAGATGAAAAACACTGAGTTCTACAATAAACTACAGCTTCAACAATTAGTCGATTGTTATGTATATTATATGATAATATTCGAAAGATTTTACGTTCCCCAGTTTGCTACTTTTATTTGTCACACATGACAGTGAATGTTTTATAGACCAAACAATTAATCTGTTCATTAAAAAAAATAAAAAATAAAAAATCTAAAGATTAACTGATAATGAAAATAGTTAGTTGCTGCCGGCCTGCTTGTGTTCTGTAACTCTGAAACAAATCTTTCATTTTCATTGTCACATTCACTTACATTCATTCACACATGTTCTTACACTATAATTCCTATATTTTACACTCTAGTACATCTGATTTGTCAAATGTTCTTAATATTTTTCAACATGTTTTTTTTTCTCGTGACTTACCATCCTAAAACCCTTGTAGGATGGTTGTCGCAGCTAAGTTGTATTACTAATAACACTAATAATAATAATAATAACAATAAGAATGCTAGAAAATGCAGTCAGAATGTAAAATGTGCTTGTTGTGATACAGGAAGCATCAAAAACTACTGAATTTTAAAATTGACAATGTACATTTATGTTACACAAGTGTGCACACAAAAATTAGAGGGAGGAACATGAAACATTTGGTTCCACAGTTGTAATTCATAGGGAAAGCTAGTTATTACATTTTAAATATGTGGTTGTAGATACATAAAAATATCCAGTCACACACTGAAATATCAAAATTATTACGTAGATAGACTGACTAATTTAACAAAACTGTAAACAAAAACACAGTCTTGACATTTTCAAAATTAAAAAAAAAGAAAAAGAAAAGAAAACAAACTGGCTCAAATTAAACAGGCTCAGAAGATGGAAAATATCCAATCAGCAACCACTCTCCAATAGAAAACTAACTTCAGTCCATCACCACCACAGGACGTATCACTGTGTAACCTCAACTGCAGACACTGCACTACACTACACTACACTGGGCCCACATGCTGTACAAGACAGGTAGGATATCACACAGCCCCCGTTCATTCACATCTTTATCATTTTTACAGTAAGCCAGGAAGTTTTACAGTAGTTACTAGTGCAAACTTTAAAAAGCTGCTTTGGGTTTACGCCTTGTCTGTAGTGTACTCTCCGGTGCATTAGATTCATCGTGAGTCCTCAGTATCTTCATAACAGCTGTGCACGTGTATTCTCCTATTAGGTATTCTTGGACTGGATTATGCGTTTATGGTTTGCCATGGGGGTATTCATGTGATGTGTAATGGTGAAAGGAACCATAATTTATAATTCACACTCCAGTCTGTCAGACACACACACGCACACGCACACCCCATATGACCAACTACAGTAGGAGCATGACATTATCGACAGCACCAGTGACCATGATTGCTCACACATGGAAACACTGGTGCACTTTGTTGTTCAACATGACCTTCAGCCCTTCACCGCAGACATGGTTTAAAAAAGCAGAGAAGTTAAGGAGAACGGAGATCCTCGACATCAGTGACTGCTCTATCTATACACACACACACACACACACACACGCACACACAGTATCTATCTATCTATACACACACACACACACACACACATACATTTGGCAATATATCATTGACTGACATAGATGATGATGATGCACATGACCTTAATGTACCGGACAACTGATGCAGTCACTTCTAATCTTTCAAACACATATCTTCAGTAACAGGAGCTCATTTACAACAACAAGGTCCATTCATAAAGGTTCATTCATAAAGAGAATGGAAACAAGCACAGTCACTTGTTCCATAGTATAAACCCCTATTTTGTTTCATTTACTGTACCTGGCACTGTGTAGCACTGTGAAAGCTTCCTCAGAATTTCCTCCAAATCTGCAACCTTTTGTGAGTCAGAGCGTGCACATGCACCACATTTCACCTGAGTGTTTTAAAATACCAGGACACTGTTGCCATCTAGTGGTTTCTCTGGAATAGACACCTCCTAGCTGAGGTTGACAGCCTTGCACTCAGTCTGCACAAAACTCACACACTTCATTAATTTATCACTTATTCAGAATTACATTTAATTCCTCGCAGAGTCACACAATACAAGTTGCACATGGTGGAACGTTCTGAACAAGTGCTAAAGGCTGCAAAGCTGAGTGGTTGAATGCTCAGTGAACATCCTCCTCCTCTTCACTTCCTTCAGCACTTGTGCATACTTTCACATTTGGCATCTGATCTCTCTGTGACAAGGACTGGAATTAATAGGACATTAAAAATGACCTTATTTGTCCACTGTGTGAGGCGTCTGAAGGTAATGTGGCTCATTTTACATCCTTGGTGGGGAACATAGCTTGGCGACTTGAATTACCTTCTCCTCAGCTCATCTCCCAGTGAAAATCCCATTTTCCCATGCCGTGATGGCGCAATGTGCTGAGCTTGGTGATATCTCAGGGCCCCTCCACAGTGGAGGAGGGGAGTGCAGACATGCTTACGGTCTTCCTTTTAGAAACCATCATTTCAGCAGGATCGATAGTACGTCCCACTCCATGGCTGCACTGCCTCTTTGGGGGGGGGGCAAGGCAAGCAAGCAAGTCCGAGCAGCACACGCAGCCAAGGTGAATGATCGCATGCTGCGTCAGACACTCGGCTCCTCACTTGTACTGAGATGCAGTTTCTGAGGAGGACCAGTGGGTGGATGCTGTCCT
Organism: Toxotes lorentzi; assembly: GCA_037833715.1. Taxonomy (NCBI): domain Eukaryota; kingdom Metazoa; phylum Chordata; class Actinopteri; family Toxotidae; genus Toxotes; species Toxotes lorentzi. The sequence goes on along the minus strand of JBBMJY010000012.1, from coordinate 11,335,315 downwards.
CATGTGGTGGTTGCAGCAGGCTACATACGGATAACGCTTGTGAACTAGTTCAGCCATCAGGTGCTTCATATTGTGAGTTTTTTGTCTCTTCGCTGACTCACAAACGTGCCTTGAGATGAGTAAAGATCTGCAACTGATGCAGCTTGCACAAAACCCTCCTGATGCCTTTTTTTTCCCCAACCGTCCTACATCTCTTTGATTGTATTGGAGGTTGAGCACTCAAATAGATGCAGGCTGTAGGTGAGAAGACATCTCATGTTTCAGTGGATGGCTTGCAATATAAGACCTGTACACTCTAGCTTTGTAAAGCAGAAATCCTTAGACAGCGATAAAAATAATCTTTACCAGTTATCAGAGTTGTGTGCATGGACAGCGAGGTTTAGAAAATCATGCACTCTGGGAATACTGACCTCTGCTTAGTTATTTATATGAACATAGTGCTGTATATTGTGCAAGAGGCTCAGTGAGAAAACCTTTCACACCATTCTTTTAATTTACTGCAGTCCTGTTTAATTTTTTTAATATTTAACTCTTTAACCCGTATAGTGAATTCTACCTGACAATATTTTTGATAGACATTAACACACTAAATTCACAAATTGGGCTGCAACTAATGATTGTTTTCATCATCAATTAATCTATTATTGATTAAACTAATTTCTCAGTTAATCAATTAATTGTTTAGTCTATCAAATGTCTCAGTTTCTCAGAACCGAAGGTGAATGATTACAGTTTCTTGATTTGTCAAATCAGAATCCCAAAACTAGAAGATATTCAATTTACAAAACCAGCAAATCCTCGTATTGAAAAAGCTAAAACAAACAAATGGACTAATCAATCAACTAATTGATTAATTTAAGTTTAATTTACTGACATGCACTTAAAATCATTTATAATATTCCCAAATAAAACCTGAAACACTCTCAATAATTTCTGGTTATTTTACGCATTAAAACAATATGGTATAGTAATTTGAGAAACTTGGTATAAATGTACACTAAAGATCAATATTTCTATAAAGAGGCAGGACCAGAAATGTACACTCATTCACTCCTTTATTTGTGTCTTTGTGTGTGCACACGTCAGCAAGCATGTATTTAGTGTGTACTGTACTTGTGTGACTTTGAGAAGAGTACCTGCTGGTCTAGAGTGAGGAAAGGGCGTCAGTTAAGAGAGGTGCACCACTGCGGGACCGGGGGGATGTGGATGGGACAGGATGTGTGGTGCAGTACGAGCATCCCCTCTGCTCCGATCGCTGCTCATTTGTCAAGTTGCCTGCAGACTTGAATGGTGCATTGCTGCTAAAACACAGAGAGGCAATCAGCAGTGGAACAGCACACCTCCAGGGAGGGGTCCCAGGTGGATGAGAGCCTCCTTGGATGATCTGCAGATTAGGGGGTCTTTTCCTTCCAGAAAAGTCACTCAGCACACGCCAGAGGAATAAAGTGAAGACAGATTTGGATTGTCCTCATAGAATTATTTCATATTGTGGGGGATGGGGGACATTTGTATGCTTTTTTTTCTTACAGTGAACAGAAAGGAGGAGCATGGTTGCCAGATTCATCAAATCCACCCAAAAGCTACAGAAAATGTTATTTTGAGTTTCTTCTACTTTCAGTTTGCTGTCACAAATTGACTAAACTGTCTAAAGAGCAGCGTCCCTTGTGCACTGTAAGGAAACAGAAATCATAGAACAAGTAGAGAAAATACATTTTCCACTCTTACAATAAAACATCAGTTTTCCAGTGTGGTTTCAATCATCTGACAGACTTTATTGTCATTAGTTTGGCTGATTCAAACTCAGACTCCGTCCTTGCATATGAGCAGCACTGAGATCTTCTCCATACTGGGACATGCAGAGAAGCTGAGTGAGGTAACAGCGTTATTGGCGGCCTGGTTGTGCTGGCTGACGTGGCAGAAGACGGGCAGACCCACAGAGCTCATCCTGCGGATCAGAGCCAGAGACAGTGAGGAGGTGACCGGCTCGCCTGTGCTCTGGTCGGGTGAAGGCCATCCTCAGCTCACACAGCTCATCAGACAGCATCCATGACACGGGCCGGCCCGTCTCATCTGTCACACAGTGGTTTGGCAGATGGCGGATACAGACTTTCACGTAGTTAAGGCTCTCCTGGTTGCCTCCTTAAGGCAAGTGTGCATCCACGAGCTCAGCGTGGGACTCATCCAGAAGTGATATTGGCAGCTGCAGTGCCTTCCTGGTCCGCAGAGAAGAATGTGAACAGAAATTATGAACATAAATCAGTGAAATGTAAATCATATTTTCTAATCTCTTCAAAAAGTAATAGAGCTGTCTTGAATTGAGGTCATGAATTAATTTCAAAAACTCACTCTTGCCAGTCCATATTCTCCGGGCTGTGGTGGATGAAGGCGTTATAACCCACATACTCTGTGATATCGAGCCCACGGAGAGTGGCAAGTTCTTTGATGAGATGACAGTGTGAGCTTGGTACACCTTTCAGAGACACCTTGTTTTAATTTTCCCCTCATCATCACAGCTATTAAATTTAAATTTACAGAATGGCTCTAATGATGTTTTCTATTGTCAACAAAAGACCAAAATAAACAATGCATTGATCCCACTAACAAGTACTGTCTGTGTGTCCGAGTGAAACCCAGTGGTTTATTATTGTTATCTAAAGACCATTAAAACACATCACTGAACCACATTGTTGCACTGGGTGATATGTTCCTTCATTACAATGAACACACACACTGTAGTTTATTTTGAGCTCACACACTGTCCTGCTGCCAGAAATACTCACTACATCACACCGAATGTGTTTTAATCTGCAGGTGAAAATACTTCCAAACAAATCCAGTGCACTCTTTACTCCAGTTTAAGTAACATTTGCTAAAAGTGACAGTGTCCCGCTGTTTAAAAAAAAAAACCCAATGGGTTATACATTATTGGCATTTCTAAATTATTCTAATACATTAAAGAAATGTTGTGCCTTCATTCTTTCACACTACCTCTGAATATGAGTCCGCTCCTCCAGTTTATGAGCCTCTCATTGAACAGCAGACTTCTCAGAGTTTCTGGGTTTTTGGTGAAGAAGGTGCATATGTCAGGAATCACCCTGGAGCTGCTGCTGCTGCTGCTGCTGAAATGCTTCACAGGTAGGTACAGACATCAACAAGCTGCGCCGGAGGAGCCTATAGGTTATCTATCTTTGTTCCTGTGTGCCATACCTGTTTTCGACGGTAACAAATAGCAGTAGTGAATGTAGGCCAGCAGTCAACACTAAGCTCCAGATGACACGAGTTGTTGTGGAGGATATGCAATACTCCTCCAAGAACCTGGAATGCAGAACACAATGCAGCCGGGAAAAAAAAAGACCAAAATAACAAGTGGCTTGCCATCTCTGCAGATGACAAAGGCACACAAATAACACAGGACACTATATTCAGTAGAGTGGAGTTTGTTTTAGGATCATGTCAACTGATATTCCCTATTTCTATTACACACAAGGTTGTTTTCTGCCATACTACCATACAAATATTAATATTTCAGTTAAAAAGACAGCAGCATTACAGTGATGGACTGTGGCAGTTCCCTGTAAAGGATATTTTTCGTCAAAGTGAGGTCTTTGATTGCTTTCAAGATGATCATTTTTTTATAGTTTTTTTTCCCAGTAAAATGGCCACTGTCTTGAATTTGTTCCGAGTAAAGGCGTGCAGTTTGGCTGTGAAACTTAATTTTTACAGGTGTAATTTAGCTGGTTTACAGCTTAATGGGCGTCTATATACTACTGCCACCAGATAAGATAAACACACAGTACAAAGTCTTTATTCTCTGTTGAAGGAATATTTACTTTACCTGTCCTTGAAAGTACACATTTAACTGAAGTCATTTTAAATGCACAAAATACCTGAAAAGGAATCCAGACAAAAACATAACTTACAGGTCTGTTTTATTGTTTATTTTAGAATATTACAGTCAGACGTTTGGTCTGAAAAAGCCTAATCAAGACTTCCCTGCTGTAGTCTCCCTCACTTAAGGCTGATCTGTGAGTTACGCTTTGCTACAACACCACTGTGGAGAGCAGACCGGCTGCTGCTGACACTGACAGCTGACAGAGCCGCAGCTCATTCACCACAACAGAGCAGCCAGCTGTCAGAAGTTCAGCCACTCACCATAATGTTAATCCATCATAGCCCTCTTACCAGTATCTCTCTCTCAAATTGAGGGAGAAACTGATGACTCCTAGCTCTTCATATGTTTCGCGTATCCAGCTCTGCCTTTCAGACCGAGATCTTTAATGTCACGGTGAGTAATGTCCTAAGTGCCTCTTTGACAAAATGGAACAGAGAGTAATCTTCTTGGAATAAAAGAAATCTGGACGACCTCATCTGTTGTGAATTCACAGTGTTGAACTGTTTGTACTTCTGTGTGCTTACAGTCATTCCTGCACAACCACATTTGACCTGTTTTGTAGTTGACAGTGTGTCGTTTTCACTCCACTTGGCCTTGGGAGGAATCTGCTCAGCTTTACAAAACGAGGTCAGCAAAGAAGCCTTGGCGCAGTGAAACACACCACGCACCTTCTTCTACAAAGTCAGGATCCCACCATTCAGTCTACCTCCATGCCAGACTGACTGAACTGAGTGGAGAGAGGAAGGATTTTTATTTTAAGTTAATTCACTGCTAGCTAGCCTCAATTACCTCCTTTCTGACTCTATTTTTCATTGGCAATGTCAGGTTTCCCTTGAGATTATACATTATAACCACCTAATCACTTATGCTCAATGAAATCTTTTATTTTATTTTTTTTAAGTCTTGTCAGATGTTCAGAAATAAAGTCTGCAATTCTGCACGCCCAAAAGACAGAAAGTCTTCACAGCATGGCTTTTAAAGCTACAGCTTCAAAGACCTAGGAGTCACTTGCCAGTCAAGGCAATTCTCAACTCCTCGACTAAGGACTACTGAGAATTAGTCTGAATTGATGTGTAAACCAAGCAAGCTGCTGAGCTTGTGAATCAATGTGTCTATTATCTTTTCCGGACAGATCAATGGAGTTGAGGAATGGGCTGTGAATGGCAAAAAAAAACAAAAAAACATGCAAACTCACTTGTCAATGGTTAGACTCGATTATCTGCGTGTGTCAAGACTGTCCATACTTGACAGATAACCTTTTTTACCCTCAGATGAGCATTACCTCAGTTTTGTTTCAGCTCATGCCTGATGAGACGTAAGTCAATGACGGTGCTCTGTTCTGACACCGGGCACAAAAACAAAACACCTTTTTAGTTAAACATTTCAACGGCAAAATCACTAACAGTGATGCAGTTCGCCCAGACCTTGGTGCAGATCATAAACACGAGTGAGAGCCGTGTATGTACGCATTCAACTCAACTGCACAGACGACTCAACTCCAAATCTCTACGCTCATATGATCTATGAGCTTCAACACACGTTTACACATTCTGCCCTTGGCTGGGCTAACAAGAGAGAATATTAAGAAGAGTGGAGAGCCACAGGCGATGAGGTGACAGTAGCTAGGTAAAGCATAGGGAAGTAATCTAATAGGACATGTAAAAGGGCCCCTACTCATGGCTTATTCATCACAGGGGATGCCATTACTGAGAATGGTGTGGGCTATGTGAGGGATATGCTGGCGGGGGCATTTTCCCCGGTGTCACAGAGTACAGAGGAGAGGACAGATGCTGCGCGGCTGATGCAGTAGCAGCGCTGCATGCAGATCTTTCATGCAGGGAGTGATGCGTCACTCTCAGCTGATTCCCCTTTTTTGCATGATACATAACTATGATTCATACTGACACTGACTGATATGGACAGCCTCATGTAGCTGATCCTCAATAGTCAGAGATGGTCCATTATGTGAGCTTGCTGATTCAGTAATCTGTACCTGCAGTGGCGTATCTTATAAGAGCAGAGACGCAAGCTCATTACGGAAAAGCCTTCATATAATACAGAAACTCCAGTTTGCCTGGAACAGGTAAATACACACCTTGCCTGGATGCATTCAGGGTTAATGTGACATGCATGCAGCTATGCAGCTCTGAATTTTGCAGCAGAGAACGAAGGATCACAGGGTTCAACTGGGGGCCCAGGCAGAATGTCATGTAAAAAAAAAAAAAAGAAAAAAAATCTTCTCTCCTGCAGAGAGAAGCAGAGAGCGCTGCACTGCTGCAGAGAGCAGCCAAGACGCTGATGCCTCAAATGCACAGAATTTATAATGGAGAAACCATTATCCCCACAAAGCCCATGCAGGGCACCGCAAACATCATCATTGGAAGCTGGGAATCGTAGCACCAAGTGCATTTTTGAGAAGTAAAGCCATTGCAGAAAGAGAAGTTCAACCTCATTGGCTGACTAAATGATGGATGATCTCACTCTTGCAGAGTTGTGCAGCCCACAAAAGACAAATTTGGTTGGTCAAGATATTTCTATATTTTAGCGCACTGCAGAATAGCACCAGAAGAGCAGTGCATCTTGGGTAGTGAAAGGTAGGCAGATTAAGGGCATTTTACTTTAGGAATGAGTTTTGAGATGGCAGCTTTTAGATAGTGACATTCACTTACTGACTGCATGATTATTGCCTATTCGTCACAATGTGTGGTGACACTGTGCAATAATCCTGTGTGTTGTCTTGTGTTTTGTGCTCTCTCTATGCACTTGGTTGAAATATGGTTCCTAACAACAGCTTAACAGTATCATAAATCAACCAGAATTGTTGTTACCAACATCACCCGGTGACAAAGAATTATTTAGAAGTGGTGATCACGTCTTGACACAGTGTCACATTTTCAAATTAAACGGTCTTAAATGCATGTTTTTGTAACTCATTCCTGGAAAAAAAACCATCCAGCCATTTTCAGAGGAAATTAGATTACAGAGATATTGTGACAAGTTTCAAAGCACACCTGAGGAGATGGCCTCTCTGAGGAGCAAACTATTCCTCATTGAGGTTTGAGCACCCTCATTTCTCAAAGCAGCTTTTGCTGTAGTGTGAAAATGAATAAAAGGGGGATGGAGAATTATTTGTGCATGGAGGGGGTCTCTCTTGTGAGGAGTCCTTTACACTGATGATTCTCGGGAGAGAGAGCAAGGGAGGGGGCGTGGGGGTGGTGGGGGTTTGCTGAGGAGGACAGGAGGGAGAGGAAGGCGGAGTGAGGATGTGCACACACACTGACCCTGGAGGTTGCGTTCCCCTTTAAAAGTCCCATCCCACTCAGATACGCAGAGCTCATGCAGGATCTGCTGCGGCAGTGGGGGAACACTGCTGAGCTGTGCAGTTTATGCTGCCAGCAAGCGTGCAAAGAAGAGGAGGGGGAGCGAGCGCGCACTGGAGGAGGAGGAGTAAGGGAGAGAGAGAGTGCAAACAATGTCATTCTGTTCAGGAGGCAATGCTGCAGTCAACTTTGCCGCGCCATGAAAGCACATCACCAGCAACCAAGAGGCTCAGAGTGAGTGCAGAGAAGTTTTCCTCCTCTCCTCCCGGTGTGCGATGCAGTCTGAGACTCATCTGTAGGTATACATTTATTTCCTCTCTAATCTTATTTACCTTGAATGTTGTCTCCTTACATGTCTACCTCTTTGCAAAGGACAGTGTACTTCTTAAATCAGACTCACAGGAGTTGATATACGTATGTCGGTGTGCATGCCTGCAGTGCCGAAGCTCCCGGCTCCTTCCGTCTCATCAGTTTCAGCCTCCTCTGCACCAGCAATAACCAGGCAGCAGCCAGCCAGACAGCCAGTCAGTTAGCAGTCAGGCTCCACTGCTCCCTCATCCATGTTTAACACATGGTACAGGCTGGAAATAGCAGCCGGCGTGTCAGATAGCGACTGGTTGAGAGGACTCGCCATTTGACACAAGGACAAAGAAACTAACCAGGATGCAAAGAGTTCCCTCCACTAGAGGAGACTTTTATCTGCTGACTTTGCTTTTAGGAGAGTACAGATAGTCCCAGCTCTCTACTTTTCTCGTCTAGTTGTGGGTTTATATTTAGCAGCATGTGTTAGTTGTGAATATGATGCTGGAAACTGGTAGGTAGGAAGGATCTATTGTATCAGTGGACCTGTGCTGTCAGTGTCTGAGTGCTGAAATGGGGGAAATGAGAATGAGGCTACAGTGGCCTGCATGGGACAGGGGAGCTGTGGTGCAGTCATGAAGTTATGCTCTAGCTACTGGGACTTTTCTGCTGTCCTATAAGTGGATACCATGGCAGAGTGCAGCTCTGTAGGATCCTTTTTGGGGAATTTGGCACAAACGGTGTGAGAGAAAGAATATTGTTGGTGTATGCATTTGAAGATTTCTTTTTCTATTGGATAAAAGCAGAAAGGAAAAGGTCTCTCAGAACACAGCCACTCTTACACTGGGTAATATCTCTGCAGCAGCGGCGGCAGTACCTCAGAAACTGTCAGCTCTAAAAGTCAATGTTTCTACTTTTGTCTTTTGTGCTATATTGCACTGTCTATGCTCAACTCTGAGCCTTTTCAAAGGCCATGTAACATTAGTTTCACAAAGCTTCATATAAAAGTGAGTGAGTATTCAGAATGTGCTAAATCCAGCCGGGTCAGTTCGCCTCTGTGTGCAGGCTCGGTCAGCTCTGAGTTCACCTCAGGTAACTGTACTAAGACCTTGAAAAAGCCGGCTCTGCGTCGTCAGCTGGCTTTTTGTGAGGCACAAGTCCAGAGCATCTCTCTGGCCTTTGCAATTCCTCCCCACTGCAGGCAGGCTAGTGAGAGGGAATAGCAAACTGCTCTAAAGGTCCGCACCACATCCGGAGCCTGACATCATCTCCGAACATCTGCAGTTCTCCTGCTTACACTCTCACTGAGGGTGGGTGCTGCACTGCCAGCAAAGGAAATTGCCGCACTCACCTGATGTTCCTTGCACCTCACTTCTGCCCTCCCCCACCTCCTACCTTCTCTCCTCTTCTTCCCTCCTCCTCCTTCCTCGTCTCCAATTTCTCTACTGTAGTCTCTCTCAGAGGTACAGTTGCCCAGCACAGCGTCTCACCGGCATGCTTTGCACCTCTGTGATCCCCCCCCCCCAACACCTCCCCTTTCTCCTCTTCTCACCCCTCCTCTCCCCTGCTGAAAAAGTATGCAGCACATGCTCTCACCATCCTCCTTGAGCAATTTGCCTGAGTGAATAGAGAGAGGGGAGAGAGAAAAAAAAAAGGCAAGAGCCAGTGAGCCAGCAGCAGAGCAGCAATCCTGCAGTGTCCTGCAGCAGCTGAGCTCCTGCAGTGCTGGCCTGCAATAGCACACATGCACAAGTGCACACACACACATTGATGCGCACAGACACACACACACAGAGATACATGGGGATGCACGTCCAGACTATCATTCGCTCTCAGACACAGACGGTCCTTCAGTCACGTGACACAGTCCTGGTAAATGTGAGGGAGAGCAGGCTGTCTCACTCTGGACCGGACTAAGCTGAGTTTAGACACAGTGAAAGAGAAAGAGAATAGACACACACACTCACACACACTCACTCTGCCCATGGAGCTCCACAGGGAGGCAATGGTGAGATTAGCCGTTTGCCTACACCCCCCCCCCACCCCACCCCCACCCCCACCCCACCTCCTGATGGTGCATTGTCCCATTCCAGCACTCCAGTTGCGATGATGTAATCAATGCAGCAAGCTTTGAACTTGCTGGGCTCGGGGGTTCCTTACCCCCCTGATCCCCCCCACCCCCAACTGACACAGATGCAAGTGTGAGGCCTCAGATGCAGTTTGTCTCAGGTAGGAAGACAAATAAATTCTAGTTTTACAGGACGATTTAGCCATTAAAGTGAAGAAAATAATTTCCTCTGAGTGGGCTAAGCTCACCGACTGTCCATATGTCCATGTACATTTCACTCTTGTGCAAACACATAGTTCATGCTTCCATAAATTAAGAACCAACTCAGTTGGCGAAACTACTGTTGGCTCTTCGTCAAAACGCTGCTGTGCTGTGCTGTGCAGTACAATGCAGTGCCGCATCACCACTTTCGATAAATTAAAGCAACTATCTGCGGGCAAATACGCCTCTTCTGCTCTTTTACAAAGTTGTTGTGCTTTCCTGCTTGCTGTCAGCGGAGAAAAGACAATCCTCTGAACAGAGCCAAAAGTGCTTTGAGTTCTTTCTGGGCGTAACATCATAGTGACTTTGCTCTTTCATTGATAAGGTCATCAGTGTGTTGACAGGCTGCAGTTGAGAGCAGCACCAGTGATGTACAGTACGGTGCTTCAGAGATGCTCAGGGAGCCAGACTCAGACCATATTGTAGCAGGTGAGTTTTGCTGAGCTGGTTCCTGCCGCTGCACCTAGAATCTGCCTAGTGATCAACTTCCACTACAGCAGTGATGAACTGGCATCACCCCTCCTCTAGTAAGAAAAAAACCCCCAGCAAGCATCAGAACAGCTCTGCATAATTAGCTCTCATGGATGGTGATGATTCTGCACATTTGATGCAGTTTAGCGTGTCTAGCTAAACGGTACGCAGTGCACATTTACAAATACATGTCTGATCCTTCAGAGAGGTTTCCTTCTCTGCTGCGTGAATAAACTGCTTTTGAATTCAGATTTCACATTAAATGTCTCTGCTCTAGGAACATTTTTAATATTTCACAAGTTTTCCATATATTTGAGCATACAATCCTTAAGATGTGCATAGCTGTATAATTCATACTGAGGGGCTTCATTTCTAATTGATGTGACCTACTGTTGGTAATGTGCAGGACGATTTGATGAATCAGCAGCTTGCATTAGTATGCTGTGCTGGTGCCCGGTTACAGCTTCTATAAACTATTCATTCTGCTGTGTTAAAGATTAAGTGGGACTACTTCCTAATAAGAGTATGAATGAATAGCAATGCTGTAGCCGACTTCAAATTTACTTTAATCCATTCAGATTCTGAGTTTTTTAGCATTAGCCAAGAAAGGCAGGCAACACAGTGAACTGCTTCCACCCGCTGGACAGAGAGGGTGAAAAGGGAAAGAAGTCACTGAGTCAGAGTGATTCAAAAATGCCCTTCTCTTTAACACCGTTTCAGTCAGTTGCCATCGGCCCTCACATCATCTCATCAACTCTGCTTTTCAAAGGAAATCCACTTAACCATGTCACGCAGAGAGCCAGTCTTAATGTACCTGCTGAACAATAAATCCTTCGTGTGTTAAAGTGTTCAAAGTAAAAGCTGTGCATGCTAACCGACTGAAGCAGGCTGAGTCATGCTGGGTCTTTTCTGGGTTTCCCCCCTCTCTGATCCTCTGCTCCGCCCCCTCTCTTCTAGGAGCAGGCTCATACACCAGGTCCGGCTGTTGGTGGCGTGTTGGAACATGCCTTGACTTGTTGTGCTGCCTGAGTGAAACAGAGAGAGACAGCCACAGAGAGAGAGAGAGAGAGAGAGAGAGAGGGAAGAGACTCTTGGTCAACAGTCCGCCAGAGTGAAGTGACCCACAGACATGGGAGAGCCCTGCAGCACCCGAGGACAAACTCCTGTTGATGTCAACACTCGCTGGTGACGAGTGTGGATGGAGGAGCACCACTGCTGCCTTGCTGCTTGGTGAGTCTCAAAACTGTGTGTGTGAATAAAAGCCTCTGACATGTAATATTGCAACCGAGCACATCTGTGAATGTCTAGGTTAATTGTCACAAAGAGGAGCACAGCACCCTCTGCTTAGGGTAAAACCTGAGAAACACTAATTAGTGTGGGGAAATCAAAAGATGCTAAAACGAGGCCTTCAGATCATCTTAATAAGGCCTTTAAGTTGATTGAAGTGTGCAGCTCTCAGTGTTGTGAAAGCGTCCGAGCTGAGTCTTGATGCACGATGCCATGGAAACTATACAAAAGGTTACTGAATGCAGACAACTCTGATACACTCAAACACACAGTGGCACAGTAACCTCCGCACAGACAGAGCACCACCAGTGACCCTTTCACAAGCCCGCGGGGACTCGACGCTCAATGTCCGCCCCGGGTGTGATCCTCAAAGAGAAGGACAGCTGATTTTTGTTATTGTTTACAGAATGAAAGCCGGTTTCCATCAGGAGACCCTGCAGACCCCCATCTCCTGCCTGAAAAGCCGCGACCAGAGAGATAAAATAGTTCAGAGTTCCTCATTTCTTATAACTGATTTGCGTCTGGTTAAATACAGGCCAGAGGTGGAGCTGAGTCGAGCTTCTGCTCATAAAGCCACAAGCAGTCACGACTGATGGTGTGACAGAAGATTCAAATAGGTCTCAGTCTCAAAAGAGAAGCGTCACCAGTGTTCGAAACAGGAAGCCTCATTAGATTACACACACTCTGCATAGAAAAGCAGATAAAGACAACCTTAACTGTACCAGACTGTCCACGTTGTGACACATGATCTCAGCATGTTACTGATTAGCTCCACCACTGAAAACTCATGCAGGCCTGTCAAAACTCAAATACATTAATCACTCAAGTGAGTCAAATGATAATCATTTAGTATCCTGTGTACTATGATCTGTGTGTTTTACCTGTGTGTGGCCAAGCAAGCAGATAGTTACTGGGGCAACTCTGTTTTCTGGTAACCAGGGGTAGTGCACACCGTGTGTAAAACTCAAAACCGCTGAATTATTGACACACAGCAGTTTGACACAATACTGATCACTGAACACTGATGAAACCTATTCACACCCCAAATTTTTTTTAAAAAGTTACAAAAAAAAAAAGGTGGAGGATAAAGGTCATGACCTAATTTTGACAACTTATAAGAGCTGACTTGAAAATGAAAACATCTAAAATGTACGTAGTTGCGGTACACAAACTTCTCAAAGGGCTGAATTCCAGCGCCAGGCATGCCATCAGTGTGCGTGTCCTGTGTAGCGTTGTTCAGAAACATGGCTCTACGGTAAATACTAATGTGATTGTTGGCCATAAGATGATTAGGTCTGTGGATTGGGACGGGAGCAGGAAAGCATGACTTGTTTGAGCGTTGTTAGCTGACACCAGAGCAACCAAGAAATGCACAGCGGAGAAGAGCGAGGAGGGGGCGAGGATGTAAAGTGTGCAGGGTTGGTGATGTTGGGGAGCAGGGTGAGTTTGTTGTTTACCATCTGAGGCCTAACAGAGGGATCCAGCATATTCACCAAGTGTAGGTGGGTCTGGGGTTGGGGTGTATACAATATGTTTAGATATATATATATATATGTGTGTGTGTGTGTGTGTGCGATTAGGTGATGTGATGGGAAAACTACATTATTGTCAAGGCGATCTGTTGCCTGTAACGTGAACTGTAGATATATGAAGGAGGAGGTGTTGTAGCAGAAGAGACCCCTGGTACCTTAAACAGATGGCACTACATGCATTATGTCAATCTCATTTCACTGTGCAACTGTTTAACCTCTAATACAGTAATACATTTAAAATTATTTAGAGCTGAAACAATTAGTTGATTAATCAATTAGTTGACCTGCACAAATAATCAACAACTATTTTGATGATTGATTAATTGTTTCCATTATTTTTCAAGCAAAATAAGTGGAGAAAAAAAAAAAGCCAAATACTCTCTGATTCCTTTCCCACGTCTCTTCTTCATAAATCACTGTAAACTACATATTTGTGGGTATTTGAATTTTTGAATGAACAAGGAAAACATTTGATGACGTCACATTTGGATCCGCTAAGTTATGACATTTTTTGACCATTTTCACAGACTAAATTAAACAAAAAATAATCTGTGCATTGATGAATAGTTAAAATAATTGTTAGTTACAGTCTTTTATTTGTCTTATATTATTAATTCAGAATCTATAAAGTATAACTTCAAATATCAAATAGACTGTCACTTTGATCTTGGTTAGAGTGGAAATGGTTGATTATTTGATTTGCTGATCAACCGAAATTTAACTTGAAACTATTCTGATAATCAATTAATTGTTGAAGTCTGATTGAAGTGTATCATGTGACCGTAAATTAAATAATTTGAGTTTTGGACTCTCTGAACACCATGGACCACTGAACACCATGTTTCACCATTTTCTTAAGATATCTTAAGCCAAAAAAAAAAATTGGCAGAGCGGTCAAAAATTAAAATAATTGTTAGTTACGGCCCTAATCACGTTGTTTCATCTAGATATCTCTCTAGCTCTAAATAATTTTTTTGTCAGTAATCCATTGCAAGCTACTTTTATAGTAATATCTATGATTTTTATCCGATATTTATGTCATATTAGTAAAACTAAAAAGAAAATAAATCAAGGTGTATTTAACATGCAAACCTTAGATATATTCTTCTGGGGCTCCTACTAAAATGAATGGTGTAATATTCATCCATACCTTACACTTATATTTGTAAACAAATTTCCCACATCTTTTTTTTTGGCCAATAGTACATAAATAGGAAGACAAAAGTCAGTCAATGAAGCTGAACCCAGACTGAGGCCTGACACATATTTGTGGAGAGGTTTGTGAGTTGGGGCTCGTTGCTGCTCCCGCTGCTGCTGTTTGCCGCGTGAAGCAGGGAGGCAGTCGCTCATTCATTTAGCAAACTGGGTGTTGTTTTCACTGGCATTCCTCAATCCTGTATTAGGGATTACATCAAGCCCTGAGCAGGAAGGAATTCCTGTCATCATGTGCTCGGTGAATGCAGTGTCTGGCTCGCCACAAAGACACGAAGAGACACGGACACAGCTGTTTAGCAACTCAAAGAAGGTCAAGAGGCGTCTCTTTGTTTGTGTGTGGACATCACTTGTATTTGTATGTGTGTGTGTGTGTGTGTGTGTGTGCGCGCGCGCGTAAGACAGGGGCAGACAAATAAACATCTAGTGTTAGTATCAGGGTGGCGTGTTGTGTGAATCAGAGAATCACAAACATATTTCTTAGAAATATTTCAGTTTTTTTTTTTTTTTTTTCCTGTGACATCAGATAAGGTCAGAATGCTCCAACCACCAATCAAGCAAAGATTTTCCAGTTATACAACCAAAGAATGCGTCATAAAATACAGCAAAAGCAGACATGGAGGGCCACAAATAACCTCGCTGCGGATTTCAGCAGTAAAGCTACACCAGACAGAGAACGTTAAGCCAACTCTGTGTTCTTCGAACATCCCTCCCTCCGGACACCTCTCTCTGCCTCCTTCATAATTCCTACTCTTCCCTCATTTACTACTGACTGCAGATCGTTCTTTGGTATCCATGTTGTCTTGTCAGCAAAGCAGAGTCCACAGGGAGAGGACAGTATGGAATGGTCAGCCGGCTCAAAATAGCACTGCAGCGAGCCAACGCAAAGTGATGGCAAGGGGATTTTAGTTGTCGTCCCTTAGGAACATAAACACACACAGGGACCTGCATTATATGGCGGTCATGTGAAGAGAGGAACACACACGCACAAATAGACGAGAGCTAAATCAAACTGAGCTTTTTGTTGCAAAATCATGAGTCACGGTAAGTCTATTCTTAGTTTGGGGGTGTTTGTGTTTGCCCAAGTTGTGTGCACTTAAAGTGATGCTGCACAAAAGGCTAGAAGAGTATCAAGGATCTGTATGGGAACAAGCTTTGGGTCACTCTGGGCAGCGGAGCGTGCACTCATCAATGCATCACAGTTATATAAAGCTGAGGAAGGCGGGGCAGAGGGCCTCCTGAAATCTTAATTTAAGATTTCTAAGATTTATTTTTAAGTTTACAGTGAAATGTATCTGGCCAGATGAGGTTTCTGATTCCATGAACCAGTTGTTACTCAATCATTATTTCCTGCTTCTCTTATAGAGCTTCTGGCTGTTGGCATGGGACCACACCACCCCCGAGGGGTGGCCAATGCCTTTCAACCACCACCACCACCACAGGGCTGGGCATGAAAAGTGTGAGCGTCCGTAGCGCCAGACTCACAGGTGGAAGTGCACGGCAAAGACCAGTCAGGATCCTGGGGGCGGGGGGGGCAGACGGAAGGACGGATCTGTCGGATGCGGGTGCTGTGGGTGTTTCTCTGGCAGTGTCTTAGCTGGTTGTTGTGAGGAGTGAGAACGAAGCAATCAGCAAGTATACTGCCGCAGAAATTCTTCGCAATAAGAGGCCCTGGGATCACAGCTGTTACAGGGAGGAAAAAAAAAAACGAGAGTGAAGGAAAAAACGCAAATCAGCATTGTGGCAAACGAGGATCCTGCTGCTACTGTAAGTTTTTACATGTGTGCTGGCACTGTAGAAATTAACAAGAGCTGAGGAGCCGATGCATAGATCGACTGAGAGCATGGCCTTTTTGTTTACAGCCTCTACAATATTTACATTTGGATCAAAGCATCAAACTTCTTCACTTTGTTTATGTACTTCTATGATCCTCTGCTGCCATCTTGTGACTGAAAGCAACCTCCCAGCATGCTTCTGTTCATCAAACACTGCAGCGATTTGTAAAACCTACATTGTATTTTTTTTTTTCCCCTCCATTGAGACAACCGAAAATCCCTTTCATTCACAAAATACGGCTTGGCTTACCATGATTTTAGATTTCTTATTTTTCAGTTGCAAATGCATGTTGTTTTTTGTGTACAAATGTATTTTTGCTTTAAGCCTCTTTCCTGGTTGCTAACACATAAATAGTGAATATGGTCGGTTTCTCATTTATCAGTTGCAGCCTACTAATTTCTTCATGTCATAAATTAAAACTGTAAAAAAAAAAAAAAAGGAGGGGGTAAATAAAAGTTACAGAAGGACTGATTTATTAATTTACCTCATTTGTTTTCACAGTAAACATGCATTTTGTAATTATGGAAAACTTGTGTTGTATAAACCACTTTGCACGGTGTGAAAGCTCTTTGAGACCCTCGAAAAAATGATGTTGCCATGTGAACACATTAGACCTAATGAGTGCAGATGAGCCAGAAGGGCCTGAATGCCAGGTGCACACTAATTTAGGTTTTTCTCTCACACACACACACACACACACACACACACACATTGCAAACACAGATGCAGCTGAATGTATGGTGTTTCTGGTGTAAGATATTTTTGTCTACAGAATCACCAAATCTTTTGTTGATTTATTGTAATAACACTTGATGCAAGCTTTGTGTGTAAAACTTGATTGTCGGTCATGGTGATAAACACAGACGTGTCTGCAGCAGACTGCAGGAAAAAGACCAGTGCGCCACTGCATTGCTGTAAACACAAAAAGGGGCTTTGCCGTTTTTCTGGGCTGCAGCAATGCAGAAGCAGTAAAGTCCCGCTCTCACACAAGGTCACGGCTTTATGGCTTGAAGTCTTTCTACACTTCAGCTCTTCGGCGAACCACAATTACAAGGCCACAGAGGAATTAACAGCCGCTCGACACAAAGAGCTCTGCAGACATTCCTCATTACTCAAAAATGTCACAAATGTTTACTTTGTTATGGGGGAGGGGGCAGTAAAGTGTTTGATAACAAGGAAATCTACTTTGAAGCAAAATGTAACCATCAGCTGAAAATTTTAATTAAACGTGTGTTTTTCCATTCAAAAATTCCTTTACTATCCCAGAAGGCTGAGACACGGCCCCCGTTCACGGAAAGTGACTGTCTCGGTCCTGAAATGCAAAACGAACACGATGGACGGGAAACACAGTGTGTTACTGCGAACTGCCTTTTAAAATCAAAATCTGCGCTTTGGTTTTCCAGTCGTTTAAATGTGATGTTTCAGTATGTACGAATACAGCACATGGCTGGGGAACATGTGTTCAGCTGAAGACCTTAACACTGATAATACAGTGAATTAGTTTCATTGATTCTTGATTAATCGTTCCCACCACTCACTGTTTTCAGAACTGGGAAGGATCTGCTGCTCTCTCTGTTTTGATATAACTGTGAATTTTATATATTGGTTGGACAAAACCAGCAGATCTCACCTTGGGCTCTGCGAAATGAATGACATTACATTTAAAAAATAATAATAATAATGAAAATATTTGTTTGCTGCAGTCCTAAGGTGATAATGATAATATTTTGGCAATGACCACTCTATAGCTCACAGTATAAGCAAACAAAAACATCTTTCCAGTCCACAACTCGGATTTGTACTGCTAGGATTTTGGGATCCTTGTGTCTCTACGCTGGTTTACAGTTACCTTTAGATACCACTTTCAGTTTTTATTGATAACGTCAAGCTCTAATGGGCCTTGTGCAAATCTAATTTTAAGTGATTACTTTTATCATATTGCTGTCCTATCACAATTTTTTTTTTGCACTCTCTGATTCTCTTAGTGCTGTGATTTCTTTTATTTCTTTTACCTCACTATTTGATAAATTTGCATTTTGTAAAGCACTTTGTGACCGTGTGCTGAAAACCACAATGTAAATAAAATGTATTGTTACTATGAAGATTATATATTGCCAAGCTTTAAGATGGAGTGGGCCTTTTTTAAATATAAAAGCTGCAAAGGCACTTTTTTTTATTTCTATTTTTACCTGAAGTAATCAAATAAATAATTCTATATAGAGAGAGAGAGAATTATATACTTCACTGCTAAATGACTTGATTGATGCTTGAAATGACAGGTAGAATAACAGGATCATTTCTTGCATATACATCATGCCTGGAATGGGGAAAATGCTGTCATGTGTTCTTATGTGACAAACCCTGATGCAATAGCTTTACCAGGGTCACATCAGTAAAGATCATTAGAGCCAGAAATAGACCCGTGTGAGTCTGCCCCCCCATTACCAGCTGACTCCGACTTCTGCTTTGGGTTCCGGGTTGGTGCAGACAGGGAGAAGTGAAGGCGAGGAGGCGGGAGGGGAGGGGTTAAATCCTGAGAGAAAAGTTTTGCCCCGCTGCCTTAAAGGCTGTAGAGTGAGTTTGTTTAGTCATATGGCTCGACTCAGTGTTTCACATGTCGCCAACGGCGCGCACAGACTGTGGTGATATGTCCAAAACGCACAACACGATGGACTAGTCTGCTCGTCGGGGAGGTGTGTTTGCAAACATCGATTGACAGGAGATGAGGTGACAGCAGCTCAAATCTAATCAACGCGCAAACCATGGCAAACCAGACTGATGTTTACTTATCCGAGCAGGTCGTCGTGTTGTTTACCTGCGCGCTGTCCTTCCTGGGCTCGTCTCTCATCATCCTCACCTACGTTATCTGGTCAGATTTGAGGACAACTCCGAGGAAGCTCCTGGTTTTCCTCTCGGTGTCGGACTGGCTGTCCGCCGTCTCCTACGCCTTCGGAGTCTGGAGAGTTTTCCGCACCGACTCGCTGGAGTGCGTCGTTCAAGGGGCCATATCCACTTTCGCTAACACCAGCTCCTTTTTCTGGACCGTGGCCATCGCCGTTTACCTGTATTTTCTCATCGTGAGGTCCAGCCAGAGGGTCGCCGACAGTCTGGTGCTGTTTTTCCACCTTGTCAGGTAAGTTGCGTGCGTCGCTTGTACTTTCCTTCATGGCTGCACCATCCAAACGGGCCGAGAGGTTAAGTCTCAGCAACTTTTGAATGAAATCATTAATCCCCGCAAGATTTGTTCTGCATTACATAGTAAAAGTCTATTGAGGCTGCACAGGTGATATTATTTCCCCCTCTCCAATCGGTGTCGAAGCGTAGTGATTTGAAAACATTGGAGCCGACAGGTCACTTGGGAAAATGAGAAACTGAAGTTAGGGACCGTCTCTAAAGTAAATGCAGCGTGGCCAACAGGTCTTAGATTTTGTTTATACCTACACCTGTCTCATGTTGATTTCTACAGTTTTCACACCATATACGACTTGGAGTCCACCCCGTTCATAAACATTGCCTATATTCAAATCAAAACGATGCAACATGGACTAATAAGCTGTTACAGCTTTTTATTTTTCTTTCTCATTAACTTCCTCATATTTTGTCTGAGCCACTTCAAGCCAGTTTTGTTTTCATCTCTGCTTCCTACCCGTACTTGCTCCACTTCCAGTTTTTTTTCCAGGGCTGTGCCAGACGCTTTACTAATTGTAGTTTTGCCCAAATGGATCAATTTTGGTCTCATCAGAACACATAATGTGTTTCCTCGGTGCTCTCAGAGTAATTTAAAGGACCAGTGTGTAAGATTTAGGGGATCTGTTGGCAGCATTGGAATATAATATTCAGAATTATGTTTTCATCCATGTGTAATAATCCAAAACTAAGAATCGTTGTGTTTTTGATCGAAGAAAAATACTGATCCAACAGTGGAGAGATCAGCTACAGACTGAGTGGAGCTTATGTCATTAGCTAAAGTTATTTTGTTGATCTGGCATCAGTACACACAAAAACACGGTAGGGTAATGACAAAAATGTGCCAGTAGCATGTATAAACAACTGAGCCATGGCTGATTATAAAATAATTATATAGATCCATTTCCCCTTTTCAGCAGCTCAGCTGAAGTGTCTGTGTGTGTGTAGTGTAACAAAGGCCTATTCATGCTTACTTTTAATGTATGACCTTATGTTATAAGAGCGTTTTTAATGCCAACATTTGCATCCAGTACATTAGGAGCCATCAGAGAGATACTTGCTGGAAATTGAATGAGGATGGTAGCTATTACTTTTTATTACTGATAAGATTTGGTTTCACTTCTCCTTTCCTAAACATCACCCACCCTCCTGTGCAAATAATACAGGCGTTGAAAGGGATGTTACAATAGAGATCAGAACAATCGAAATGGTCTTTCTCTAATGTTGTTAAAATGACAATCTGACCCTGTCAGTGGCCAATAAAAAGCACTTTTAGTGGACCTACTTTGACACAAACAAATGCCCCTTTTGGTTACAGTACAGCCGTTCTGGTTGCTGGTTATAGCGTTCACGCTCAATTCCAAACATTTTTGTCCCTATTAATCATTTAGGCCCAAAAAAGATGAGCAAATATGGCCCAGATTTTAAAAACACTGGAATTTTCCTTTAACATCACATTAGCATTTTCATCATGTTTGCTCTGGTATTTGTTCCACAGCGTGTGGATTCTGGAGAGCATCCCGTTAAGATGCTGTTACACTCATCGCCTCAAGGGAAAACAAGCTCTTAAGCAGCAAAACAGGGGAAAATCAACTCCCTAAAATCATCACAAAGGTTTTTAAAAGACACAGAAATGTTGACAATATACGCGCATCTTTAGTTTTAATTTGTCACATTTAAGCAGATTAGGTGGTCAGAATAATTTGTTTTCCATCACGGAAATGATGCCTGATGTGCCACACAATATTAGGCAGAGTGTTGCTGGTCCCGAAGTGATGACATATATCATTATTTTTTCAATCTTCAAGTAAAAACAATTACACAGCAACAAAATATATATTAGGAGGTTATTAAAAGGTGTATCAAGCCACTTGTTTTGTTATTTTCTAGACTTTACTTCACTTTGCTCTGAATCGGCCCATACGTTTCATCCTTCGTGTCAGTTTCCCTCCTGCGTATTTAATGAGCTGTCCGTGTTGATTGTGAAGCTGTAAGGAGGGAGTGGATTCGCTGTGGTGTGGCGCCGTATAATTGATCTATTTTTGGACACAGGAACATTTTCACCCCTGGGTATGCCTCACCGCAGTGTCTGTTGTTGTCATTCTAATTTTGTTTCTGTGAATTCTCAAGCGCTCCACTGAAGTGAAGATCACACAGCAGAGCCATTCATTGAGGCTTGTATACATAACACACACACACAACCAGGCATCATGCATATGGGTATTTATAGTGATCAGCCATGTGTTCCCATGGAAATATGTTTTAGGAAGAGAGGTGCTGCTTCAGGGGGGAAACACAGAGAACGCTGCTTCTTGAAGTGCTGAGATCAGTTTGTTGTGTTTATAACCAACTCCACGGTGCACACTATGTAACACACAAAAGCCTTAAGCGCAAGATAATAATAATAATATAATAATAATAATGTGGTGTCACATGTTTTCGTGATATTGTTGAACCCTCCAAACATTTATATGCACGGTTTGTGGAGATTTAAAGAAAGGAAGTTGAACTATGAGGAAGTTATGTTTGCTCCTCTAAACCCTCTGTTTTGTCTAGCTGGGGTGTTCCTCTGATCATCACTGTTGCAGCCGTGGGCATGCACAAGATTGGCTACGATGCATCAGAGGTGTCTGTGGGCTGGTGCTGGGTCAGGATCAACGCCCCTGACCACGTCCTGTGGATGCTGCTGACGGGAAAGATCTGGGAGTTCCTGGCTTACCTCACCCTCCCTGTCCTCTACATCCTGATCAAGAGGCACATCCACATAGCGGTGAGGGGCCAAACCAGGTTTCAGCCCGCGTGTTGGTTTTCATGTTTTCATTCACGGCGAGCTTGTATGAACCAAGTTACGTTCTACATCCACAGCAGAATCATGTACAAATTTTAATTTCCTCCCTCCATGTTTCTTGTTTTCTCATGTACATAATGTGTTTCTCCACCGACAAAACAACTTTCTAGTATTTAATATATTCATGTTTAATTCTCTATATTAAATGAGCACTATTAAATGCATAGATCTATTATATATCTTTCAGCCATGGCTACAAAAACATTAGTATGTTTTGTTTTGATAGAAAGAAATAGAAAGCTTCACCATCAAAGTAGACATATTGATAGACAGTGATCGGACACGTGTCAGATTTTCTTGTCAAACAAGTAGGTGCAATACTTTTATGAGAAAATTGAAAAAATGTTTTTAAAAAAATCCATTTCCCACCAAGTCTCTGAAGATAAAAAGCAAACACAGAGGACATTAACACAAAGATCGAACACTCAAACTCCAGTAGCTGTATAGATATTATTTATATATTTTCATTTTTCTGTCCTACAGCTACAGTAGCTGCCATGTTGTGGAAAAAAAAAAGATCTGCTGTTCTTGATGATACATCTTATTCTTTTTCATTTTTATTCTTATTTGTATGTTTCTGCCTCACGTTCTTATCTTTTAAAATATCATGTACATTTTTTTGTGTACTTTCTGTGCAGCATGCTGCCCTGTCCGAGTACCGTCCCATTTTACCCAACAGGCCTCAGTCCCAGTCCTTCTCCTCCATGGCTGATAGGAAGCTCACACTCATTCCTATTATCTTTATCGTCCTGCGCATCTGGAGCACAGTGCGTTTCGTACTGCTGCTGGCCAAATCTCCGGTCAGACAGAGCCCAGTGCTGGTCACTCTACATGTGAGTGTACATAAAGGTTTTTTGTTTTTTTTTAAAGCAATGATGTCCAGTTTCGAGGACATTTGCTATTTCGTAGTAGTTGTTCTACAGTTCACTTTTCCTCAATTCTGCTTCTTCCTTTAGATTTTGCTTGTTCGTGAGTCATTTTGTGTGTATAACCACACACTGATGTGGGTGTGCATGCGAGCTATCATCGGTTTATGTGTTAAAATTATAATGTGTGACTGCATGCTATCGAGCCTGTGAATCATCACACATTCATCATGGAAAGTTCCTTTGTTTACCGATGTTTCTGAACATCTGAGAAGTATCACAGCTACTTTTTAAGATGAATAAACCGCCCCTCTAAATGGGTTAAAATTATAGTTAAGGGACATTTGTGTATTGATCCGTCACTGCTCACAAGTACTTATGTTTGGACCCAACAGGGTATTGGCAACACCTCGCAGGGAGCAGCCAACTGCATTATGTTCGTATTGTTTACTCAACCCATCCGCGCTCGCCTGTGCACCACGCTCTTCTGCTGCTCCAAGTGTCGAACAGAGGTGCAGCACTCAGGTGACGCCCCTTGCAGCGTGCAGCCAGGACGGGACACCTCCGCACAGAGAGAAGAAGACGGCACCGACCGAGCTGAAACTGATAGATGATACTTGATCCTGTGCATGAGAAGATGGTTGACATAAAGGGAGCAGCGTATGGCCTCCGCGTCACACTGAACCTCATTACAGCAAGTGCCTGCAGAAAGGGTTTTAGATTCTTCAGGTTCATGCACTTTGTGTGATGATGACAATTAATGCTGCCTGTCTGTACACTGGCATTTGGTAAAGCGTTTGGAATATTACATAAATTTGCACATGCAGATGAATGCTTTTTCATAAATGTACATCAAACTTTAAAGTGCAGTTTCACTTTAAGTTGCTCTCTATACATGTTTTTTGGTTGTTGTTGTTTTTTTGTGGGTTTTTTTTTTTTAAGGACAGCTCTGTAGCTTTATTCTTGATGTACTGTGTGGACTCACTTACCTTCTGAGTTTATCACTGTGAAATGAATGTTCAGTTTTCATCTCGATCCACTGAGTATTCAAGTACTGTATTTATGGGGAAAACTACCTACATTTTAGTGTGAAGTAAAAAAACAAAAAAAAAAACAAACTCTAGCGTTCTTACTTTGGGTGATAAACATACTGTAAATTTGTTTAAACTTTTTATCCTCACTGATTGAATTTTCTGTACGCTCAGTGTTTCTGGCTAAATGCACTGATTCTGGCAGAGCTTCTGAGCTTTGAAGAGGGTGATAGCACAACATGAAAGCAGCGCATTTAGTCGTATTTTTGCCAAAACAATGAGTGTTTGACAGGTACAAGTATGAGATGGACAGTATTTTCCAAAGTGAAAATCTGTTGCCATCAGAATCCATTACGACTGACTGACATCTAGCTGAACACAGCTAGAGCTCGAGCAAAATATTCAAAATATTTTACATGCATTTTGGGATAGATTATCACTTGAATATATTCTGTGATGTAACTTGCTTACTCCTGACCTCTTTACAAGGTAGTAAACGAAATGACGATGAAAATGCACACACAGGAGTTACATTAAAACATAAAATATTCTCTATGATGCTCATTTCTAAGTATGAATTAACTTGATATCTTTGTCTTTTATTTTTCCATACCTATTCATTCTTGCCTAACCTGGTAGTTGCCACATTTTTCAGACCGTAGTTTCAGCAAAAATCCATCAGCATTTGACGAGTCACCAAAATGAACTCCACGTCATCACTGTCATTGTGGTCATGAGTTCGCATGAACTATCATCACATGCCATCCTTCCTCCTTGAAACCCGAGCCTTTCTCATGAGCTTCACTTCTCCTTTGATCCCTGCTGTTGTTGACTCCCGTTTGCCAGACTTAGCTACAGGCCGAATTCGTACCAACAAGGAGCGTAAGAACCCGCTGAACTCTACGGGGCTTGTGGGTCTGACCTGCCTTAAAAGCGCAGCTCCGCTTCCTGTAGTTTCCTCAGCTCTTTTAAATTTTGTCTCAGGATCCATTGAGTTTTAATGAGCCTGTCTCTGAGATGATGAGCGACACTCAAATAAGATTCATTACCGTGGTGAGTGTAGGCAAAGGTGAGGAAGGAGAAATTCCACCATGTTGACAGTCAATTTTCTCTTATCCTCAATTGGTTATTGTTTGTTTGACTCAGAGGGCAAATGCTTATTTAGGAAGCTCTATGTAGGTGGCATTATGGTGAGTGGATTTATGGATATTGTATGCCTTCTCTGTGGCTCTGATGAATTAGTCAATGCAGAAGTGGATGTTGTTGTAACAATCCTTTATATCAGTTCAGACGGGCTTTTCATTAGACTGCAATAAAACCACGGAAGTATTACTGAACTTGTCTACAAGGCCCACTGGCCCAAGGGGTCAAGGAGCTCCTGGACTACAGCCTGTGTTTGAAGGGATTGTTATTATGCAGGAATTTCAGTCAAACAACTAAAAACCTATAAAGATAAGAAAAATGATGCAGAAGTGATGCAAAACAACTATAAAGAGATGCAGTGTGACCAAAGGGAGAGACAAAACAGCCACAGAGAGATGCAGGACAACTACAAAGAGGAACAAAGCAAGTACAAAGAGAACGGCTGTAAAGACACAAAATGACCTCGAAGAGAGTTTGTAGTCATTGTGTGTCTCCTTGAGTCTGGGTGACTTACCTCGATGTAAGAGGGATGGAGGGACATTTTATATCTCTGTGACCAGAGGCCCATTAACTCACAGTCTGTCCATGAACAACACTGTGCCCTGATGGGGGCAGTTATTTCCCATATAGGCTATCATTCCCAGAACATGGGGATTTTACACTGTTTATACTGAAAATATTAAAAGCATAAGTACATAGTTTTCTTTGAGATAAAGAGTTTTCCTTTAGTCTAAATTTACTTCTGCTCTAAATTAAAGGGACACAGTGCAGAGTTCATTCTCTCAGAACCATCAGTAGCAGTGACAGAACACCGGATACCGTATCTGGGAAAGTGGAGTAAGTGTGTGTAGTTCGTGCTGCAGAGGCAGAGGTTTCACAGAGTGCAGAGTGACACTTACTGTATATCCTGCAGGAATTAATCCACTGTGTGGGTTCTGAGATTTGGCTGACATTGAAGTAACCAGAGCCCGTAGAAACACCTAAGGAAGGGGGTTCTGCTGTTTCCTCTGCTGGCTCTCTGCCCACTTAATTCATTAAGTTAGAGAGAATCACAGAGCTGTACTGCAGGGCACGCGGTGACCATTCACCAGTTGTTGTTTTTTTTTTTTTACAGCACAGGCTGTTCGTTTGGCTGCGTCTGTGGTTCTAGAAGCCAATTCTCAAACACATTAACCACCAAGGCTAACGGGAAACAGGTCAGAGCTGCAACGGGGCATTGAGATCAGAAGTGACAGAGCAATTTTTATACATGTAACAGAAAACATCACCAACACTGCAAGCAATAGGAAAGGAGTGTTTCTGGTTGGTTTGCAGAGTTTGTGAGTAAGTAGGCATTTTACACTTTAAATGTTTTTTGGAGATCCTCTTCTTTGAATGGTGATATGCTACCAACCGCAACATTAACACCAGTTACTTCCTTAGATTATATTTAAAGATACTATCACACAAGCTAATAACAGGGAGGAATGTGGTCTGTTGAGATAAATGGAGATCACCAGGCAAAAAAAAAAAAAACAAGCCAGAATTTAAATTCCTGTGCGCCAGTTCACACTGTAATTATATCTGACTATGAATGAATATATAACATTAGCACCACCAGCTGTTTGCTGGCAATATTGCTACCACAGCACTACATCAGCATTTTGTATGTTTGTTTTGTTTTGTTTTGTTTTTAAACTGAATCACATAACATAAAATTCAGTTTTGTTTAACGCAGCTTCATTTTATTAACCTGCTTCTTTTTCCCCGTGCTGGTAGCATGGTGGCAGTGTTGGTCTGCTGCTCACTCTGTCAGCCTGTTCACCACTTTGATCCAGACCAGACTGAAATTTCTCACCAACTACTGGATAGATATCCTTGAAATTTTGTACTCACATAAAAGGGAACTTCACAGGTTTTACTCATCAAGGTCTGTGTAAAGGCCATGGGCAAATAACACTGCATGTGTGGAAAAAAAAAGTTGCCTGTTGGCAGTTAAGTTGCATTGTTGGAAGATAAAGGCGCTAGATTTTGCCAAGGAACAAATATATGGGCAATAAAAAAAAAAAAAATCTAAGATAAGATAGTTGTAGAGCAGTGCTAAATTATCAGCGTCTTTGAGTACCCGGAAAAGCGCTATACAAATTTGAATTATTATTATTATTATATTGGTGGAGAACTCTTTTGATGTCCCTCTCAGGATGGGTTTGGTGATGTGTTCATTTTTCCTTTAGCGCCACCATTAAGTAAATTTTTTTCCATCAGCCTCAGTTGTACTTTGTGTTTAGTGTCAATTAGCAAAGGTTAGCATGCTAAAATGCTAAACTATGACTGTGAAGATGGGGAACATTTTACCTGCTTACCATTCACGTTAGCATTTAGCTTAAAGCTTTGCTGTGTCTAAGTACAGATAAAGACTTTGAGTCTAATTACATAATTGAAGTCACACTGAAACTGCACTTTGTACTTAAATGTGAGATGCTCTTCTTCTCCTTGTTTGAATGGGGATTTTATTTAAAGATGCCATCACATGAAGGGATTCTGTTGAGATAATGGAGAAGGTTACCAGGTGAAAACAAGTCAGAATTTAAATCCACACTGTAATAATATCTGTCTCTGAATGAATATCATCCTTCCATGGCAGAAGTCCCAGCTCCTTTTTTTTTGGATGCTTTCCCATGAGATGCGACGCTGAATTCAATTTAGTATGACCCCATCTCAGTCTTGGTTTACTAATCAATTTCTTTTCTCAAAAGTACTGTGGGTGTAAGGTGTGACCAAGAGTGCAATAAAAGAAGGAAATAATGTGATAATCTCAATGTGACTTTAAGTGCATTATCCAAATGAGGGATCCTGCAAATTGGCTCCATCATTTGGATCAAAATTCACGTTATATGGTTTCGCTCCTGAGAATAGCTGACATTAATTTTAGTGCCAATTCTAGTGAAAACAGCCCCTGCAAGAAATTCAGCAGAACACTGCCAGACTGAATTTCACTGTCTTTCAACTGCATTAATGACACTCCAGTATATTTTAAAATACCACATATCAGATAAGCCTGTGACTTTATAGGGGCTGACCAATAAAGTCACAGGCTTATTTCCATTGTTGTGTTTTCATTCCAACAACCTTTGTACCAGATGGAAACACAAGTTCACTGTCTGACATGAACAAATATATTACAAAATAAGAACCAAATGCAGTCAGCTGAATCAAGAAGAAGTCAACTAAATATAGAACATGCCATCATGTATATAATTAAGATAAATAATATTATAAATAATAACATTGATGGAAAGAAAGTGGCCCACAAACTTCTCACATCTTTTGTGATATTTTGCCCTGAGCATACATAATATGCATCTGAATTGTAATCATTTCATTTTGCCACCAGCATTATCGACTCACAGACATACGCGTTTGCAGTGAGGTGACCCCGAAGCATATAACACCCAGTTCTAAAAGCAAACAGCTTGAGGGCTGTCGTACTGACAAACAAACTCTCGCTTTAGAGATAAGAGGCAATGCAGCACATGACAAATTGAGGACAAAGAACATGTAAGAAGACATTCACAGCTGTGGTGTTTCTCCAGAAAATTAATCGTTTCTCTAATCAGTGTGAGATGACTTGTCCTAAATCCTTCAAAGTGTCCTTCAGGGTGTCCTTCAAAGTGTTCAATGATCAACACTGAAGGCGTTGCTAGCTGTTTATGATTTCGGCATTGTGTTGTCTTGTAATAAAGCTGTAATCCAGCTCCGCCAGTGGGTAAGCCATAAAGATGCTCATCTGACTTTATCATACTGATCTCATCAATTGAACCAATTGAGCTGAGGGTGCAGTCCAATAAAATCACCACATATCAATATTCAGCCCTGGGGTAGCATTTGATATGTAGAGTGTATTACACACAACAACAATTCCTCAACCTTAGAGTCAGCAACATGTAAACGATAACTGAAGCCAAGCCGTAAAATCTCTGCCACGCTCTCTGATCTCGTGTTCAAAGGGCAGGCAGAAGGCAATGGTGCGGGTAAAAACAGAGTGCGCTGTTATTATGTGTGAAAGTGACAACAAACCCAAACGCAGCCATGGCAGAGAATGAGGAATGGGGAAAGCCCGTTGAGAGGAGAGGGGTGAGTTACGGTGTGGGTGTGCTTATCACCACCATCGCATTTCAAGTCTTGTTTTTGTCTGTTCTGTGACAATGTGCAAACAGCCGAGAAGAGGTTTCACATAATGTGCTGATTCCCCCCCCTCCCCCCCACCCGACAGAGATTAACTGCAGTCTTGGCACTGGCAACACTCATATCTGCATTTGGTTCATCCTTCCAGTATGGGTATAATGTTGCTGCGGTCAACTCTCCATCACTGGTAAGCAAAGAAATAAAAGCTCTAACATACAGGGACTAACTACTAAGGCTGGTGTCAGTGATGTGATGATGTGTTTCGATCAGTATTTTTCTGCTCTCTTTAGTTCATGCAGCAGTTCTATAACACCACCTACATGGAGCGTAATGGTAGGCCAATGGAGGAAAACGTCCTGACTCTGCTCTGGTCACTGTCTGTGTCCATGTACCCACTAGGAGGCTTCTTTGGCTCTCTCATGGTGGCTCCTCTGGTCAACAAACTAGGGAGGTAATACAGCAGGTTACTGCCCCCATCTAAGAGCGGATATGTCACATTTATCATGCACAATCTTGCTTGTCTAACATAACTTTAAAAGCTCTGATCCTGCAACAGGAAGGGCGCCCTCCTCTTCAACAACATCTTCTCCATCGTCCCTGCTGTGATGATGGGAGTCAGTGAGATTGCCAAGTCCTACGAGATCATCATTGTGGCTAGGTTTATAGTGGGCATCTGTGCAGGTCTGATATTGTTTTGGTTTTTTTTTTTTTTCAGCTCTGCAAGTCTGCTATAAATGGATTAGCTGTTTGATTTCATTCATCCTTCTTTTCCTGTCTTCAGGTCTGTCGTCCAACGTGGTGCCGATGTATCTGGGCGAACTCTCTCCCAAAAACCTGAGGGGAGCCATTGGCATCGTACCGCAGCTCTTCATCACCGTTGGCATCCTCAGTGCACAAGTGCTGGGCATCAGAAACATACTGGGCAACAGCACAGGTACTGACTGCCATAGCAGTAAATGTTACTCATTTATTGGTTAGATCTTGCAGAAGTGCATCCTTAAAAGCTAATTTAGGAGACTCAGCTTTTGGTTTGGTCCACTGGCTGAAATAAGTGTCTCTGTTCCCTCTGACTCCAGGTTGGCCCATAATGCTGGGTTTGACTGGCGTCCCTGCCCTGATAGAGCTCCTGCTGCTGCCCTTCTTCCCGGAGAGCCCCAGGTACCTGCTGATCCAGAGGGGTGATGAGAAGACAGCAAGGAAAGGTGAGAAACTGCAAATGTTGCTTTATATGTTTAAGAATAAGCTGGTAGATGAAAACAAAGAAAAAAAAGAGCAGCAGAAACTGTATGTTATGGTGTTCAGCTCGTCTTGTCGGCCTCAGCACTACAGCGTCTGCGTGGCTGGGACGACGTGGATGCAGAGGTGTTGGAGATGCGTCTGGAGGACCAGTCGGAGAAGGCCGAGGGCCGCCTGTCTGTGCTGTCCCTGCTGTCACAGCGCTCTCTTCGCTGGCAGCTGGTATCCATCATCATCATGAACATGGGCCAGCAGCTCTCAGGGGTCAATGCGGTGAGACGGGCCTGTCCTTGTCCTTGTCCCTTACCCACTGATGTCCACGCTGCCTCTGTTGTTTAAACGACGTGTTCTGTTGCAGACGCAGATCAAATAATCTTTCAGTGCTCTGAATTCAGTCCTTTTCAGCCACAGTATTCTTGCATCCTCCTCCTCATGTTTTCATTCAGCTCTACAACTCTTGGCTAATTCTTAATACACTTCTCTCTCCCTCCTCAGATCTACTACTATGCAGACAGCATATATGCCACCGCAGGAGTCAACGAGAATCACATCCAATATGTCACTGTGGGAACAGGAGCAGTGAATGTCTTCATGACCATAGCTGCTGTAGGTACCCTGTTCATTAAAAGTTTGAAAAGCTTTAAGCGTGAAACATCAGACGGGGGGAGGTGACCTGTGAAGTCTGTTGTTTGATCACATCAGCAGCAGGCAGTAGTTATTAACAGGTAATGTGTTACTCCAGGTCTTCATTGTGGAGGCCTCAGGACGACGGCTGCTCCTCCTCTGTGGTTTTGCGATCTGCTGTGGCGCCTGCGTACTGCTCACTGTCGCTCTCAGCCTGCAGGTACCACAACAGTGTCAGCTTCGGTGTGACTCACACCCTCAACATGTTGCTCTGCTGCCCTCTAGTGGTTCAGCACACAAAAAAACCCTAATCTGCTGTAATGTCAGAATCTCTTAACCTTGAAGACAGGAGATCTGTTGTGGAGACTGAGGACAGTGCTTGGTGCTCTGGCATGTTGTGTTTTAAATGAAACAATGCCTATGAGGTTAAAGCAATGACTTTCAGCTCTGAATTGAGTTTCTTTACATCCACAATAAATGAAAAGTGTAGGAACTGTTTTTCATACGTGATCCCACAATTTTAGGGGACCAAAATGTATAGGACAAATGACAAACACACTTCAAATAAAGTCATAGTATTCAATGTGAGGTCTGCAGCCCGTAGACCACCAGGTATTTTCCCTGGTGATGTTCCTTCAGGCCTGTACTGTAGCCATAAGTCCTCAGTCCTCAGTCTTCAAAGCACCCATCAACAGGATTAGCTGTATTGAGTTCATAAGACTGATTTGGAGAGTCCAGGCCCCAGAACATCATTGTTTCAGGGTGAGGCTCTGTAAAGACTTCCATGAGTCGATATGGATGAAACACCCTCAAACACATTGAAAAAGTTTTTTCTTTGTTTTGTTTTTTTTGTTTTTGCCTTTTTTTTTCTTTTTTTTTTTAAAAACATTTTCTATCCTCTGATTGCTTTTTGTAATTTGGGTGTGTAACAGTTTGGGTGTGGACTCAAAAGCATGACTCACAGGAAAAACAGGTAAAGTTAAACGTCAAAAGGTAAAGTCGAAAAACGTTTGTCAAAAAACAAGGAAGAAGAAGTCTAAGTCCAAGCAAGGCGAAGCGCCAAGGCAGGCGGCAGAACAGGACAAGGAGGGTGTGATATCATGGCACTGATGGTGCAATAGACAGGACAGAGCGCTACTATGACTAATGCTGCATTCACACAGTGGATGGTTGAGATTGGAAAACTATGTTTCGGTTTAATTACATTTAAGGATTTGGCTGATTTTCAGGCACAACCATTTTATTAAGTTAAGTTATTAAGTAATTGGATCTTCCAGATCATAATTACACCAATATTTGCAATATAACCATGACAGAGAGAACTCACCCTTTCAAACTGAAAGTCAGCACTTTAACTTTTCAGGGAACCGGAGCAACAAAGCCAAAACAACAGAACAGAAAACGCGTCACTGTGCTACAACTTCCTTCTCTGTCATTTTTATATATTGCACACTTTGAGCTTCGTCTGGAAAATAAAATGATGACTTGACATGTCATGAGAACAGTGAGCGAATGAGGTGTGAGCGACACTGACCATTAGACAGAACCACAAAACCAGCGCTGCTCTTCTGAAACCCTGTAATCTCACCTGCATCCAACATTTTCAGACAGGCATCGCACTCAGAGGCAGTAAAAGCTCAATTTAAAGAGAAGGACCGTTTAACCGTTCACTCACTGAAGCCTGTAACATGGACTCCCACACAGGGCAGCTATTAAGGAGATTTTGTCACGCGTTTGTTCCTGTTTGAAAGCATCAACACGACTGGTTGATGGTAACCGCAGCTGCTGGTTTGTGTTGACAGGAGAGCGTGACGTGGATGCCGTACGTCAGCATCGCCTGTGTCATCATCTACGTCACGGGACATGCCATAGGACCCAGTGAGTCTGACCCCGCCAGTGGTTATTTACGCCCACACTGATTACAGCAGGGACCTCCATTAGTTGAAGTGTTGTTTGGATGTGACCAGACATGTAATGACACATGATGTAAATCTGGACTCAGTTGTTTGAGACATGAGCATCCTCGCGGTGACCCTGAGGAGCGGTGGCGTGTCTCCAGTGTTTTGGTTGTGGTTGACCACATCTACGCTCTGCAGGTCCCATTCCCAATGTGATGACCACTGAGATGTTCAGGCAGTCTGCCAGGCCCGCTGCCTTCATGGTCGCAGGATCTGTCCACTGGCTGTCCAATTTCACTGTCGGCCTCATCTTCCCCTTCCTAGAGGTCAGTCACACAACTTGCTGTAAAACCACACGCTGTTGCTTACACATAATGTGCATGTAAAGAAAAATGAAACTACACATATTAATTAGAGATGCTGGTGAGGTGAGAGAGGTGAGATGTTTCCACCTGTTTCCAGTCTCTATCCTTAGCTATACCAGCTGTAGCTCCATATATCGAATGGGCAGATTTGAGAGTGGTATCAATCTTCTCATCTAACTTTCAGCAAGACAATCAAAGAGAGTATTTCCCAAATGTCTAACTATTCCTGTTGGATAAGAATTAGGAAAATACTGAATAGGTAATGCGAAATAAATGTTTTTTTTTCCTATACCTAAGAAACTTAAACGGGAGGAGGGATCAATCAAAGCCTCAGAGACAACCTGGAAATCAAACACCAAAGTAAATTAACCCGAAGTAAATTCAGTGTTTTCACAGGTGCCATTTTTGCAAACACATTAGAAAGGTTGAGATGTACTTCACAGTTTTCAAGTCTCAGTACACTCAAAGATGTGTTTTAGTTGTTGCCACTGTGATGAATGACGTCTGTCTGACACCAGAGGACTGTTTTAACATTCAGCTGTGGTAGAGGGAAAGTGTCTCTGTGCTCACCTTAAATCTCTCTTTAAGCAGGAGTCAGCCCCTCTTTCCTTGGAGTGGTTTTGTCATTGTGTCTTCTCCAATGGACTAAGTGGCGTCACCTTAGAGATAAACATAAACACAATGCTTGTCTTTTGTTTACTTCCTCTGAAGTCTTCAGAACAAAATGCAAACAAGGAAGGAATGTGTCTGAAGAACAGGATCCTAAACAGAGCATTCCAGTAAAATTAGCCTGAAAATCACCTCACCTCACCTCTGCTGTTCATGTCCAACCTGCTGTTTCTAAATGAACACCTCTCTGAAACTAATTCAGTAAAAACTGATCATTATAACCTTCATGAGGTAGGATTTGTTGCAGGACTTTTGTATTAGACTGCGTTAATTTTAGCTCGGTGTATCTAATAAACTGCTAACTAAGTGTATTTCCAACGTCTCGTCTTGATGACACACACAGAGATGACATTCCCTCTCCTCCTTCTCCCTCCAGAGAGGCCTGGGCCCTTACAGCTTTATCATTTTTTCCGTCATCTGCCTGGTTACTCTAATCTACATCTGGCTGGTGGTCCCAGAGACCAAGAAGAAGACCTTCCTGGAGGTCTGCCAGATGTTCGCCAAGAGGAACAAAGTAGAGATTAAACTGGGTGACGGTGATCTGCCACTGAAAGAGAGCAAAGAAAGCCCGGAGGATGCGGTGAGGGTCACAACCTTCTGAAGAAAAATGAAAGCATTCAGAGGAGAGGAAGTCTTTGCTCTGGGGGGATGGTAATACACTGGAAATGTTTTAATTTAGCCTGTTTTTTGTTTTTTTTTCTTACAAAGAATCTTTACACAGTCTCTTTTTGTATTGTTTGTCTGTGCCTGCTGTAAAAGGAAAACAGATCTTTGTATGTTCCAGTGCAGGATGTTAATTAATGCTTGCACTACATGCAGCCTTATAGACCTGTGAATGGGTGCTTGAGTCATTAAACAAACCAACAAGTCACTTGTAAGGCTTTATTTATGACACAGAGATATGAATACAATACAAGGGCTGACGTTATGAAATATAGTTTGCATTAAAAATGGACTTATAGGTGCCTGAAAGACATTTTATCCCTCATCATATTTGCCGTGTTAAATCCCACCATCAGCAATGATATTTTGGTTTATTGCAAAAGCTCATACAAACAAAAGCAGCTGAGACTTTTCAGGGGCATCTGTACTGACTGTCCAGCTGCACCCCCCCATACAGACTGAGTGAGGTGGTTCCCCAGCTGAACACATTTCCCACCACGGTGCCATTCCTCTCACATAACATCTGGTTCCGGATATCCGCTGTGGTCAGCACATGGTCCCACACGTTGACATCAGTGATCTTACCCACAAAGGCATCTGCGTTAGAGATGCCCAGATATCCGTCCTGGTCCTTGCCCAGGATGAACACGCCACCGGGGCTGATTGTGTAACCACTTTTCAAGTATCGCTGCTCCCCCACCATGCCGTTGATCCACAGCTCTGCGCCACCAGTGTGGGAGGACCAGGTGATGCAGTAGTTGGACCACTCGCGGGACCTGAAGTTGTGCGGCAGGTTGACGAACTCGTTGCCAATCCAGAGGCCCACTTCTGTCGCATCTCTGTCTTCACCGATGGAGATCATGAGCTCGTTGTCGTTGCCATTACTGGAGTAGGAGAGGGCAGTGTGGATGCCCTCGCCCTGAGGCAGGACGTGCATGCAGACAGTGAAGGAGTCCAGGTCCATAGGATGGCTGAGGCGAGCCAGAGCATAACTACCGGCATTTTTCTCCCGGAAGTTGAGCACCAGAGGAAACAGAGCGCGAGATTCTGAGGAAGACAGAAGAGACACAAATCAGACTGGAAACAAACAGTTAAATCTCAAATTCAGTCAGAATGAAAACAAAGCACTCACCATGTCGAGAAGGCCTTGAGATGTGGTGTCCACCTGGGGGGTAAGAAAAAGACAAACGCTGGAAAATAAATATGAGAGCTTTCATTTCACATTTGGCCATCTCTAGCAGTCTTTATGACTGACCGCTCACTTACCTGAATGCATGTGCTTTCCAAGAGACGTTATCAGACCCTCGATCTTATGGAGCTTGGATTCAATTTCATCTTGCCGACAGAATGCTAAACAAAAAACAAAAACAAAAGGTGATCGAAAGTGATAAGGATTGGACTCAGGCCTTGGTAATGCCTCACATGATTATGGAATAAATGATGTTTCCCATTTCTGTAATCACTCTGTTACAACACGCTACATACTTCCTTTGCCAAGGCGTGGGAAGAAAGAAGACTCTACCACACGGTCGTTGAGAGGCTGGGCAATGCGGTAGTCGTTCCACAGGGTCTTGTTGTCCATGTCCATCAGAGTGCTCTCCAGTTTCCTGATCTGAGGACAACAGAGAAGAAGAGACACTCATGACATAGCAAGACATAATTGTCTAAATGAGCCTGTTTCTTTCAAATTGAAACAGCCTGGTTCCAAATATAACAAAAAAGTTTGACTTTTTCAGGAACTGTAATTTTCCAGGAGCTGGCTTTTTTTTTCTTCTTTTTTTCTTTTTTCAATTCTGTCTGCCGTACCTGGTTATGTGAGAGAGTGATGGGTGTATCAAACACAGTCCAGAGGATGCTCTCGTAGCAGGGTGGAGTAGTGAGGGAGCCCTGGTATCTGAAGAAGTGGTTGAGGTTCTCGGGGAGCATGGAGCGCACGTCGATGCTCGATATGTTCATGGTCTGACCTGTCAGTGTCACACGAGAGTCACATTGTCTAACTCAATTCAAGGTCAGTTGCCCTGGGGAGATTTTGACCATTAGTAGTATAGTTTTTTTTTTTTTAAAGAACGGCCATTTTGATGGTCATGCGTATGAGGGGAATATACTTCCATATACTATTCCACAGATCTACAGATTCCATAATGAGGCAAAATTCGCAGCAATGCGCTAGCAAATGCAGGCCAGAACAAAAATTTGGCTTTGCAAATGTTTTATGAGGAAAATATGTATGTTAGATCTCAAAGACTTTTGGTGAGTGGTACTGAATATCAACATAACCCTTTTTTTTTTGCTTACAAGGGAACTCCACAGGGCCTTTTAAATTCCTGTGTGGTGCAGCGGTTACTCACCTGCATACTTGATTTTGGCCAGGTTGGAGATGAAATCACTGTAGTAAGTGTTCTCAAAATGGCCGTCCTGGAAAGAAACAAAAAACTGTGTGAAGCTTAAAGGTTCGGCGAAAAACAGAAAAAACACTGTATTCCCCACAGAAATTTGTAAGATCTGAGAACACTGAGACACCACTACAACAAGGGCACACTGGCAGAAACATGAGTACCCAGATGAGTAGCCAAAAGGTCAGCCTGATTATCTGAACCACTTCAGTTGGAAGCAACAATGGGAGCAATACATGACATCCACCCGAAGAATTTCCCTTTAAAGTTCCACATCAGTGAATCTGAATCATTTGCTATTAAATGAGTTTGCCCAGATGGCTTTATTTCTGTGCCACAGTCACAGCAGCTGCCAGCAGTGGCATTGCTGCAGCGACGACCTCACACAGCTGAGAGCCCCTGACTGCCTGAGATCCAGAGCATTCCTCTGGAAACAAGCACTCATTCAATATGTCGGCACGCATCTGAATGGTCAATAGAGCCTTTAACCCAGCAGGATGACCGAAACAAAGTGTCACACACTTCAAAGGGCACTGGGTCGTTTGGCTTCCTATAGAGGAACTGATGGTCATTTATTTGAAGTAGTGCTGCCATTCTGTGTAGATGTTGATCAACTTGGCAGTCAGATAAAGAAGAACATAGAGGAAGGGGAACAAAAGGTTTTTGTGGCTTACGTACATCATAGAAAAAGGCAAGAACTGCCAACCCGTCTGGCTTATCTCTGGCTTCAGTAAAGCTCTTGTACTTGTCAGAATTGTAATGGACAACATGGAGCTGGAAGACAATGCACAGGTTAACAGGTTAGATGCCAAAATATGCCCAATGACCTGCTACTCAAAACTGTTTTCTAAGAAGCATCTAACAACAATAAAAAGGTTGATCAACTTTATATTATGTCGAAACTTAAGTCAAAACATTAGCAGAAAAATATTTCATTGAAAACAAAATCAAATGTTCAGAAGTGGAATCACAGGAGAGGGTGAGGATTGATTTCCAAATTAAAAGCTGTATAAAAGGCAAAATACAGTCCATGCAACATATACTTGAATCATGAATCATGAATTACACTGTGGGGGTGAACTGAGGCAGTGTAATCATTTCTTTACAAATGCAGTTTTCTTGCTTAGTTGTAACTTATGTTTACTGTAGCGTTTAATGTCTGCATGAATCTGTATGTGTAAATTGCACCGGTTTGATTGAGTGCAGGCTTTAATGTAAGGAGGATGCTTGCATTGTGCATTAAAGGCCTGTCATCACTGCAGTGATGCACCGCAGTGCACTGCAGTGTTGCAAAGCTGGTTTCTACACTGTCATTGTTTATCAAGGCAAACCTCCAAATTCAGTCTGTTCTAAAGCCAACCTCTGCCATGTAACGGATGCCATCTATGGTGTGCTCTGCTCCGCTGGCCTCCAGGTCCCAACCGCCCCAGTGCAGGTGCATCTGGACAGCTGTGTACTTTCCTGGGAGCCCTTGGGTGATCATCATAGATGGAGGCAGGTCGATTTGAACTGATGGAACCATGAAGATGTTGAGATTTTTAAGTGTTTTAATCAAAGGAAACACAAATCAGGCATCGCAAAAATCACAAAGAGTTTACTTATATTCTACCACATTCCAGGCAGCCCTTGATCCCATCAAATGGCAGACTCATTAAACGTGTTTTTCTCCACCACAGTGAACAACCATATTCATCGCGGTGGATTGTGTAATCATCCACAATGAACATGGCATCTTTTAGTTACCTTCTATCTTAAAAGTCCTTTTTGATGTGGAGTAGTGCAGTGTTGACCTATCAAATCAGATTAGTAGCATGCAACAATGACAAAAAGACAAAATTGTGCAGTCACTCTGAGCCTGACTTGCACCTTTTAAACAAAGTTAATACTCGGGTCGAGCAATTTGTGCGTTTTCATTCTGCTGGCTTCTCTTACCCGAGTGCCCGTTGTTGGACATGAGGAAGTTCCCTTTCTGGGCATCATATCCGCTGAGCTCCAGCTGTAACATGTCTGGGTTGTGTCTCACGTTGCGCCGCTGGATATCAATCGGGGACTGCTTCTTACCACCACACGCGGGGTACTTGGTTGGCCAGTGCATCTGGTCCAAAGCTCCCTCTGTGTCAAGAAACGAAAACGAAAACGATTATTACATTGTAACAAAAATAAATAAATAAATCACCTGCGTAGTAAAAATGCCACTGGACTGTGATACATTTACGCAGGGGGTGACCCTGTTCCGACCATCGCTACTGTATATATTAGCCCTTGTTTGTGGAGGATTAAAAACTGGTCACAGGTAGTTGGTTACTGGCACGCACAGGACTTACTCAACTGAATACGTATGCAGTTGATGTGTATTTTCCTATAGTATTAAATCCAGCCGCGCCGTAAACACCTCATAATTTGCTCCTCTGACTCTGTCTTCACAAGCTCTCGCTGTAACCAGAGTCTGACAGCGGTTATCCCAAGTATTTGGCAAATGTCTGTCCCAGAAGACTCAGCAGCCAAATGGCTCGGTTGAACGTCGACTAATAATAATGATATTATCCTCAAATAATCTTTAAACAACTTGGGGGAAAAAAGCATTTCAATTGCTACGTCTTTGTCTTGTTCTGTACCAAAAGAAATGCTCACTGGATAGGTCGTCACGCAAGTTTTACGCATCAACACCTTGGACATCAGTCCAGTTTGGTCACTTTTCGCGCTTCTTTGGATGAAACTAAATCTATGTGATATTACGAACTCAAACAGCCTACCTGTGTATGTCCAGTGTATTCCATCATGAGGAATCCCAGCACTGACAACACAGACCAAAGCGGCGGAGACAAACGCAGAGAAAAGCTCCATCGCTGCGCCTCTGTTCCTTCGCACAGGGCACTGACACCTCTCAGAGGGTTTCCATCCGAATTTAAACTGCGAGAGAAGGGAGGTGTTGAAACCTCTGCTGAAAACGCCCAGAGCTCTTCTCAGAAGCCCCAAAGTGACAGGAACACAGCTCCTACTGATTGATGTGACAATCTAATCTGAAATGTATTTATATATATATATATTTAGAATAAGGCTTGAGTTTGACATTTATCACAGCTTAAAAACAAAACAAACAAACATTATTGTCTGCAGGTTGTTCTTCTCAGGCTGTAGGTAATCATGTCAGGTAAATACGCAAAGGAAATCATTTCTTTTTCACCTGAAGGACAAAAGTCTCTGATTTGACTTTGGAATATGTTAAAGGACAATGTGTGTGTGTAGACATGAAGACAACCTGGCTTGTTGCCTCTCTGTGGCATAGCAAGCCTATCCCTCTGCATCCAACGTCTTGTAACACTGGTGTTTCTGCCCAGCACTTTCTCACAGCTTTAATAGCCAATTGCAGACTAACTTGAAAAGTTTAAGAGAGTTTGGCAGTTTCCTTCACAGGAAACCATGATACACCATCACTTTGAATGGTGAAGCTGTGAGTCATTCTGATAAAATCCTGACGCCTGCTGATTAAAAAAACACACACACGAACATTACTTGGAAAAAAAAAACAAACACGAGACCCAGTGATAGTAAACAATACGATATTATGATGTTTATCACCTGCTGCTCACTAGTTGTAACATGCCCAACACCTCAACTTCAAATGCCAGAGCTGTCAAACTCAGGAGTGTGTGAATGTGTGACCAACCATTAACCTGTTTGCCTAAGAGTAGCACATGTCCTCATATGAACATAAAAATAAGAGAAAGTGGTCTTCATGGGTGTTTTATATTTAGGACAAAATGACAGCAATGTCAGCTGAAAACATAAATCTAGTCAGAGAGAGCCTTTGTAAATATAGTGATACAAACCTGCGTGTGTGTGTGTTTGAGTGTGTGCGCAGACCTGATTCAATTACAAAGACATCAAAGGACTCATCTTGATTTAAGACTCTCGTTGTTCCTTCCTCTCTGGACTGAAGTTTATGGCCTTATTACGACCTGTACTTGATTGATACCAGTTGTTTTTGTGCTTTGAATGCCTACAGGCTCATATATCCTGTGTTAAACAAGTCCAGATGGAGAGAACAGAGGCTGAGCTCTATGGGTGAAGTGATCAGACAGCGTTTTCTATGGCCACAAAATCTGAGATCATTGAGGGGCCTCAGGTTTGATAACTTGCATACACCAGCACTTAGAAATGACCCAAAGCCGTCTTTTTCTTTCGTAAATCACCAGGTTCATCTTTGCCTTGAGGACAATAATAGTTTTTAAGGTCTTGGGAACTTAAGCAATGTAATTGTACCAGCCAAGAACAAGCCCAGTAATTTAAAGGCCACATATGATGAGCTTGACATGTACAGTTCAGCTACAGTTTGTATGTACACTCCTGTGATGCCCTCCGAAAAGAGGAAACAAGAGAGTGTGACTAATTAAAAAACAAAAAGCTGGATTCTGTCCTCATAGAGCAATGAAACTTACAACAATTAACAACAGGTGACTGTTCCCCAGATAGGACACTATCATCACAGAGATCCCAAATTTGACCTTTACAGTGGCCTCTCGTATTTTTAAGAGTCAGATGAGAATTTATCAACAAAGTTCTCTTCTTCCAATTTTTTGAAATGTGTCGTCAGAATAAAAGCCCCAAGAACCTGCTGGTTAAGCTAGTTTGGATGATGTGCGTTGGCAGTGCAGTTAAAAGGTCATTTCAAACCATATGGTTGCAAGTACTTTGACTTTTCATCCAGTATATACCGTAGCCTCCAC
This sequence comes from Toxotes lorentzi, assembly GCA_037833715.1. Lineage (NCBI taxonomy): Eukaryota > Metazoa > Chordata > Actinopteri > Toxotidae > Toxotes > Toxotes lorentzi. The sequence goes on along the minus strand of JBBMJY010000012.1, from coordinate 11,293,323 downwards.
CACCCGTGAGAATAAGTGATTTGATCTTCGTAATAGGGATTGGGATAGGTCTGTTGGACGTTATACATGTTTATGTGCCTTTATACACACATTCATTTACATACACTGCATGTAGTGTATACACTGTATAAACACTGCCTGTGTTTTCTGCTTCAGATTGTCTCACATTGAACTAACCACTTCTTTGTCCTCTGCTGCTTTGAGTTTCCCTGCATGGTGCGGATCTCGTCTGACCAACCGAAGAGAAGCATTATTGCAAATGTTGTACAGAACGTATTTGCATCAAACTGGGTGGTGGGATGGGCCAGTTTAATTTTTGGGGCAGATCTGGATCATTTCCTATGAATTTGAATTTTTTTCCCCTGAAGTCTGTTATTTGACACTGGCGTGTGGAGGCCAGCGCTGGTGCTCAGGTGGTGGTACGTTTAAACATAAATAGACTGACAGAGTTGGGGTACTTATTAATCTTTTAAACTACTTTCAGTATGTGCATGCATGTCAGTGTAGCTTATTTTTCTGCACCTGCATGAAAAAGGTCTTGGTGTGGGCAGGATGCAAAAACCACATGTTTTTTTTCTCTGTGTGACAGTCAAATGGCTTTAATGGTGCCACTGAAATGTTTGTATATAGTCTGATTGAATGTGTTGTGCAAATAAGTCCAAGTGATAAATGATTAACGTTGCCATCTTTCATCTGTCTGTGATGATAATACAAAATTCCAGGTATTAACACATTACACAAATCATGCAAACTCTGACAGCTGGGGAAGTTGTGCTACTTGGAAGCATGCAGTTGTGTTAAGAAATGCGTGGGAGGTTGTTGGTTTAGTCCTCTGAATAAGTGAAAGCCACTGTACAGAAAAAAACTGTGGATTTTAAATCTTCTTTTACCTTTTTGACCAGGGTCCACTAAGCATGAAGGATCTTTCCAGGAAAACCCTGCTCGCACAGTTGCACACGTTCACACCTGGAAGCTGCCCATTAAAACCACAGTCTGAGCTGCTTCACAGTCTTCCAGTGAATCAGCTCCACTGGAGCAAATAGGTCTTATGCTTAGAGCAGCTCAGCAGAGGCAACGAGACAGGGGTATTTATATGGACATAGCGCATGAAAAGGCTGTCTAAACTGTGCATGGTCTGAATATTGAACATTTACATTTGACTGTCATCATCATGGCAATGAAAATCATAATTTAAATCAGTTATTTTCTCCTGAACAGGAGACAGATTTTCAGTGCCAAAGGGCTTCGAGGGAGGAGCTCATATTTTGCCAGTTCCTCAAAAATTTGCAGCGAGGTGAGACCACTGAATCAGCAAACCAGATTTCATTCACTCTGACTCACACCAACGTCACCCAGGCTGCCTAATGTTATAAAGTAACGTCAGCAAGGGCTCTTTTTTTTTTGTTATTCAGGAAAGTTTCTCTGAGAGGAAGCCTCTCTTTTGCAGGAACGCTGCACAGTTAAACTCTTTCACATGTGGATGCTGCCCAGTACAACCACAGTCTGATCTGCTGGCCACTGAGCAGCTCCACTGGAACGGTTGAGGTTGGAGAAGGGCACCTCAGTGATGGTAATGACGGAGAGGGTCAAGCAACCTTTCCACTTTCCACACCCACATTTCTCCATCCACTGACCTCCTCTCTAACCTTTAGGCCACCTCTGCCCTTGGTTATGGGGAAAATATTTCAAATTGGCTGACAGCAGCATGCTATAGATCACCAACTCTCCAAAGGATCAGCAGACTGCCGGTGCAGCTGCCTCCAGCCATTTCACCTGTATGGTTGATGGCAGGTGTAGGACCAGAAAGAGCCTGTCACACAGGTAGTACGCTCTGGTTACCAGAAGGTGACAGGGGGATAATTGGGGATAATTCAGTAAACGTGTGACTTACGGAAGTAAAGTTTGACATTTAGAGAAATACGCTTGTACACTTGGGAAATACTCATCTTGGGAAATATACTTGGCACTTAGTAGTTACTAGGCAACCACCAGAGACCAGAGGAAGTTACTGTCCCTGGTCAAGAAAAAGTCCTTCACATAACCCCACCCACCCCCAATAAACAGAGGATTGTTGTTTTTATGCTACAGGTTTTATATGGATTAAACATGTGTGTTAATTGTCGGCCTTTAGAGGTGCTGCTAGTCTGATTTTGTTTCCTCTGGACACAGCCAGCTGTCTTTTACTGCCAATTAATAATTTATTTGTTACCATAGCTTAAAGTCATAGTCTGACTAATAGTGAAAAGACCCAAGTATTTAATGAAGACTTTTCTCAGGGCCATTCATTAGTGACTCATACATCGTTTATTAAATTTCTGTCTGTTGTTTTATTCCTAAACTGGTGGCAGAAAGTAACTAAGTACATTTACTGAAAAACATATGACCGGTTTATAAAATACAATGTATTGTTCTTAAATCCAAGTTTCTTCGAGAATCATCTGAGCACAGAAGAGACGATACGAACTTTATGTTTTGCTCACTTAATGTTTGTGGCATTCATCCATGGTTGCCAGTGTATCTGTGCTTTAATCATAGACTGTGTGGCTCATTCAGGGGTTACATTTCACTGCAAAAATATTAGAGATATTTTTAAGCTAGTTTTGATGATGTATGATGACAATGCAGTTAAAAGGTCATTTTAAACCATATGGCTGATAGTACCTTGACTTTTCATCCAGTATACAGTATACAGTAGCTGCCATCACCCATGAGAATAAATGATTGTTGTTCAGTTTGATCTTCATAACAGGGCTTGTGAGGGAAAAAAAAAATAAAAATCAGCGAGGAAAACATCAAATCAACAAAACCAAAAAATATATCACATTAATAAAAATAAAAAAAATCTAGAAAATTGTGAAAATGTGAACAAAATTACAAATATCTATGTGCTTTTATACACACATGCAGTAATGCACTAACCCCTTTGCTCTACTAAGTGTTCACACTTATGAGAGCTTATAAACTGTTAAGTGTTAGTGTTGCTTTACATCCTTCCAAATGCAACACATCTTTCACGATCAGCTGTGAATAACTCTCTTGACACCCATGACTCCAATCTGCAATTATTCAGTGCAACATTTGTTTGTTTTTTTTATTCACAGAATCATGTTTACATTATGATTTTTCTTTCAAAATTAAAATCCTAGGTCACTATTTGTCGCATCACAGCACACAGTTTGTATTTACTGCTTGTATATTTTACATTGTGCCTGTGTTTTCTGCCTCAGATTGTCTTTAGCACTCTTTGACCTAACCACGTTTTGCATGGTGCTGATTTCATCTGACCAAACAAAGAGAAACTTCCGCAAATGTTGTAATTTAACCATGTTATTTTATTTATTAACTACGCCAAACAGGTTGTGTTTTCACCCTGGTGTATTTGTTGGTTTGCATTTGCTGTTAAAGATTACAGGGTTAATCATGGGAGTATGCTTATTGCAAAAAATATTAGATATGTATTAAATATTTAAAATATCAGAGATTTTTTTTATTATATATATCTCTTATTCTATTATTTTTTTAGGCTATGACGGAAGATCCTCTTGGGTTATTTGGAGTCAATGAATTCCTCTGTCCTCATGTTGATAATGAACTCAGTACTTACTTGGAAACATCAGCTGGGGGCACTAGTTGTTGTGACATATTTACTGAGAGCATCTGGGCAGCAGATGGCGCCGTCCGGTGTAACACTGACAGAATCTCAAGGTCACTGCAGCAGGCTTTCATCACACTGTAGCTCCAGCAGCTCTGATCTCTCATGGATGCTTAACTGCACTGCGCAGCTGCATGAAACCCATGTCCCGTAATGACAGAGCTGTCAGACGTATGAGGGGAAACCCACTTCTCGCTAATGCTGTGATTCACTGCAATCTCCAAATGAATTACTGGTGCAGCCCCTCTTTTTTATTGCGTAACTGTTGCACCTACTCATGCAAATCCAAGTAGTTTGGTTTGACACTGTGGTTTTCTACGCATGGGTATAGTTAACACAATATTGTGTCTGTGCTGAGTACCAGTGGTTTTTGGTGTGTAAAGATTATTGGGGAATAATAAAACACTTCCAAAGGTCTGCTTTTTAAAATTGTCCTAGCAACAAAATGAACTTCAAGTATCAAGAGTCCAAATGATGTAGAATGGCTCTCGTCAGCGTGTTACAGTTTTGTCATCAATTATTGATCTATTAATATGTAAGCTGTTTAGTGTTGTAGTTGGTGGAGGAACTAAAGCTGTTACATAAATAAAATTTTATTCATTTTCTGAGTAGGTAAAGCACAAGTTCCTCAGTTCATAAGCAGATGCACTCAGTCCACCAGTGATGTTCATTTGTCATTTCTTTCTAATCTGTTGAAAGAGCGTTTCTTTTCATTCACCTTTAAAAAAAACTCTAGACGTCTAGTCATCTTCTGCTCTGCAAACCAAAAGGAGAAAAACACGCACATCTTCACCTGCTGAAGACGTGCGTGTCTTCAGCAGACACGCACGTCTGCTGAAGTTAATTTTGTGAAATGGGAAAATAAAAGTCAGGACCAAAAAAAAAAAAACATGGTTGGTGACATGTGACCAACCATGAAACACCGCATCGGAGATCCCTGCCTGCCTCTCTGCACGTACTCATCTCTGCGTCATCTTTCCGCATTCTGCCTCTCTCATCCTCACACCAAGGGGGAAAAAATACATTTCCCAAAATCCATTTCAAATAACGAAAAAAAGAAAAGCACAATTGTTCTCTGCACATTTTAACTACTGTCTTTATTAGAGGTGATGCTCCTGCTGAGACACAAAACCTTCGTGCTCTTCGTCCTAACGTGGGACGTCTGACTCCTCACGATGGTGAACGTGCTTCCCTCCTCGCACTCGTCTTCCTCATGAGTCAGCCCCCGGCCAATGAAATTGCTCCGTTGCCCTGGTCCTTCCTGATTACGTTCACTTAACATCGACACCGGAGCGTCACGAGCGCCTTCTCTGCCTGCCCGCACGAGAGAGACACAGCAGCACCGTCCTTGCACACAGTTAGGCCGGAAAGGTAACTTCAACTCCCTTATTTCCGCTCTTTATCGCAAACGTCTGACAAGGACAAGAACAGTTAAGATTTAAAGCGTCTATTCTAAGACATTTCATGTCAATTCAAACTATTTCTGCTCTTGTATAAATATGTACACGGTGTACTTCATGCTCGACGATAACCTCTAAGTCTTGTCCTTGTGTTAGCTGATGATACTTTGTTCATTTCCGTTTTTTCTCAAGCGTCAGTTTAAATCCTCCGTTGATGGTCGTGTGGCTTGCAGGATGGAGTAGTTTGTAGCCCACCGTCTATTTTTAAACCAGGCCGTCAGCTGGCGAGATGTCTCTCCATTTAGAGCTGCAGCGTGTGTGGGAAAAGGGCGTCAAGTTGCAACTTCCAACTTCCAGCAGACCGCATTTTCCATTTGTTGAAGAACCGCTATTAAGCCTAAAAGGATGTAATGGGATGTCAGATACTGTCAGAGGCTACACATGCGGGGTCCGGCAGTGATTAAGCTACCAGTTGCTTGCACCAGACATGGGGGGTGTGTCCATAGGAAAGGGAAGGAAAATTACTGCATATAGTGAGATTACACAACGTTCAAGGGTTTTTTTTTTCCTCCAGCGATGGTTAGTCATTTCTCTACTTAACAGACCACCAGAAGATACATGTGCTTTAACCAAGTCACTCAGTTAGTAGAGTGTAAGTTTATTACTGCAGTTTTAAAGGTGTGAATGTTCTTATGAATAATTGTTAAACTGGTTATTAATACACAGTAATGACTTGCTGGTATACTTTTACGTGGCCCAACATAGGATTAATCCTAATTTACATGTTTCCTGCTTACAAAACATATCAGGTGTCAATCCTTAATTATTTATTTATCTGTGGGTGCCATTTTGTGCTGCCAGGTTACCTCCTTGGTTTCCTGGGTTTGCAATAATCTGGCAGCAAAAACCTTTAAATGGAACAGAAATTTACTGTAGTGTGGGTGCGAGACATCCACGGCATAAATACAATATGCACTATATGCACGGACTACAGGGACCATCGATTAGTCTTCTACGTGACTCAATCAATTGTTTTTTTTTTTCCACTAAATGTCAGAAGATAGTGAGGAATACACACAACAGTTTCCTAAAGTCTTCTTCAAATATCTCTGTGTCTCTAGATATTAGATACATTATAAATAGTCGCCAGGTAATGGGTTAATTAAGAGATCTATCTATTTCTCTGTGTTCAGTAGGGGTGGTTATCAGTTTAATTTTTGGTACCGGAATGGTTCCATTTCGTCAAATATTAACATGTTTTTCTATAAAACCCTCCATGTTATTTTAACCAAAGAAGCTGAAATTCTTAAATATAGCATAAACACAAACAGCCTTACAAAATATCAGATAAAAGAGCCTAAACGTGGAAACATTTTTTATTTAGTTTAAAATCCTATCTGATCATAGAATAACTGAACAAGACTGGGATTCTTGCCACACATTCAGTACAAACTTTGCCAGGGTGGCAGTTTTACTTTCTATGCCAGAGACACATTTCGGTCGGTGTATGTATTGATGTTCAAAACCCAGCCCCAGGAAACTGTAAAAATATTTCCATTTAGCTAAAGAAGAACAGGGTTTGTTTGTGTTTTACTGATTTTTGCCTCTTGGCTGTAGCCAGTGGCAAGTTTCCACACAGACTTTTAAAGACATTTTCCATTGGTTCTGCTGTGTTTGCGCTCTAGCTTAGCTGTGGAAGAGGTACTCAGAGTTCACTCATGCTTTCAGAGTGGGTAGATGAGCAAGTTAGTCCATGGATTCTGGGAAAGTTAGATACAAACAATGAAAATCAATAGCTCAGTAGGCGTCATGACCAGACAGTCTGGCTTAAGACCTTCTCTGACCTCCACTATTGGAATTTGGAGAGATAACAAGGGGCTTCGTGAGATTAGACCACTACTGAGTCCTGTAACCCTTAACAGTTCAGTGATACTTGGACAAAAAGAAGCCAAACATGCTCTGTGCCGAAACACTCACTTATTGTTTCTTATGCTGACTTTTCACTGTTGTTATCAAGAGTTCTTACTTATCTGTTTGACAGTAGTGCTCTCAACACTGTTTTGCAAGCATTTAGCAATGATGTGTGTAATCTGATATATTAAGTAAACTGAAGGGGACCTGCAGAGATTTTTTTTTTTTTTGCTGCATAAGCCACGCCTTTCTGTGACTAATACCTCTGCAATCCTGGCCAGCCCACATCAGTTGGTTCAGGGGGTGTGCATGGCCAACATATATATAAGTTTAATTAGACAATCCATGAGATGGTTTATTGCTCTGTCTCCAAACTCTGGCTATAAATTAGATTACACTTTGTCCCGAGTTTGTCACTGAGCATTTAAATTTTTGCCCACTCACTGTTTTGGACTGGAAGCTTTAATTCAGTAAGTCACAGCACAAGGTATCCGACGTCTGTCTGCTTGACCTGTGAAACAGCACTATACCGATGTCTCTTTCCTGTCGTTTCATCTGCAGATCCAGAACCATGTCGATCCTGAAGATCCACGCTCGTGAGATTTTTGACTCCCGTGGCAACCCCACCGTGGAGGTTGATCTGTACACCAAGAAAGGTACGGTATGGCTTATATATGTTATTATGTACCATTTAAGTTTCTATATTGTGGTCAAGGATGTCACAACTAACTAGCCGACAACAGAAGACCTTACAAATCACACTTTACTGTATGCATAATCTTTACATTGTTTAACAGGTCATTTGAAGTCGTCTGTAACTTAGAATTAAGGCATAAAACCAGTGTATGCAATTCTGCACTAAGAACATACCTGACCCAAAGTTTCATGTTATTATAATTTTTTTTTTAAGTGTCTTGCCAAATTATATAGCTACTGAAAACTACTTGAGTTGTAAATTAGGATGGTCAATCCAGTGTGGCCCCTCTGTTGCCAGCTCCAGACCCAGAGTGGATCAGATCAGATGGTGAATGTGTGAAAATAGCTCCTGTAATATCACACTGCCTCTACAACATTCTGCTACTGTAATGGTTCCTGTTTGGCAGCACATACAGCTCATACAGTAGGTACTTCTAGCAAACCTATGGGTTGAGGTGTTGCATGCAAGGTGGAGGTGTCAGGTAAATTAAATCGGTGTGCTTCCATCGCTGAACTGTAAGATAGATTACATAATGAAGCTGCAGGGCATAAAACATCTAAACCCTACACTGTTTGACACGTATGCCTAAGGCTGAGATCAGTTTATTCAATTTACTAATGGCCAGACTGTGAAGTTTTTCGGTAAGCTCTTCTGTTCTGAGAGCTGAAACAAAGGAACAGTTCAACCCAGTGAAATGTCCTGAGAATGTTAATGAAGTAACCTGAATGACCATTGACATGGAAGTGAGTGGGACAGGCCACACTGCCATTAATACACTGGCTGGAAATTGACTGCTCTGTTCTGCAGCCCTGGTTTGGGACGGTGACTGAGTGCTCCAGTTTACTGTAAATAGCACCTTTATTCCTTTTTTTTTTCTCGACAAGATTCCCTTTTAAGTCCGCCAGGCATGTTTTGGCATCATTAACAGCACAGACCAAAGCGAGTGTGCTGCACCCGGAGGCTGTCTGTCATAGTAACTGTAGTGTGTTTAGCTGTGTTATGTAACCAGCCTGCCTCACAATCACAGACATACTAGAAAAACCCTCCTATGCTTGTGGCTAGAACGATGTAATTAGAAGTAACTCTGGTAATCTAGAGATACATTTATTCTCGTTGCTGTTGTGATATCTTCTGCATGGTGGGGTTATTAGCAGAAATGTATTTAACTGTATGTGTTTGTGAATTTGCTGATGCATTATGTCTATGCAAGGACCATCTTAGTAAAGTCAGTAAATTCATGCTACTGATGACTCTTTTGATTGTATTTGGCCAGGTAAAATATAAAGCAGATATAATGTGATAGCTCTTCATGCCAGTTTATACCCTGAGGGATTGTTGCCAGCGTCCCCCCAGCTGCATTTCTTGATGCAGATGATTTATTAAGCCAGAGCTCATGGCATAGACAGCAGCTCTGTCCTCCTGTCCTAAGCCCTAAATCCCTTCAGACTCATACCATCCCCTGCCGGTCCACTGAGCAAACTGAACAGATTTCTGCTCATCCCCAATTTCTCTTCACTTGGGTGAATCCAAAATGGTCGTACACTCTTATGAATGGGCGTGACTTGGCATCCTTCCGCAGATGCACTGCACATGCTCAGTTGGCAGCCTGTCTTCCCCTGTTACATCACAGCCACTTCCTCCACACATGCTTTATTTCTCTCTCTGGACAGCGAAAGAATGGACAACATTACAGAGAAGGCCTTTAGCTGAGCCTCGAGTTCCATGTTAGTGCTCCTTGAATACCAAGCAACCCTCCTGCACTTAGTGTCCTAACAAACATGTTCTTGTATGCAGAATCTGTGCTGTATGAATACCATATAGTAATCGCAATCATGGTAATGGCTCATGTAGTAAAATTACATTGAAACATTTATCAAACTGCGCTCAGTCCTTTGCTTTCTCTCGCGGACATGACACAGCACTTTAGGAAATGACAATTGCAAAATGTCCTCTGTGTCTCCAAGGTCTTTTCAGAGCTGCAGTGCCCAGTGGTGCTTCCACAGGCATCTATGAGGCTCTGGAGCTCCGTGACAATGACAAAACACGCTACATGGGCAAGGGTAAGGCATCTTCCCTGATTCCCCCTCTAAACTACCTGGTTACTTCTCTCCTGCTCTTGTCTTTAATGTCATTTCAACATTCTTTTGTCTGTCCTCATCTCTTACTTCTTCATTGCCGGTTCCTCCATCTCTCTTCCTCCTGTTAGGAGTCAAAAGAGCAGTTAAATACATAAATGAATTCTTGGCCCCTGCATTGTGTAACCAGGTAAATAAAGTGTGGAAAAACAGGATGGCTCTTTTGCGTATCCCTGTGCATAGCAGCATGAAGAATGGGTTTGCCTTTGGAAACTAACCTTAGCAGGCATTAACAGATGTTCACAGACCCGCAAAGAAAAAAAAAAAAAAAGAATCAATAGCACAATCACAGTCCTCATCATGATTGCAAAATAATATATAATTTTTCAAAACGGCATCCTTGTAAGATTGGATGGGGTGCTCTGTGGTCATCTGTCCTGCCTGTGCTGCATGGTCTTCTTCGGTCTGGGTCAGTCATGGTCTGCTTGTCCCCTTGCAGGTGTCTCAAAAGCTGTTGAGCATATCAATAAAACAATTGCACCTGCACTGGTTAGCAAGGTAGGACCATTTATTGTTTGACTAATATTACTGTTAAATTTCTAACTGTACAGTTTTGGAACAAGCGGCAAAACATTGCATAAAACGGACATGTTGAGCAGCTGTTTGTTGTTCCTTTTTCTGGGTAATTTACATGTCTTAATCTTTGCACTTATAAACATGATATACCATAAGTGTCTATAAACGTTTGTATTGACAGATAATATCAACAGCTTCAGTCTATAATTCTGAGATGCTGCTGTGATTAACACTATTGGAGTGTGTTCTTCTAAACTAATGAGTTACAATTAAACCTAGGTAGTCTTTTGTTTCCACATATGTGATGTAACTTGTCATATTATGTCCAATCCAGGATGTGAGTGTTCTGGAGCAGGAGAAGATCGACAAGCTGATGCTGGACATGGATGGCACAGAAAACAAGTGTAAGATGCTATTTAAATTTTTATTTATTTATTTATTTTTTTTTTACTATAAGCAGTCTCTCTTTACTGATTCTCCAGAAAATATAGTACCATATCCTTGATATATGTTGATATTGCTATATCAAATGACATGTAGTGTGAGAGGATGTTATCTGTATTGCGCCCTCGTACCAAAGTTCGTTAGTTCATTTTGAGATATTGGCTGTGTCTAAAATCTATCTCTGTTTAGTATATAGTGAACTATGTTTGCCCTCTGCCATTTGATTTCATCATCTGAATTCTAAGTGTGAAACTTATCAAATATGAAGTGCCCTGAAATAACAGTATATTGAAATATTTGTGTCTGGCCTCCTTCAGCTAAGTTTGGTGCTAATGCCATCCTGGGCGTCTCCCTGGCTGTGTGCAAGGCTGGTGCAGCAGAGAAAGGCGTTCCCCTTTACCGCCACATTGCTGATCTGGCTGGCAACCCTGAAGTCATCCTCCCAGTCCCTGTGAGCATAATAGTGCAATTACCCATGTCATGTACCACAAGGCTTTTTGAAAGACTCTTACTACCAATAGGCCTAACAGACATGTATCATTAACGTTTGATCTCTCAAACCAATCATTATATTCAGTTGTGATTTCATTAAGCTGAAAGAGGATCCTCTCTGCTTCCCTCCAGGCTTTCAACGTCATCAACGGCGGCTCCCACGCAGGCAACAAGCTGGCCATGCAGGAGTTCATGATCCTGCCTGTGGGAGCCAGCAGCTTCAAGGAGGCCATGCGCGTCGGTGCTGAGGTGTACCACAACCTGAAGAATGTCATCAAGGAGAAATACGGCAAGGACGCCACCAATGTGGGAGACGAGGGAGGCTTCGCCCCCAACATCCTGGAGAACAAGGAAGGTGAGAGGAAACTGTCAGAAAGCCATAAAAAACTATCTAATAATAAGAGTTTCATTACAGGTCGATCCAGCTGAACAAATTACTTGTTATTTTATGAAACATTTAGGGGGTGAACATTGAAGGTCGTTACTGTGTGCCTTGACTAGTCCAAAGGTAGTGTTGGAAGCAGTGCGTTCTTAGACCTTCCCGGGGAAGTACTTCACTTATCATCTCACTCTTGGGCTGACATATGGTTTCTAAATTAAGGCCTCAGCACTGATTGCCAGCCTCAGACTCCAGTGTCAGGTCAAGGTGCTGATATGGCAAATGCCCCAGTGGAGCAGTGTCTTCAGTGGTGACTCATTTATATAAAGAGAATGTTTTGATTTTTTAGTAGCAAGGTCTCTGGTCACATTTTTACAGTACTGTGTTGTTTTTGTTTCAGCTCTGGAGCTGCTGAAGAATGCCATCGCCAAGGCCGGCTACACTGACAAGATTGTTATTGGCATGGACGTGGCTGCCTCAGAATTCTACAAGGGTGGGAAGTACGACCTGGACTTCAAGTCTCCTGACGACCCTAACCGCTACATTTCCTCTGACAAGCTGGCTGATCTCTACAGGAGCTTTGTCAAAGATTACCCCGGTGGGTTGTTTAACATGGAGTCTCCCATCTGCAGCCTGAAAACCCTCTTTCAGTCCAATAGTTGCTGCTCTGAAAGATGCAAAGATTTCAAGATCATATACATCTGTTTAGTATAGCAGGAAAGAAGCTGAGCAAATGTAATGTACTCACACAAAGCTCATAAGCATTATTTTCAGCTGTAGTAAGAAGCTTTAGCAAAAAAAAAAAAAAAAAAAAAACCTAAAAATCCACAGAGCACTGGTTGAGCTTGTTTCTGCTGCCCCCAAGTGGCCAGAAAAGTCAGTTATTAGAGATTTACGGTTCCTGAAAATAATGAATATAATATGACCATAATAACATTATATTTAACATTATAATTCCTTCTGTCTATACTAACAGTTGTGTCCATTGAGGACCCCTTTGACCAGGATGACTGGGAGGCGTGGTCCAAATTCACAGCCAGCACTGACATCCAGGTGGTGGGCGATGACCTCACTGTCACCAACCCCAAACGCATCGCCAAGGGTGTGGCCGAAAAGGCCTGCAACTGCCTGCTGCTCAAGGTCAACCAGATCGGCTCCGTCACAGAGTCCCTGCAGGCGTGAGTGTCCACTACAAGAGCAGTGTGATCACACTTGTTGCCAAAATCTAAGAATGTAAATAAAGTGTCAGCTGGCTTACACACGTCTTTTCTTTTAGTTGCAAGATGGCGCAGAGCAACGGCTGGGGTGTGATGGTCAGCCATCGCTCTGGAGAGACAGAGGATACCTTCATTGCTGACCTGGTGGTCGGTCTCTGCACTGGACAGGTAAAACCATAACCCATAAGTCATTTTAAAAAGCTCATTGGCTTGGTGTCAGTAATGTAGGGATTTTTAAAGCTGATGACACAAACTGTGTCCCAGCTTTTACGTGACAGATTTGGTCTCGTGACATTTGTTGTCTTCTGTAGATCAAGACGGGTGCCCCTTGCCGATCTGAGCGCTTGGCCAAGTACAACCAGCTGCTCAGGTAAGTTCAGTCCGAAAACATACGTATACTTATATTAGCTAAATAAGAGCTTGGTCAAATCTTCATAGTCACACAGAACTTTATTAATGCTATGACTTGTGTGTTCATTACACCTTAAAGGCATAATATGGCAGATTTTCTTAGGCTGCAGATCCATCCACCTTAACAAACTGTCATGACTCTCACTCAGGATTGAAGAGGAGCTTGGCGACAAGGCCCGTTTTGCTGGCCAGAACTTCAGGCACCCCATCTGAGCAGGTCTTCCTCTGTGGACCTCTGTGTGTTCATTGCTGATAAGTAACCCTCCCACACATATACGCCACGCTAGGTCGCCCGCCCTGTCTGGAGAGAAGATGGAGAGAACACCACTTAAATCCAAGGTCCAAGTCTGTGTTCTGTGGCGTAGAGAAGCTACAGTACGTCCTAGTACAACCACAGTTCAGCTCATCCTCAAACTATGCTTCAGCTCCTGATTAGTGTTAGTCTCTGTTTGTGTCCGTGTAACTGTGTGAGAGATTTTCGTTTAGCTTACTGTGCGTTGTCGTGATTCTTGGTCCTCTACTGAGTATTTGAGCTACTGTAACTATTAGTATGGCTCTGCCTCGAGCAGTGGTAAGAGTACTGTATGTGCAATGTGTCACATCTGACAAGGTCTTGTGTTGCTGTAAGCGTTGGCAGAAATATCTATAATAAACAATATAGTTTCAAATGTTTCGTGATTTCTTTTTATCCTCATGAAGCTTCAGTTGTTTAACTTTTAATCTTAAGATATTATTCTTATGATGTTTCAATTCCCATATCAAGTGAAAGGTTTTTAATTTCAGAAGTAACAAGACCCAAGGAGCAAAACAAAGAAACGACAAAGTTTTAAAATCTCTAATTGGTGGTGCAGTGCTAAGCACAGCACACTATTGACCCCTCTATAGCTTTGCTATAGAGGGCAAAGGGGTTAATAATAGTGCAAAGCACAGCACGCTATTGTTATGCCGTTTTTTTTTTTTTTTTTCTTCTTCCGTCGATTTTCGGTGACTAGCTCGTCCCACACCATTGAGCGCACACAAACAAATTATACATCGGACTCACTACAAAGACACACACACACACACACACACACACACACAAGTCCTTTGAAGAGAGAGAAAAACTCTTTCTCTGCTTCTCTGCTGTTCTCTCTTCCTCTTCCCTCCTCAGTGAGAAAGAGAGTTTTTTCTCTGTCTTTCTATCAGAGAGTTGTTCTCTCTGAGAGAAAGAGTTTTTTCTCTCTCTTTCTGTGTGGGTGTGTGTGTAAAAAAACAAAACAAAAAAAACACAAGCGCTTTGAGATAATTTGATTGTGGTGCTATATAAATAAAATTGATTGTATTAAAATAAGAGTTATAATGATATCCTCCATGATGCTCTGGCCTTCATTTTCATAAATTAGTTCTTTAAGTGTAACTAGAAAACATCTTCTTGAATCCACATGAGCAACTTGCCATTAAGGAAACATTAAATTACTTCAATTCTTTTAATTCCATTCCAGCTGATTGCAACACTTGGTCATGGCAGGAATACCCGTGTCCATCTCGATTAAGCGTGAGGGGTATGCAGGTGTGAGGAGTTCATAGGTGGTTAGAAGACTAATTCTGTTATTCAATCTATTGTGGACTCTTCTGAGTATTCAGACATTTAGGGGCTGAATTAAAATGATCAGGGAGAGGAGATGGGGGAGGATTATGTAGCTTTTCTTTTTGTTGAAAGGAGAGCAGTCTCAGTGTTTTGGGAGTGAACGGGATATTCTTTATTTTATGCTTCACAGTCAACAAGTACCTGGTAGGAAAAACAATAGATATGAATCTTAATAGTTAGTAGGGAACACAATCACAAGCACCATTATTTCACTGGCCAACAATGTGCTTTACAGTACCCTGCATCTTAACAGGCCTGTGCTGCAGTTAAATATATCAGCGCATTCTGCTTGTGAAAATGAACGAATGAAAAAAGAAGAAAAAGCACCTTGTTTGCTTTTTCAGTATTAGTTCCATAATTTCTCCATATATTTGGCATTTGTTGATTCCATCCACACTGTGCAATTTGGCCTATGAAAATATTCTCATTCCATTAACATTAAATAACAGTGTGTAGGATTTAGTGGCATCTAGCGGTGAAGTTGCAGATTGCAACCAACTGAATACCCTACTGAATAAGTTAAATATATCTGAAATAAATATTAAAGTCAAACAAACTGATAGATTCAAGATAGATTTGACTTTTTATATCAGTGTTGTTCAAGTTTTGTTCATTCCTCTCCTCTCTGTGAATCTGACCCTTTTCTATCCCTCCTACGCTCCCTCTCTTCTTCTTTTCTTCTCCTCCTCTCTTTTATCATTCTTTCATGTACAAAGGTCATGAATATATTTTGGTTTCTGCTTTACAGTAACATTAGTTATATCTCTTCTCTTTCAGGAGACAGTTGCTAAGAAGCTTCAATCAACAAATTCATTATTACTTTATTAATCCGTCCATCAAGCCGTCATTTTTTCCACAGCTTATCTTATTCGTCACGGGGCACAGCACACTGCACCACTCTCACGATTTCCCCCAGGAGAATTGTCTTGTTTAATACTATTATTTTCTTACTGCAGCTCATAAACATTACTATCAAATTGAACAGGGTTATATTCACAAATCATTAAAAGCTTTCATTCAGTGCTTTCTTGCACATAAAGTGAGACTATCTGCAGTAAACGGTGTTCTCCTCAGTAACTGCTCCTGTCTGTTTGAAGAGTGTGATGTGTGATGTAATCTGAGTGCCACCGAGGGGCAGAAACATGAGCTCTGTGCTCTGGGACGCCATTTCTGCCCCCCCTGGGGTAAAAGAATCCAGAAGCTCCATATGAGCTCTTTTTGTACCAAGCCTTGCCAAGATAAATGAGGGTCTATTCAGTGGTATAGTACCACAGGGGATTGCCAGCTGGGTCTGTGCCACACCAATTCACTTTGTGTGAGCCATGTCTGAACCTGCCCCCATTGTTTAGCCGTCACCAAGGAGATGTATTACAAATCACTGGTACAAAGACACTACCTATTGCACATTACAGAATCTGTAAAGGTCTCTATCAGCTGTTGCAGACTTCATTGCACAACAATTGGGTAAGCTGCATCTCTCTTACACTTAAATGACTTTAAATGGTTTACATATAAAGTTAAGCCGCTCAGAGAGTAAATCTGGGAGACTTGTATCAGCGTGGATTATAATACATGGATTTCTCTTAGACTGCAAACGCTAAATTTCTTTCCCTTGAGTTCTGCGCCATCTAGTGGTCAGATGTATGCAGGAAACTTCTTTGTCGTGTTCCTCGTAGACAAGAAAATAGCAGCCTGAGGAGGTTTTGTCCCCCAACGAAGGACATGACATCTGAAAGTTTACCTAACCAGGCTTCATCAGAACATTTAGTAAAAATATATAGTCCGTGAAAGTAACACGACCTTGCTACCTTCAATCAGCAGCAAACTGATAATTATTCGACTGTTGAACAGGCCATAACAAGGACAGGACTCCTGCTGAGACGAGGCCTAAACGCATCCGGTGAACAGAAGGTGAAAAATTAAGTCATTTAAATGTAATTAAACAATACATTTTTGGTGTATTTTACCATGTCAGAGGCGCCGCTGCCTTTAATTATAGATTAACGGTCTCGATCGATCATACAGATAATGCGCAATCCATGTGCGCCTCTCATTACAGAGGCTCAAGTCCTAAGTCGAGTTACTGACTGATACATGACAAGAATTATTTAAACATCAACAGTTGTATATATTTATATTTATATATTTAAAAAACATTCAGAACATACAGGCCAGTGGTTTCACAGCACCTGTACGTCCCCTCCCAGTCAACAGCGCTGAAAGAAAAGGTGAGACTCAACCACCACATGCGCCATTAAGCAAATAGCACTCAAATGTCAGTGACGGCGATAAATGTTTCTGCTGCTGTAAAGCATCTGTTTATATGTCTCGAAAGTAGGCTGCTGCTGCTTTCTCATAAAACGTTTATCCTATTCTGGACTGAAATAATGTTTTGTCATATTGGTCTTTTCTAATTCTGTTGTTCTTTTACATTATAACTTTACTTTCTGTTTAATTCAATTCTGCTGTGTTTTGCTCTGTCAAGTAAAAGTTCTACTCTATACCTTTGCATTCTATTCTGTTTGGTGTTCAGGTGTATGCAATTCTCCAGGAAGGAATGCTATTCTATTCTATTCTATTCTATTCTATTCTATTCTATTCTATTCTATTCTATTCTATTCTGTGATGACGTTCAGGTTTGCAATGATTACTGTCCTGTCTCATTTGTGGATTCTATTAAATTGTATCGATGGTTGAGGTGTGTTTGATTCTCCAGGAAGGAATTCTGTTCTACTCTATCCTATCCTCTATCTGATCTGTAAACAAACATTTTCCAGTCGTGTTATTTTTTTTTACAGTATGTTTTACAGTGTAAGATATATGTGTTACGTTGTCAACGTTTGTGCAGCTACACCAGACTTGCT
Source organism: Toxotes lorentzi (assembly GCA_037833715.1). Taxonomy (NCBI): domain Eukaryota; kingdom Metazoa; phylum Chordata; class Actinopteri; family Toxotidae; genus Toxotes; species Toxotes lorentzi. The sequence continues at coordinate 11,275,578 of JBBMJY010000012.1, read as the reverse complement.
CTAGTGTATAGAGTATTGCAAAATATTACATTACCAACATTTTCTTAATATTTTCCTTTTTTTGTACGTTTTATTTAAATTTATTTATTTATTTAGCATTTAATTGCATTGTTTGTTTCCTATTTTATACACACACACACACACACACACACACACACACACACACACACACACACACACACACTTACTTATATATATAGATATATAGTTGTTCACTCAGTAGTCCCATAAGGAATTCTTTTCTAATTCTGTTTTTTTTCTGGGCTCACTGACAGTCCAAATATAGTCTTGCAGTGTCACGGGTTTTTATGGATGAAGATAGACCAAGTGCTGCTACAGAGCAGACACCCTGAGGACGCTCTCGGTGGATGTTCCCAGGTTTCACCAGTGGGTGACGATATTTTACCGGTTGAACTTTGAGAACCCCCCAACTGTTCTCACCCCAAGATGAAGAAGGATGCTGTCATGCTGAGTGCCTCTCACACACACTAGTCTGAGCATCCCGGCAGCGATTACTCCCTCTTTATTCTCAAGTCCATCATTTATGGCAGCATTGTATCAAACGTGGTCCGATCCGTTATAGATACATAAGAAAAGATATACAGGTGGCATTGCAGCTGCTGTGCTACTCTCAGTAGTGGCGACACTTGGCTAACTATCGTTGGCTAATTGCCCCTTCTGCTGCTGCTGCTGCTATTGTTTGTTGTTGCAGTCTCTCATCAAACACATCACAGATGTTGTAGATCAAGCTCTTTAAGGTAAGTGCTGTGAGCTTCAACCAGCCGTCTTCTTTGCTTGTGACGTTCATCAGCAAACGAGGAAGAAATGTCAAATATATGAGGGTATACTCTGTAAACGCTGGACTGTTAACGTACACTTTTGCTTGCTAGCTATTTGGCTAATTCGCCTATTAGCATCAGCTAGCTCGTTAGCTGATGGACTTTTTCCCCCCTTGCTGTTGCTGGTTACCATGGACTAACGTTAGCGGCTAGCGGCCAGTGACTAGCACTGATTGGGAATGCCAACTAGGAGCGGTGTAATGTCTGGATACACACAGTTCGTTGACACCGGTTAACGCAGAAGCACATGCAGCACACACAGCACGACTTCATTTTATTAAACGCTTTGTGGTTTTAATGTGCACGTAACCTTGCAGTGCCTCATAGCAAGCGGTTTCCCATTTTGAATCACTCAGTGTGGTGCCTCTGTTGCAGGGAGTAGCCAGAGCCCATTCAGCTATTGTCATTAGCTCGTGGAAACGTTAGCTGTCGAAGCTAACCTGCTGTCTTTGTGTGCTTGACTTGTGCTCAATTATTGTTATCGAGCTCACAGTTTGTGACTATTTACCAGTTTGAGCTTGGCTGTTTTTTGAAAGAAAGCGAACATTGGTTAACGGCACACTCGTGTTGACTTTTGAAAACAAAGATGCAAGCCTTGTGAAATCCTCTCAGGAGAAATTTGTCAACAAATAGTACCAGCAGAATTGGCATTTACACTTTTCACCTCTGGCAGGCTGAGCAGATCAAAACATTTGAGAAGTAGTGACTGTTGAAGGTACAGTTATGGCGGTATTTGCTGGGTTTCAGCTTTTAGCAGTGAAGTGGAATTTGTGCATGAGCTTGGTCAAAGTTATCATAAATTGTAAGTTTGAAAATAGTAAACAGAAGAGGATTCACTGACTTTCTGTGGCCCCAAAACACATGCATTAAAGAATACGCTTCCAATGATGGTCATTGTCCATTTTAATATCTCTTAACTTTAAAAAAGGCAGAGTCATTACACGGTAGTGATTTATTTTTATTGAGGGCTTATGACTCATTCCTGACGTGTTCATTTTCTTGTGCCTTACAGACTACATATGCCTGCACAGTTGTGGAGTTCACCTTGACATAATATATACTATGATCAGTGATCAGATGAGTGAGAAGCATTTGTTTCCATAAATGCCAGGGTATTTTCAGTCCACTGAAAGAATGTAAACGCTTTCCTTACTCATAAAAGTGCAAAAATATTAAGTTGAGTGTAAGGAAATATTTGATAAATTACTTTGTTTTGTAAAACAGGGATACGCTCGGCACCACATGATGTTTAATTTCTCTAAAAAGCACAACATGGACAGGTTTTGGTACTTTGTCTTATCATTGCCACCTGTACAAGCTTCCTGATGATGACGTGACAAAGTAGAGAGCAGTCACTGAACTGAAAAACAAAGTTCATATACACATTATCCAGGTCTGTGATGTCTGTTACACTCCAGGGTTTAGTAACAGAAGGTTAGGTAAGAACACACACACACACTCACACACGCACACATATACTCCATATGGTTAGGAATATTTTGTGTGGAATACTGTGGCATTGTTTTTTCCTTTTTAAACTGTGGGGGGAAAAAATACACGTGTTAAACCACAACCTGTACAATCAGACTTTAGATTTCACTGTAACCACTGTATCATGTATCAGTTCAGTGTGCTTCTGACTGAAACAGCACCTTGATAAAACTTTTGAGCTCCATACATCTTACATATAGCACATCTAATGTTTTAGTGGCTTTTATGTCTGCCAGCAGCTTTGTGGTTGCAATTTAGAATTTCTTTAATTGCTGCTTAGACTGTAGACTTGCTAGGTTAGGTTAGAGAGGTCTGCCATTACAGGCTATATGTTGATTACTACTTTAGCACAGCTCTGACAGAAAAGCACCTTATTGTTTGGTTTATGGTTTTTGTAGAAGGAGAATTCTTTAGGTTTAGCCAAGAGGATAATTTAAAATAGCTTAAAACAGAACATTGTGGTGTTCATCTCTTTTCGTTTATTTCTTTCATGTTATTCTGAGTTCCTTTATGTGGCTTTTTTTTTGTATAAATGTGCAAAGTCCTTTTTAATCCACATTAACTGGTTAGTTCAGAGGAGGTCAGGATGTTTTATAGTGCTTCAATTTGAATCTCAAGAGCAGCAGTGGGTAAAATTACTTTGAGTCACATATCCAATGACACACCCCCCACCTATCGAATGTTAATCTAGCTCAGTGGCTGTAGTAGCAGCAGAGTAATGATAAGAGAAGTGTAATAACCCGGCTATTTTCCTATAATGACTAATGTGTGTTTGAGCAATGGTAGCTCCCTGTGAGTAATATGTGGCAAATGGAAGACTAGACAAAATCCCTTTTCACCGTGCCCTGACACCTCTTTGTTGGAGGATTTGTCAATACACATGCTCAGGAATTCAATGTTTACATGCTGCGCCTGAATGGCATCTCGCAGTTTTTCACCAAGATGCCGTCACTACATCTTTCTTTCACCATGAATTGTTGTGAAAGATGATTCCCCATTATAAACGCCTGTGTCTAGTCCCAGAGCTACTTCTCATGCTGTATACTAAGGTACTGTGGCATTGTGTTGCCACAGTGTACGAGATGGTGCTTTACTCTGTCATCGGTGTGGTTAGCCTGTATTTAAAAAAAAAAAAAAACAAGACACTTTACCTTCAGCAAGGCTATTGTTTTTCAAAGACAGGTGATTAGGCTGATTTATTGTTTTGTCTGAGACCGTTTTGCTCAGGGATTTCATATACAGTATGAAATTATGTTGGCAGGTGAGGTGGGTAAGCAGTGAAAAGCCGGTGTACCAGAACAAGCACAGGAAATGATGTGAAATCATCAGGTTTGTAATCAAGAAAGCGTGTTGCCTTGTATTTATGTTGTAGTAACCATGCTGCAAAGAGGAGGCAGTGGACAATAAGGCAGCAAGTGGATAAACTGATTTAGCTTTTTCCTTTACAGTGCAAGATATCAATTTCATTGCAAGATATCTGGGTGTTACATAGAAAATTAATGCTCTGAACAAAGGAGCAATGTTCGCTCAAAGACCTCTTGATGGGCCATTCAAGTGCTGTATATTCATTAAAAATAACAATCTGTCAGCACTTACTGACAGCACGCACAGTGAGCCAAGCCCTCTTTATTGTTCTCCAAAGATGTTTTTCAGTTCCTGTGCCAAGAGCTGGGTAATTGGCTGTAGCAAAGCCTTGCATGTGTTGTTTTAAGATATTGGACTGACACGCACAGAGCACACTGGCAGAAATGAGGCAAGCAAGCCCCCCCCTCCCCTCCCCTCCTTCCTCTTCCTGGCTTATCCCGGCAAGGCAGAGGAGGCAAGATGCTGGATGTGTTTTGTGTTGTTCTGTGACAGCTTCCCTTCACCTCTCATAAGAGGAGATCCAAGCATGCTGCATCATATCTCATCTTTGTTTGATTCGGGCCTAGCGCCGCAGCTCCACAATTGTGCCAAGGAGATAGTATCGGCAAATGCTATCCGCGTTAACAATTGTGAGCTGTCTTGCTACATATTGCTGGTGGTATTTGATGTACTAGATGTGATCAAATCTGCTCTCTCTGTGATCTCAGCCATGGTGAAGCCGGTCTCACTTCATCCTGCATATGCCATCAGTGTCTTGTTGGGCTGGCTTGGCATAGATTCACATCTTCACTAATCAGACACATTGCGTATTGTGTTGTTGCCAGCCTCTCGGCAGGTCCTCAGCAGGTACAGCAAAAAACAAAACAAAACAAAAAACCAAAACAAAAAAGTTCTTTCCATATTTGCCTTCTTCAATTCTGAATGTGGGTTTGAGGCTATGAGACTGCAAAGTGTTGCAACTCACCACATTTCAGCGTCCTCCGTGATTTATGTACGTGAGAGATTGTACAATGGAGTGTGGAAACTGGAAATGGATGCTTGGCTAATATTTGTGAGAGTTGTGAAGCAACAGCAAATACATTAAGTAGCTGTGATGATAGCGATTGCACGGCTGATTCTTATCATTTTTTATCACCTATATTTTTTTCTGTAACCAGCATCTTTCACATTCTTAGATTGATCATGCACCTTATTAATTATTAGTTAAAACACACCATAATGTGGAGACAATTAGTGAAATATTTTTTCCAGTATTTGGGCATGATGGGCTAATAATAGCGCTTAGTCAGTTACAGTGCCAAAAAACATGAATTGAAAGTGTTCAAAAATAACAGTCAGCCATTTGCCATCTCAGTAAAAGAGGAAAATGAAATGGTGTAGGATCAACTGGCTGGCCCCTGAGGAGAGGGAGAGGGAGAGAAAGGGGGGAGAGAGATGAGGAGGGTGCTTTGCTGCTGTGTGTGTCAGTGCTGATTAGGTAAGAGATTGCCTCATGTAATGACACGGCATGGCGCTAGTGGGGCAGAAACACAAACAATGCATGCCAGTGTTTTACTGCGTGCACCCCCTGCAGCTGCCTGCCTGAAGATGTTTATTTAGACATATACACTCTCCCTAGAACATTTCAGCATCTTTAGATGGTGCCCTTTTTTTTTTTCAACGACACACAAATTTACTTCATCCGGAAGCCAATAGCCCCTCTCTCCGTGCGCTCTTTTTCTTCTGTAGCGCAGATGAAAGATGGAGGTGATTAAAGGAGAGGAGCACAATAGAGTCCGTGCAGTTTTCTTTCAGCACTCATTGTTGCTATTGACAGCAGTATTTTTCAGCACAAATATATATTGTTAAATAGGCTGCGAAACCTGCCAAGCCCTCTGCTCTGTTTGATGAACCTTAAGCGTAAGTGAACATGTGATATTCTGCTCCTGCTTGTGCCAGTTAAGGTTTCCATCGATGTATTGGACCCATTATGCTCAGCAATGGTGACTGAGTTTTCACTCATTAGCTTGTCTAATAATAGACCTGCTTCAGGCTAAGCTCCATAGAGTTGGATCTTAGGGAAGTGTAAAGGTCTACTGTGATTCTTGACGCAGTGATAAAGGTAAATAGTCACTGTGTTATAATTATCAGAGAGCCACCTTGATTAGCAAGTCTAAATCCGTTGCAGTTGATTTAATTGATTGTTTTATAGAGAGATGTGTCAATAACAGCTGACTGTTATCCAGACAAACATGTCTTTGTCATTAATGAAGGTGGCTGTAATGGCTTGTTATGTAGTGTTTTTTTTCCTGTGCAATATTGTGTATGCAGGGTATTGATTTTTAACACTGCGGATGAGACAAATCATTCATACATCTTTTTACAATGTGCTGGTTGTGCTCTGTGGCCTCTGTGACTAATGCCGGTATTGCACTGATGTTGTGACTGTGCGCATGAGGCACAGTTTGTGTGCAGAGCCCAGACCTGTGACTGATGTTTTAATGGAGACGGCACGCAAGCCAGTGGCAAGCTCAGGGTTCATGCAGCCGTAAGGAAATGACCTCGGCTCTCTCCACTCTCCTGTTCGCGAGGTGCCTCCGGTAAACTGTGTCCTTGCTCGCCCTTGCAGGTTAGGCGCACCTATTGAGCCCGCTGAGTCTTCAGTTTAGGTGCTGGGACTTAGAGCTGGATCGACTAGGTTTAAGGATGGACATCTTGTCTCTGTACCCCTGTTCCAGCAGCCAGCACAGAGAAAATGAGTTCTGAGGATTGGGTTTAGATTTGCCACTGTATCACTTCCACTCTCATACACTGTAGCTACCATCAGGGGAAGGCTGTCAGAGAGAGAGAGAGAGAGAGAGAGAGGGAAGGAGGGAGAGAGAGGGAGAGTAAGAGAGGGAGAGTAAAAGAGAGGGAGGGTGGCGGGGAGAAAGAGAGAAAACAGCGAAGCACAGCAGTGCTATCTAATAGATCAATTTGTAATAAATCTGTTGCCTCAAGCTGTTGTTGTTCGCTTCTACTCAGTAAAAGGTGTCTGCGTTTCTCTGGCCGGGCATACAGGGCTATCAGTGAACGAGACGCGTCTAAAGCACAGTAAATCATTTCCTCTGTGCTCACTTTACATAGGTCGAACACATTGCTCTCTTATCAGCACATTCCATTGGTCAAAAAGGGAGGTTATAACCAATCGATAGGGCTCAGCGCTGAAATGAGGAGGTAACACTCCCCTCACATTAAATTTCCCCATTATCCAATATGAGCCATTAATCACGATGAAGGAGCTATTGATTAGGATTGGATTTGATTAATCAGCCAAGGCTGGTCAATGTATTTGCCAAGAGCCTTTCCACAATGTGAGGATCTGCTGAAGTAGTGCTGCTTTACGTAAACCGAGTGGCGAGAATCAAAATGGTCCCATTATTATGACAACAGTTTGATCTTTAAGGTAACAAAAGAGCGGGCCTCTATAAAGACCACATGGGACCTCTCCTGCTCCTCCTCCACTAGCAGCCATATGGACCGTACTAATTGTGTTTTACGCCAACCATTTTCACCGATCCATTGGGGACTTGTGGAAGTGCTGTAGCTATAATGTCACCAGCAGTGGGCTGGCTCATGAAAGAAACATTAGCAAGCGAGATGAGAAGACAGGAAGGCAATACACTGCGAGTCAACACAATTATTGATTTTATTCAAATGAAATCTGTGGTTCTCTGTTCTGAATCTGATGGTGGTTGCCTTTAAAGAATGATTTCTTTTATTTCTTTTCCCAATTGTAGCTGGTTGTCTGAGACCAGCATTCAGTTCAGTCTCATGCATGTAACTTGTCAACCAGTAAAATCTAATTCCAGGCATGATGCCAGTTTTTAAAGATATAGCTAATAAGAGGACTTCTTATTCTTTTCTTAAAATCCCGTATATCTCCAAAGATGTTTTATCCTATTAATTCACGCAAGGCTTTTTTCTGTTTCTGACCGGCGCCGCGGTTAGCCAGCCGTAAATCGTCTTTCATCCGTTTTGTTTTGTGACAACATAAATTCTGAGGTTTGAATGTTGAATGTAAATGTGACATTCACAGCATTTGCTTTGCCCTTCAGGCCAGGGATTAGTCGTAAAGTGTTTGAAGTGCTAAGTGTGACTGAGGCAAATCAATGCGTGTTTTAATGTGTTTATAATATACAATCATGAAAAGGGCACATCTATGGAAATTAGATCCTGTGAAGGAGGGGAGGGATGGAGGGTGGTGACGATGGAGAGGAGAGAAAAAAAAAAGTGTGTGTGTGTGTGTGTGTGTTTCATTGTGTCCCCGCTAACAGTTTTCTTGTAATTATTGAAACTGATGTTTGCTGCGGAGCTGTAAATCTGCACGATCTCCTGTTAATAAAGCGGCAGAGGCAGCCGAGCCGCTAGACTGGGAAATAAAAGGCAATCAAGCCTCCAACATCCTGTCCCTCGCCCCAAAATGAAGCAGCAGAAATCCTAATTAACTGAGAGGATGAGCAGCTCTTACTACAGTGCTTGGGCTAGTCGGCTCCAGAACTAGCTGCTATACTCTAATGAAGACGCTCTGCTAGCTGCCTTCAACCCCTCTCTCTCTGCCTCCCTCCCTTCCTTCCAGCCCTCTCTATCTGGGCTTGCCTGAGGTATTTTCTCCCCCTCAGCTACCCTCCTTTTCTACTTCCTCCTCCTCCTCCTTCCATGTGTGTGAAGTTGTGCATGTGGCCGTTGCACTGATGGAGTGAGGGAAGCTTTGTTGCCTTGAGGTGTCTGGGAGTCCTGCACAGGAAAACCGTGAGCTACATGATGGCCTGTGTGATGGTTATTGCCGCCTATGTAAAGTGCTGTGAGAGAGAGAGGAAGAGACAGCATTGATCTATTTCCATTGATTTCATAGATCCTCTTTAAGATGACAATAAAGTTGTCTTTCTGTGTCACCTTCAAGTGCTCCTTTTCACTCAGTGACGTGGCAAATTACTCCTGTCATCTGCTGCCCATGTTCAAACAGCATTGTGTGACCGTTTGTGGAGTTGAAAGTCAGGTTAAATCTTGCTTTGCACACTTGGTATTTATTTGTGCGAGTGTCTGTGCAGCAGCACCGCCAGTCTTTGAACATGATATTCAGTAGTACATTGGTTGTGTATCTAAAAGCAGTATAGGTCTGCAAAATAATATATGCTCCGTGAAGCGAATGCTGTGCTATAAGCCACATCTTTGTTCATGTGCAGGAGTCAGTCATGATTGATTTTTTTTTTTTTTTTTGAAACACGAGCTTGCCTCAGCTCCCAGCCAGCTGCTTCTTCACTATTTACCTGTAAACTTGTCCTTTCTGCTTTTGCTTTGTCTGTGGATGGCCGCAGAGCTCTCTCTCTCCCCCCCTTCCTTTTGTTGTACCAAGCAGCCCAGAAGCCTCCAGGGATGAACAGACAAATAGAAGACAGCGAGAGGTGAGGCTTGGTCCCCACATTCTCCCATCTATCTATCTCCCTTGCGAGCACTCTGCCAGACAAGTTTCCGGGCACTCAAAAGCAGCAAATCGACTCACTGTAGGATTCACTGTCATTTAGCCGAGCTGGGGCATAGCAGCGCACTAGGAGGCCAAATCCGCCTCCCCCCTCCCCCCCCCATGTCCTCCTCTCCCCGTTTCACCGCCTTCTCATATGAAGAAAATGCTATTTGGCATGGCATCGCTGAGGCCTGGTTCTCTGTAAAGATGAGCTTATTCCAGTCTAACCCCCCAAAAGCTCTTTCTCTGCCTCTTCAGTTATAAATCAGTGGGGGTGCTCCTGGTGATGACTTGATTAAGTGCTTGTCACATTTTAAATCATTCCAACCGGATGGGTCCAGCGAACAGCGTTCCGTGTTGATTTTGCTCTGTTTAATTTTAAACAACGCGATTGGCAGGCGAGATTGGGGCGGCGCTATCGCATGAATCTCTCATCAAGGTTGAGGATGTTTTTGTTTGTGCACAGATTTCGTGATTGTGATTGAGCGCGTGGAGAACGCTGTCAGACTTCTCAGTCTCTTCTTTTATTCTTGGCACAAAGCAAACGATCCGCTCGGCACAAAGCCAGCACTCGCTCACAAATGCCGAATGTAGTAAGCAGAGGAAGGTGGCGCCTGGCTTCACATCACACTCGTGCACATGCGCTCAGATACGTGCACAAACGCACAGACAACATGCGCTCGGTGTAATGAAAGCCAAAAAAATTCTCCTGACAGCGGGAGTTTAAATTTCACTCCTCAGTGCGACAGCTCTGTCACAGGGAAGAGATTCACCACCACCTCTGGAGGCCTCAGAGACCCTTCCTTGGAGAACCAGCAGTCCTCCCTGTCTTCTCCCTGTTTCCCTCTGTATTTAGCACTCAGTCTTTTCCTCTAATCAACGACAGGCTTGTGTAAATCTCTACATAAAACACAGCACAATGCTGCTTTATTTCTTTTTTTTGTCTTTCCCTCTGCCTGACTCTTCCCCAGAGATTTTTTTTTGTCTTGCCTGTGCAGCTGCTGCTGTGAAGAGGATGACAACAGGCAGAGAAAACTAAAAGGACACATCTTTACCCCCAACCCACACTCGTTCTTCTCTTCTTTCTCTATCACTCTACCTTCCTAGCGTAGCTGCTTACATTACACAGGGCTTGTCCACCTTGTATTTGCTGCCGCGGAGAGATAAAGACGATGAAAGTGAGAAATATGTGTGACATTCTCTGGGAATTTTAGTTTGGGATTGTGAGTGTACGTGTGGGTGTATGGGGGGGGAATGGAGGTCGCATGAGAGAATTTTTTTTTTTAGATTTATGTACATTTTGTTTGTGAGCAAGCAGAGAATAAGGGAGCTCATGAGGCGCAGAAATCTGCTGGCGTGTTTTAATTGTTTGTGTCACGTGAAATGGGAAACAGAAATGTGTGACTAGTGGGCCCAGGAGATTACAATCTGCTGTCCTCTTAAAGGGGCGTCAGAGGGATGCATTACCACACCTCTGTCTCCCTCTCTGCCTCTCTGAGCCATAAACCACTCACAAGCATTTAGCCAGCAGTGATTTCTCCTCTGTTCACCTCCTTGCCCTGTGCGTGATCCTGTGGAGCCATTGGTGGAAAACCTCCCAGGCTTCTTGAAAGAATCCTCTAATGTGTGTGTGTGTGTGTGTGTGTGTGTGTGTGTGTGTGTGTGTGTGTGTGTGTGTGTGTGTGTGTGTGTGTG
>JBBMJY010000012.1:11251242-11264606 GCA_037833715.1 Toxotes lorentzi | reverse complement strand
TGTGTGTGTGTGTGTGTGTGTGTGTGTGTGTGTGTGTGTGTGTGTGTGTGTGTGTGTGTGTGTGTGTGTGTGTCTCCGCTTGCAGCTCTGGTTCTCGGCGAATCTCTGCAGCACCACCTGATTTGACTTGGTAATGGGGCATTGATGAGTCTTGGGGTAAATCGGCAAAGAAGCACAAAAACTGTACAGCAAAAACCCAATACTGTGAGGCGGCAGTAATGACAGCACATCAGGCCTCTCAATCGCAATTGACAAAAGAGGGAAAAAAGACAGAGTGCATTAAAAATGGAGGACTGTAGAGATATAGCTGTCAACTGTTGATGTCTTATGGCCTCCTGGTTTTCCTGCTGGGGAGGGGAGGGAAGAAGCTAGGAGTTGGAGATAGGCTTCAGCCCCAGGCTTCAACTCGACTTGTATTTCTTTTACTCTGCTGTGCTGAGAAAGCAAGGTCTTTCCCCAGGACAGCAGATTATTTACATCTTTAGCAAAGCCCATTGCTCACAGAATATTGAGTTCAGTGTGGAGGACATAAAAGGTAGCCAAGCCTGGAGTAGTAGGAGAGATAAAAGCAGGATCGCTTAAGCACTCTGTGTTATTTGGAGTACATTTCTACTGCTGTTGATGTAGCCACTACCCTAATAATTCATCTTGCCTAGTTTTTATCACTGGGTGTGCACACACACACACACACACACACACACTCACACAGTTACTGCTCACAAACACAAATTCCCCACGCCAGCAAGGGTAGACCCCTTCTAATAAAAAACAAGCGATTCAAAGATGAAATGCTCATCATTCTGCCGTCTCACCATGGCCATCCAACAGATGAGTAGTGCTGCTAACACAAAACAGGGGCTTCCTGCACCCAGCTCCCTCACAGGGGCATCTTGTCTGTGTTATCACTCCAGCTAGTGCAATTAATATTAATGGGCTTTAAAGCATGCTCCAGCAGCCCTGCTTCCCTCTCTCTCGCTCTCTCTCTCGCTCTTTGTGTGTATGTGTGTGTGTGTGTGTGTGTGTGTGTGTGCTTGTGACTCAGGAGGAAGAGAGCAATAAAGCCGGCGGGGGATAAGAATCTAGGCAGGATATGACAGCCCTCATGTCAGCTGTCTTAGAGCTGGAGGGACATGTGGATAAAGACAAGGGATGAAGCTGAATCGCAACCAGCCAGACAGACAGGTAGTACGGCATGTAGGTAGGGACTTCCAGCATCCACAGCAGCTTGGCTGGGGGCTGCGCGCAGCCTGTTTATTTAGTCATGTTGTAATAATGCTTGACCTTTTCCTTCAAGTCCACGGCCTGACCTTTAGCACCTTACTCCTGTGCAAATCAGTGTGTGTGTGTGTACGCACACATGCAGAGAGAGAAAGGAGCACCTCCTTTGCAGGGAGCTTCATGGTCTGCCAACTCCAGGAGTGGATTGTTCCAAATTAGTATGCATTAGGTGGTTAGTGCAAAGCATTTAATTATGCGAGATGGCACTAAACTGTCTATGTTATGATTAGCCCAACACGTTACAACCTTAATCTCTTCGTTTTTTTCCACTGTCTTTCCATGGGTGAGGAGAAGGTACAGGGTGGGTTGGGGGTGATGGGATGGTGAAGGAGGCTTTAGAAATGCTACCATATTCCCATTAGATGTTACAAGTATCCCCGGTATCTCCTCAGGCAGTGTTTTCTCCTTAGAAGGATTTTGATATTTTCTTGTCTTCCATCCTTCACTCTCCTTCTGCATGTCCCTAGACACTTTGTCAGACGATATTGAATCAAGTCGCTTCCTTTCATGTGTGTATGTGCACATCCCCGCTCTCTGTTTTCACTGAGCTGCTTTTCATGGTAGGCAAGGCTTTCTTTTGGTTTTTTTTTTAATCTTGGGCAGCAGGCAGCGGTGGCAAAAGCAGCCTGGGCAGAGTCAGAGTGAGCCAGGCAGCCATCCAGCCATCCAGGCAGGCAGTCAGTCGCTGCAGTGGAGCCCCAGCAACTCCCCGGAGGAGCCCATTATACAGGAGAGATATCAAACCATGAATCATTTACGGCAGTCCTCCCCTCCCCTCCCTTCACCTACCCTCGCACGCACCCCTGACGCCTGGCCGGCCGCCTGCTTGCCGCTGTCTGCATCTTTAATGAATGATTATTGCATTTCATAAACATGGGCTACAGTAATTAAAGTATTATTGATCCTTCCCATATTGGTGGACAAAATTTTTTTTTTTTTTTGCCCTCCTCCTCGCACATCTTTTTTTGTCACTACACTGGTTAGAAAAACTCCCTCTAGGAACAGCAGAAGATGATTTATTTAGCCTGACGTTGTGAGTTTTTTTTTTTCTTCCTTCTGTTTAGACATTTCAAGAATAGACTTCATTCAGGGAGGGCGGTGATAATACAGTAGGGTGGGGTTTGTGGGTCGTTCTAATTGTGCAGTGTGTCGTGAGGATCGTTTCCCTGTGTTGGTGTTTTTGTGTTTTGCGTTAAAGGTGCAGGGGCACGGGGGTTAATGTGCTGGAAAAGAGTGATTTAGGTCAGTGGTCGTGTCTACATCTGTCACTCTTGACAAGCCAGCGCTCTAGGAGGCTGTGCAGCATTGAATAAAGGAGAGAGTGAGAGACAAGTGAGGAGAGAGCTGGCTCTTTCAAATGGAAAAAAGGAAAACTTGACTTGACTGTGATTTGTGCTCTCAGCGACAGGCACCGTATTACAAGCAGCCGTTTGATATAAACCTAATCAGTTTCACCTCTTTATTGAGGATCAAGACAGTTAAAGCCTCTGCAAATAAGTGCGCGTCTCCCTGCCTTCTTCCATCTGTTTTTCCTTCCTTCCCACAACCTCCTCCTCAGCTCTCCCTGCTGTCATTTCTCCTGGTCATCTTTCCTTCTCTCTTCTCACTTTCACCACGCTTGTCTTTCTTTCTCTCTCTCGACATCTTTCCCTGCGTTTCCTCATCCGCCCTCTACCCGGTTTCAATCAGGAGCGCACTTCAGTTTCTGTGTAAATATCACAATCGCTGATGAGGATAAAGTGCTGGCATTTCCTCAAGGGGATCAAGGGGAGCCATTTTGTGTATCATTTATTAACGTGTCTCTCTATTTTGCCCTGTCTTCCCAGGAATTGTGCGGATTGTTTCCCGTCGTACAAGCAAAGTTTAGTGTAGCTGTAAAAATTCCCCATAGTGATAAATGTTTACACTCAGTAACAGTAACGGTTGGTTAAAACTAATTATATTTATTCACAGCTGTTGTTTGCCTTCACAAAAACTGCTCAGTAATATCAGCACAAAAACAATGTTGCTAAACACAACATAGAAATGTGACCGTCAGATTGATCCAGCCACTGAAAGTGTGAGACAGCCTGTTTCAACTAGCCTGTGCTGATTACTAGCCTTTTCTCCCTGCCCTATGGCTTGTCCCTTTTGTTAGTGAGCCACATGGCTCTCTACAGGGCTTAGTCTAATCAGCGCTAAATATTCAGCGGTAGCCCATAGCCTAATCAGCCAGAGCATAATCATTGTCAACCAACTGCATTCCTCTTGACCTCCCAGATGGAGGTAAACTGCACAGCCTCTCCATAGCGCCGCCTCAATTACTGCAGCAGTAATGGTGATAAAGAAGACCACAGGCTCAAATGAAAATGGCTGATTGATGTGGACACACATGGCTCATAATTGGATTTAAAGGAAGGATGTTAATGGTGTTAGGAGCGGCGTGGTGGGGATGGGTTCTAAACACTGACCAGGTATTTAGTCCCCTCAGCCTCCTCATCTAATGCAGTTGTGTTTCACAACAGTATTCTCAGGGGTCTTGGCACCTAAAGCACAATCCTCTTGCCCCACCCCTGGTTCAGTGTCAATGTGTGTGTGTGTGTGTGTGTGTGTGTGTGTGTGTGTGTGTGTACATCTGTACATCTATCTTTGTGTGGACCAAAAAAAAAGCAGAAGCCTTAAGGAGTGAGGACATTTTGGAAAAGCGAGGACATTTTGGGTCATTCCTCATTTTCTGACACACCTTAAAATGGCTGTTTGAGGGTTAAGACTTGGTTTTAGGGTCAGGGTTAGAATTGGGTTGTGGTTAGAGTTAGGCATTCAGTTTGGATGGTTAAGGTTAAGGGAAGGGGCTAGGGAATGCATTATGTCAGTGAGAGTCCTGACAGAGATATAAGTGCAAGTGTGTGTGTGTTTCTTTGTGTCTGTGTAAGTAAAATGCTTATGTGTGCTGCCAGTGACTGGCTCTCTTATGCTAGTGACAGCTGTGGGGTCAGAACAAAAAGCTGTCTATTTCCAAAGCAGCAGCCCTCCTCATCCTCCTGTCCACACACACAGGCACACACACAGGCACACACACACACAGAATGAGTCAGTGGGAGAATCTGGGGAGATGTGATCTGTCTGTCCTAGCTGCTGTGCAGAACAAGGCTGCGACTGAAGCTTATTTTCATTATTGATTAACATACTGATGTTTCCCAATGAATCAATTAATGACTTAATTTCTTGTCCTCCCTTCACACAGCTCAAAGTGATACATTTATATGAAATTTATAAATACCGCAAATCCCCACATTTGAGAAACTGACTGGGAGATACTCAGTGTTTTCATTTGATGTGAATCATATGATTCCTATTTTATAAAACAGCCCTGTCTGTAAATTGACTAATTGATTTATCAGCAGAGGGAGGAGCGGGTCAGTCGTGTTGCTGGGGGGACATTTCAGAGCCCTCCTTGTTGTCAGACCACTCTTCTTCATTTATTTCTGTTTATCCTAATGGAAAGCGTTAAGCGAGGGATGTAATTAATTGACCCTGGCAGCTCAAAGGGGCCGCGGATGAGTCCGGGAGCAGGTGCTGACTGGGCTGCCCACTGTCTCTTACTCTAGTCCTCATGTCGGTGTGCATATCTCTGCCGAGTGCCCAGCACTCCCCGCTGACCGACTGGCTCAGACGTCTCTTGGTAAGTGCAATGATGCTGGATGCCTGAGCCTGCGTGAGCGGCATAATACCGACTAATGCCTGAAGGAGCGCTCTCTCCCCCCATTTCTGTCTCTCCTCTCCCCTCAGCTGCTGCTTAGCGAAGCCTGGCCAGCGCAGAGCAGAGCTGAGTGCCTCCTTTTCTACTCTCACTCTGCTCTGCCTGGCAGTTTATTAAAGGGAATACTAGCTTTTTCCTCGCGCCTGGGCGTTTGATTTCGACAGCAGCAGAGGCTGTCATGGCAGATAAAAGGCAGCGGGCCCCAGAATTACTGTGCACACAGCATCTGTATTTACTGCGTCATTCTCCCTGCCTCTGACAAGGGAGGAGGAGGAGGAGAGAAGGAGAAAATGGAGGACAGGCTGCTGCATTCATGTGTCTTTACATTGACATGTCTCATCGGGGAAAGAGGTGGACAGACAGTCTACAGTGAAGCCATCAATCAGCCCTTTTCAGTACGCTGGTCCAGTACACTCTAATACTCACACATAAAGACAGACAAAAGAAGGCATTATTGCCTCTGTTGACATATGTTTATAAACCCTCTTTTCGTTTGGCTTTGTCAGATGGATTAAAATAGTAGGGTGTTTGTGGTGTGCTGGCTAAAATATGTCAAAAAAAAAAGTAGATGTTTTTGAACTGAGACAAAATAGATTGATGTGATTGTTTGCGTTGCTTTGTTGTTGTTTTTTTGTCTTGAAAATGATCAAGTAACAATACAGTCGTCATATATGATTCTAAAAATATATTTGTTTTCTTCGTCAGTGTAATTGATTCCTCAGATGTTTGCCACTTTTAGCTAATCAGATAATTGGTTAAAATGATTTATTTTGATTCTAATTTTCCAAAAAGGGGTTTCTCTCTGAGCCTCGCCTTGAAAACGACTTAACAGGGAGACCCATTTTCCTGGCAGTATCGCTCACTGAGGCTGTGGGTCATGCTAATTTTTCATCGGCATCATTTCATTGAGCTTTAATTAACACAACAAGGATTCGGTGTCCTCCAGTGTCATCCGCTCAGACAGCTAATACAAACTCATTAGCCCAACTCCGAGCAACTCTAAAACAAAATGATATTACACTGTTTACTCTTCTGGTATATATTAGAATTGATTATATTGATGTATTCATCCGCATGAAGGTTTTCAAATCATATTCTGTAGGCCATTTTATCTGCTTGGTATCAAAGGTAGAACAAGCCTTTGTTTAATACAGTGCAGTCCTGGTGCTAGTTTGTTTAACTTGCTCCACTTGCATTTGAGGCGACCAGCTGTCTGTCTTCTTTGTGCATCTCCATACTCTAGCCCGTGGTGACAGCAAGACTAATGTATTCATGGCGCTGCCACGGTGAGAGGCATTACTTTACCTTTGCTTAATTGAGGGGAAACTCCCCCGACGCCTGCCTTAGCACAGCACACGGCTAGCAGAGCGGCCAAACTCAACCCTAGGAGCTGAGGCCACTGAACCCTGACTGAGAAATAACACAAGCCGAGACCACCCAGGGACTGCCGAGGGGAGAAATGATTTAATAATGTTGATGAGATATTACACCAACCCTTCCTGCACTGTCTCCCTCTTTCTCTCTCGTTACTTCTTACCTGGGGAGGTAGACGGCTCTGACTCAGTGCCTGAAGGTGTATTTAGATGGGGCTGCTAAATATTTCATACCCTTAAGACAGAGACTCTGAGTAAAAGAAGGAGAAGCAAAAAGGGGAGCAAGAGGGGCAGAAAAATCAGTGCATAGGGGTTTTGACATGGATTGCGGAGGGCGGTTAGGGAGTGTAGTCAAGGGCAGTCAGGGCAGGCTTGTAATTGGCTGACACCAGAATATGGCTGTGTGTGTGTGTGTGTGTGTGTGTGTGTGTGTGTGTGTGTGTGTGTGTGTAAGCTTGCATGCAGTAAGGCAGTATCTGAATACTGTAAGGCCAAATATATTGCTCCATCCAGGCTGCATTGCTTTCAGGGTGTTGATATGCTGCCATCACCTTGCACTAGAGTGAATGTTGATCTCAAGTACAGCAGACATAGTATATTATTTTCATTGGGTTCCAATCCCAGGTGCAGGTGTGGAGAAAAGAGATGGAGAGGGGGCTGACAAGCTAACCACGGGGAGCTGAGTAGTGGGAATCCATTCACTCAGATGGGAGAGGAGAGAGCTTTATGTAAGAGGAGAGCACACGGGAGGCATCCATCTACCCCCTCAAGCACCACTGCACTCACTGATAGATATAATGCATCTGTTATCATCTAGTCTATTAACAGACGCCACAGCTATAAGTGTATGCAAACAGCAAAATGTGGCATGAGTGGTGCAACAGCGATAGATTATTGCACTGTGACTGATAGTAGTCTCTGTCTTTTAATCAGAGGACGTTTTGTCATTGAAGAGTCTTGTTTTCCTTTTGTCTAGCTGATTCACGGCACAACACATCCCCTAATGATATGTCTGCTGGATAAAAAAAAAACAAAAACCTGGTCACATTTTAAATCTGCTTTTAAGTCTGCTCCCCACATGGTCTTAAGTTATTTAATTTTTGAAAATGTGGTTCAAGCTTGATGGATGCAATTAGAGCTGAAATGATCTAAACATATATATTATAAACTGAATGTCTTTGGGTTTTTGAGTGGGGGGCAGTTAATTGATTAATTGAGAAAGTAATCGACCCCTAAATCGATAATGAAAATAATCGGTAGTTGCGGTCCTAGACGTGATTGTGTTATAAACTCCATTCGCGTGGACTGCAGCACTCTCACAACTGACCTTATTCTGCATACGTATTTTTATTAGCTGTTTATGTGGGTTACTACGTCCCATTTATACGCTGCACGGCATAGCCCAATTAATATCTTTAGCCGCCTACTCCATATTATGTTGCAGCGTCAGTTTCCTTCCAGTATCCAGCCTCATACCGTATCTCTCTCTGTCATGTTGCTCCTGTGTTATAACCTTTGTACAGATTCTACAGTAACACCGTGCTTTGTGCTATACATCTTGCAGCTACATGAAAACTGAGTCAGATGGTTGAGCCTGCAAAAGATTATCAAAGCTCTGTGATTCATCATTCCACTAAGGTGTACACGTACCTAAAATGCTGTTGAATCAGTCAGTTGGAATGCATGTCTAATATAATTACACTGTTTCTGTCTATGACCGGATTCAGGTTAGGATAACTGGAGATAAAAATAGAAAGTATTTTTATATGGCAATCTATTATTCAGAATATTGTCTCAGTTGGATAAATTATTGAGAAATTGCTGTCCTTGTAAACATAGTCATTGAACCGTCGAGTCCTTTTTTTCAGTAAAACATCTGAACAATAGTAGAGCAGCTCTGGGCTGCTGGAATGAAACGTTGTGCAGCCGAGGGGAAGCAGCGGCGTGGTTTTGGGTCTTGCTCTTCCTGTGTTGCTGGCACAGAGACGTCATCCAGCCAGTCATGCTGGGGTCAGAGGCTCTGAAAATAGCCCTAAGGGGATTGGGGCTGCACTGATAGCATACCTGCTGTTACCCTGAGATGTTATCCAACAGCAAGCCAGCCCAGGCTCCCTCCCAGCTGCTGTGCTCTGCTTTGGATTGTTCTGCAATACCTCACACAAAGATGGAGTAGGGCCATTATACCTCTGGCTCTGTAACACTCTCTGCAGACACACAAGCATGCTCACTTGTGCTTACTTACACCTGCACAAACATGCATGCACCTACCTGCAGCCGCGCACATCGTCCCTGCATCTAGGTCTGTATATGTTTATCTTTGCACGTGCAGATCATCACACACATACCCATGTGAGACCACACGCACACGCGCATACACACACATCAAACCAGATTGCGCTGTCACCGCAAAAAGCTTCGTAGCGGCAGCACAGGCAGGCTGGCTTTTCGTAAAGGGTCAGAGTTGACTGCAAATTACAGCTGGTGGCCGACTGAGGCCAGTGATGGATCTCAATGCACTCAGTGTTTACCCACACACCTGCACCCCCACGGATGGGAGAGACGGCGGCACAGCCGAGAGCACACAGCCATTTTGTAACACCTCAAGGAACTCTCCCTCTTCTCTCTCTCCTCGCCTCGTATGAGGAATAGATGAGGTGGTGCCATTAAGTGAATTTGCTGTTATTTCCCCGGGCTCTTAGCTGAAGATGTCAAACCTCAGCCAGTGAGGCAGCCAAGGATGACTGCCGACTCAGTCAGAGGCAAACACACGTGCACCGCACTCTCTGCTACGCACATGATCAGCTTTCATGCTCCTGTGTAATTTATCAAATTGCTTGGGCATGTGATGAATGGGCCCAGATCTCAAAAGGAACAAAGACATTAGGTTTGCATTAGGTCGCTGTTATGCCCATGTAACAGCTTAGAATTTAATTAGAGTAAATGGTAAACATCGTATTCACGTTTTCTGAAACAATAATTCAGTAGGCCTAATTGCTTTGTAGTTTCACAGACTACACTTGAGCAATTACACAAGTGGAATCGGCTTGTTAAACAGAAACTGTTCAATCCCATTACTTACACAGCAGACTACTATTTTCTCTTGGTGTGTGGAACAAGGAAGTGCGCTTAATATTCTCTACAGTTTCTCACAAATGCCCCGCACTCGCACATCCTTACTGTAGAAGAGGCTCGCTCTCTCCTGGTGGTTTGTCACAGTTCCCCATTGTATTACACACTGCCTCTCCTTCACACTCCAACCCCCCCCCCTCCCCTTTTCTTTCTCTCCCTCCCCTCACGCGCTTCCTAAATCATTTCTTTACATGTGTGTGGGTGCCCCCTCTCGCTGTGATTCTGATACTTCATAACGGCAGGAGGAAATTGAGCTGACCTTGAGGCTGCCAAGCTCCTTTATAATGCTGATGTATGGGGCTGTGGGCGCAGGCAGCCAGTAAGTGAGAGGCATGTTTTTATTTGCAGGGGAGCAGGGCCCAGTGTCAGGACGCATAACAAGGTTCATTTCTCGCCCACTCAAGCTAGCTAGTATGCCGGGAAGCTTAGTGTCAAGCATTCAAGTCCACTAGGTGTGATTTACCTGCATTAGCCTTTGTACACTGGAATAAGTTGCATCATGGTGCCTAAAGGATGATGACGGGGCAAAGCCACAGACAGGGTTAACCCTGTGGGTAGAGTGGGCTCACTAAAATGTGATTTAGACGGTGGCATTTCGAAAGTGTTATTGTTTGCAGGGCCCTTTGCTCAAGGTTGTACCAGAGATGAATTCACACAGGATTGTTTCTGGCCAGTTTGCATTTTGCAGAGTATGGTTGACAGGGCTGCCGTTTAAAAAAAAAAAAAAAAAAAAAAAACGACACAGTCTCTTTGACAGCCTTATATCACCCTGGCTGTTATTGGTGTCATTATTTGTTCAGTGTAGATGGCCCACTTTCTTCTCCTCAGCAGCTCTCTGCTCATCAGAGCAATCAGCTACCTCCTAACACAATCAGGATGCTCTCAAATTACAGTCATGATTGAGACCAAGTCGGTGGCAGGAAAAGACGAGAGGGCTCGTGATTCAAGCATGAGACGCTGTTCAGGACGTCGACACGATGAATTAATATCTGTAAAATATAATGCCATCGAATGCAACGGCCCTGAAGCAAATGGCACCTTTGTGACGCTTTCTGTAAGCGATGTGTTGATTCAGCTCTGTGACAATTTTGTGTCTTGTTTTGTCATATTGATCTGTACCACAGCCAAAATTAAACTAAGGTTGCAGCTAAAGATTGTTTTCATTATCTATTAATCTACAGATTTGTCTTTTTCTTGATTAATCATTTAATTCTTAGGTTGCTAATGCCAAGAAAAATAGCCATTAACAAGTTCCCAGATTCCATGGAAATGTTTACAAATGTCGTTTTTTTTTTTTGTTTTTTTTTTTGTCCAAACAACAGTGCAAAGCCCAAATATATTCAGTTTACTGGCATAGCAAAATAAATAATTAAAATAAAACCAAAAAATTCATCCCAATTGAGAGACTTTTTCCAATTGTTGCTTTAAAAATGACTTAAGTGATTAGTCAATTACAAAGATTCTTTCAAATTAATTTTCTGTCAGTCAACTTATCTTTTAATTAACTAATTGTTGCAGCTCTAAATATTAACATTAAGCTTCGCAAAGTTTTTTGCACGGCTTATTTGTTGGATTGCAGTCAATCTAATTTAATAATCCTGCTCTTCAGACAGTCATACCTACACTTAAAAATATCAGTGTTGATTTTTGATGACCGTATAAATCAGAACACATTAACTCAAATTAAATCTCAGCCCATGCTGATGAAGAACTGTATGTGTTTGGTGTGCTGTAGTTGAGTTACAGATACATCTTCTGCCCGTAACCTGAGTCAGATACCTCAAGATTAAGACTGTTGATTTAAATGTGATAGTTGATAAGCATTTTATTCAAAATTTTAAATCATACAATGTCCCACAATCCAAATGCAGCGTGAATGCAATGCTACTGGAAGAGTCCAGCTTACTATGATGATACTTTTCTATCTTCCACATGAGGAAGTTCTGTCTTCAAATGTTTAATCGTGCATGTAGAACAAAACCAATCTGCCTTGGGACAGAATTGAACTTAGAACACATTCTCTCAAATGGACACTTGCAGGTTCACTGCTGGTTGCAGTGGAGTGACTGTTCACAATGACAAAGGGACAGTGAAAATCATTATACAAGTATTCATTTGTTTTGACTTTGTCAGGAATGTTAAATAGCAATTTAAGCCCTAATTTGGAGCTTTGTTTGTAATGGCTGTGCCGTGGTTGACATTAAGATGAGCCGAGGAAGCTCATCGGCCCTGCCAATTCGGCTCACTTCTCATATGGCACAGATCCACTTGCCTATCCCCATGTCTGGATGCTGCACTCTGAAAAACAGGCAAGGACCCAATTCATTCACAGCCCATCCAACAACACATTGACTGTGCGCAAAATATGTTTTAGCAGCTTAACAGCAGCAGACTAATCAATTGATCCAAATTTTGCTGTCCATTGATCTTGGCACACCCTGGGTCCAGAAAATCACAGTGCATGTATGATAATAATACCATTAGCAGCCTGTGGCAGATCTATTAGGGCAGGAGACATGCTATTAAAAACCACCCGAGCCATGCTCAGAAATATTTGCACCTCCAAATGCTGCGGAGACTGGTCCAAATCTGCTTTGCAAATGCCGATCACTCTCCCCTCCCCACCTCACCACAGTAACAGTGGCGTGGTAGAAAGGGAGGTGAGACTGCTGGTGCTGCTGACTGGCATTCTGTGTGTTGATGAATGCGCCGGCCTGACGGCTCAATGTGCTTACCTAATAGGAGCTGCTCTGCTGTCACGCTGAGTTTCTCTGTCTCTCTTTCTCTCTCACTCACCTCACTCATGTCTTTTTCTGAGGTAGTAAGGAGAGTGTTCCACTTGGCTAGACACTGCAGCCTCCACACTCTGTTTCTCAAAGGTTAATGGAGCTGCCTCGCAATGCACACTAATCACCAGGTAATCGCTTTTGTTTGGCTTGATAGGTGGCTGAGGTCAAGCCGTGATGACCAGTGTGGCCATTTTGGATGAGGGAGTCAGGCTGCCGCTGGTTTCCGAATATGGTTGCCAAGCTGACTTGAGATGAAAACTGTGCTTGGATTGCTTTTTCTTATAGAAGTACAGGTGTGATTGTTTATATTGGACTAAACCTCTTGTAGCAGTGTGTTATCTTCTCTTCGGAAGCACCTTTTAGATCATTGCTCATATCCTAACACACTTGACAGCCGCAACTGTGAGTGTGGAAATTGTGAAGAGGCTATCTTTGGTTTCTTCGTGTTGTGCTGTGGAGGTGTTTGAAGTGGTTAGCGAGAGCCTGGTGTTTAAAAGAGTGGGCCGTCAGAGACACTGACAGACTGAGAGATGGGCTAAAGTCATGAAAGCAAAGCGCTTGTCTAGAGTGAATTTTAGCGTGCGTGCGCTCGAGTGCATGCATATTCAAAGAGTAAAGACTCCGACCAGGCGGCTAAAGAAGTAAAGGCCAGTTTGTCTTTGTCATCATCCACATCACCCCTTGGTGCTCACATATAATAACCCTCAACTCTAAGGGAGAGGCCGTGATCTTGCTCTCACATGAGCACGCACACTAGGATATAGGAATGGACATTTCTAGGCCTGTTTTAGTTGCTCTGTTGAGACTAGTGCGAGAGACTGAATGGACGGGGAGTTTGTTAAAGGAATGATGCTGCATGCTTTGTGCTATTTGGATACACCCTCTAGGCCTGAGATATGAGCAGATTAAAATGGAGATAGGTTAGTCACAGACTGATTTCAGAGGGTTTTAAAAAATAACAAAACTGGGAGACAGATAAGTCCGTGTGTGTGTGTGTGTGTGTGTGTGTGTGTGTGTGTGTGTGTGTGTGTGTGTGTGTGTGTGTGTGTGTGTGTG
>JBBMJY010000012.1:11226956-11242028 GCA_037833715.1 Toxotes lorentzi | reverse complement strand
TTGTGGATTTCCCTTCCTGGTCCAGTTGAAAAAAAAAAAAAAAAGCGCAGGGTGTCCCTATTGGGTTGCCATCAATCATCAGCCCCAGGGGGGCCCCCCCCCCCCCCCCCCAGCAACCACCACCACCCCCTTTTGTCCCTGACGATTATTTGAATCCAGTCCACGTTTTTGTTTCGCTCGTTTTTTTTCCTCTTTTTTTTTTTTTTTTTTTTTTTTTAGTGTGTTCGGGGTAATTCTCCTTCACTAGTGTCTGGATAAAGAAAGACTAGGTCAGCCATGTGGATGCGTCTGTTGAACAGCTGAAGAGGAGGAGGAGGAGGAGGGGAGGGGGGTTTACAGAGACGGAGGGAGCGATAGGGAGAGCGTGGAGTGTATGTGTGTGCATAGGAAAGAGAGAGAGAGGGGGAGAGAGAGAGCGCGTGCGCGCGTGTGAGTGTGCGCGCGCGTTTGTGTGTGGAAAAAGGAAGCGGAGCCTGTAAACGGCGAACTCACTGGCTTCCTACCCCTCGAAACAACTAACAGCGCCGTGTTACTTTTCATGTGGACCATATCATCGACAGCAACAACAACACGGCCAAAGGGAATAAGAGCAGTTTCGAGGGGTGGGGTGGGGGGGTTAGCAGACGTTGTAGTGCCTTTCCTCGGCGATTTCGGACGTGAAGAGTCTAAAGTGAAACCGTCTTTTGTTGAAGCAAGTGCTCGCCTGAGCCCCTCCGTGCGGGCAGCGGGTTTAAAAAAAAAAGAAAGGAAAAAAAACGAGGGGATAAAAAGTGTCCGTGTTCGCCTCGCTTTGTCCCGGGTCTTGGATTTGGCCCAGCTCCTTTGCTTTTTTTTTCCTGTTCTTCTTTGAAGTTCGTTGGGTCATCTCGGGCAAGGCTCGCGTTTTCAACTTGTTTGCAGCAGTCTCTGGGACTCCACGAATCACCAGACTGGCGGGTGAGTAGTTGAATACAAAAAAAGATTGCAGGA
Source organism: Toxotes lorentzi (assembly GCA_037833715.1). Classification (NCBI taxonomy): domain Eukaryota; kingdom Metazoa; phylum Chordata; class Actinopteri; family Toxotidae; genus Toxotes; species Toxotes lorentzi. The sequence goes on along the minus strand of JBBMJY010000012.1, from coordinate 11,241,059 downwards.
TGGTTGTGGTTGGTGGAGGAGGGCGCAGACAGGGGGAGCAATGTGTGGGTGATAAAGAAACGGAATTTGGGCAATGGTGATGACTAAAGCCGGGTGGCACTTTAGAGTTTGCGCTGAAAGTGTCCTAATTTTGTTTATATCCGGAGTAGGAAGCGCGTGTGACCTCGAGTCAAATGTTTCTAAGTGCTCTGGCGAGCTGAAAGTTTTTGCTGCATTGTTGTAAAACTTGGCTCTCTCTGGACTGTGGAGCAGACCCTCGAGCAACCTCCATGACCTGGCCGGCCTGGAACAGGGTTTCAGCAGTGAATGGTTTTAAACTGAGAATAATGAAGTAAACAAAATGAGAGCTTAAATGGCAACATTCCTGTCCAGGAAACATAAATCAAAGCTGAAAAGGGAAGAACTACTTGTGCATGTGTATTTGAGCAATCAGTCAATTCTGAGGAAACAAAATAAGAGTTGCAATTTTCACAGAATGCTGAAATAATCTTGATGAGTCAGTGGTACATAAATTTGACGGGTGGGATTTGCATTAATGGAAAGTAGCTTGGTGTTTTTGAAAGGAGTGGTAGGGGACCGTGTGTGAACCAGTTGCAAACTGTTGAAGGACCACCAAATTAACTTGACCCCCCCCCCCCCTCAGCACCCCAGAGGCTATGAACTGTGGCCCAAGCACATGCAGCCCTTACTGTGGGGGGGGGGGGATTGTGCCTGTTGTTGAAAAGAGCAAGGGGGGGCTGGCTGGTGGGATGTGGGTGTATAGGAGGGGGCAGCTTACAATCTGAAAGCAGACTACAGTTATTTGTCTGAAAGGCAGCTTATCTAATGTTTTCCAGTTATAGTAAAAGAGGGAGGAGAGCTTGTTTATTTAAATCACTGTGACATTGGTCATGGTAAGTCTTCATGTGACTCCAGTCAGAAGTTGAATCCACAGGGTATGTGGCCACATAAGTACAAAGAAAGCTTAAGCCCTGAAACAAGATTCAAATCAAGCATGGGATGAGAGGGGGGTCAGTGATTGCCTTCAATCTCTGCCATATAAAAACAATCCCTTCCTGAAATCCTTCCCCTGCTGCTGTGTTTTCCACTGAGCTATTACATGGACTCAGATGTTGCATCGCTAATTGTGAGGAGCTAATCTCCACCGTGCCCAGCTTCCTGTGGCATTTTTTTTGTCCCCCTTCTGAGCTGAGAAGTGACCTCTAGCTTAATGATTCAGATGTGATTAATCCATTTGAGTGGGACGACACCGCATGGGCTAATGTATGACACAAGCACTGCAGATAATGGATGATTGTTAAGGGCATTTACTCCACCTAAAAATTGTTTGAACGTTTGAGGCTCAGTCAGTTTAAAAAAACCATGCGAATGTATGACATTGTATAAGTCATGAGGTGCAATTATGGTTAAAAATTTAACAATGGTTGTCTTTCTTTGAGCGCCTGTAACTCTGAACAAAGCTGAGTTGTCAGTGCTTTTTAATCTTACATGGGAGTGATCTTTGATTTCAGCGTCATTAACAGATGGAATGCAGAGATTTTACAGATGACAAGCCTTGCTTCCTTTTTGCAGAGGCGATGCAAAAAGTTTATTTCTGCCACCATATTTGCCAAAAATGTGGCAGCGTAAACAAGGCAGGGTTGAGTAGTCTGGTCACATGTAGTTGACGCTGAGGCTTTCACAAAAACTCTGACCATGCCACTCACAAAAGGTGTCTTTTGCTATAGACCACTGATTGTTTTTTCTTTTCTATTTGCTGGTCACTGAACTTGGCTATGGTTTACTTCTTTTATTAGAGTGATAGGCCCGTTTGGAAACTATATACAGGGTTTCTTGCAATCACAGTCTCAGCCTACACTGTCATGTGGGAAAACTTGCATAGCTTGTATTTCTGAACACATTTTGAAACGGCATCTTCCTCACTTCCCCAGAGGTTAGGATATCCATTTAGTTTCCCTACTTGTGGATTGAATGAAAGAGGAAGTGGTGGTCAGCCCTCTTAATGGAGTTGTACACAAGAGCCAGAGTTGGTCTGCAGTGTGGGGTTTATATGGGAATAGAGCACAGAGCAGTTTCATAGTAAGGCTGCTATCAGATGAGAATATAGCAGCCTAAATCTTAATTATGTGCACACTGCCACACTGCTGTCGGTATCATTTTGCTTCATTTCTATTTGCAGTGCTCATACTAGTGTTTGCGGGAAATTAAATCTGATGTGCAATTTGATCTGGGTCTGTGTCTGCAGTCTGTTGTTGATTCATGTAAACCAAAAGAAGCATAGTAGCAGAGTGAGTGAACTCCCTCCACAAACACCAGTCTCACCGCTGACAAGGTACAGAAAGCTAGTAAACATTCAGCTCACATACAGGCGCTTGTATGAGTGTCACCTCTGAGGAATCTGAGGGGCGATATCCGGATCAAAGAGGCTGTTTCTGACCATACAGAGAGGGAGATGCTTCATAGAGTGAGGCTGTAACGGCTGTCTAGCTGCTCAGAGGTGGCAGAATGTTTGACAGGGCATTGGAAAAACGTTATTTAATCTGCTCGCATGATGGCCCTCGCTGGGATTGCACCATGCTGCGTCTCTGCCCCCCCCCTTTTTTCCTTCCTGTGTCAGGATGATGGCAGTTGCTGGCTGGTAGAAAAACACTGTGAGGTTGTCTGTGTGTTGGTTTTCAGTGGTATGATGTAATGCATAAAGAATAAGAGGTGAGTTGTAACTGATGCAGTGTTGGCGGGCCTCTCATTTTCTTTCTAATGAGTTAGTCTGCTGGGGTCTTGCTATCATTTCCATTTGGGTAATAGTCCGAATGACTCAACCATATACAATTGTAATTACTAAGAAACCACCCTGTTGTTATTATAATAAGCCACATGAATGAAAATAGATGTGATGTTTGACTCATTAAACGTAAACTGTTTGTAAGATGCTGATCAGGTAAATGTAGGTAAATTACAACTCTGGCTTTTTGGCTGTCTGAACGTGACTTAGCTGCAAATATCTCAGCCATGTAAAAGGTATCGCTTGCAGTTACCCTCCCACCTTTGACCCCAGCAATACAGAAACACGAGAGCCGCCTTGTCATAAAGCCAGGCGGAAAATCAATGAGAAGTCATGGCTTCCATACCGTCGTTGGTACCATTTCCATCCCTCGACACAGATGCAGACTCATGGATTTTTTAGGAGCGATGATAAATCTCTTCAGGTCTTGTTGATTCTTTATATGGGATTCATTTGTAAATGGAGTGAGCTAGCTCGGTATTCTCTGACCTATTGTCCTTGCAGATAGTGGTGTACCAGTGACTCATATAGAATACGTTAGCCACAGATTGACATAGTACACATGAAACAGTGGTAGCACTGCTAAGGAGGCAGTACCCTCTGGTGGGTGACTACTGAAATAGAGATGAAAGACTGGAGAGGTGCTTTGATTGTTCATAGAAAATTCCATCTAATTTGTTGTGTGCACAGAGGAAGGGCCGATATCTTTAATTAACATAAACCTCAGGAGCTGGCGATGAGTGAGAAATTGGTATAATTGAAAATAGGCCCTATCTCCTTTCCCCCCCTCTCTCTGTCTGTACATCCTTAAAGCAGCTGAGCCCATCGGAGGGCACTTTCACACATGTTAAGTGGGGGGGACATCTGGCCTCGTTAATTCAGTGCATGGTCATAAAGTGGAATGGCGATCCCCACAGGGCCGCCCGCTCTGAACACCGTCAGATGGAGCCTGCGTGTCCTCGTCCTCCCTGTTGACTGTCCCTCTGACACCAGCTCTGACACTTCAACAGGAACATCCGCGCAATCTCGGCTTGATGTTTAAACACAGGTGCAGATGTCCAGGGGAGACGACAGTGACAGTACATACATCTTCATGTGCCAGAAAATAAAATCATGCCACTGTAAGGCTTTAATGTGTGGTCCCATTGACCAGTCCTAATTTTCCTTTCACTTCATACAACAAAAGAAATAAGATTCTCTATGGGATTTTAGCAGTCTACTACAATCAACCCCGGCCCCCACGCCATAAATTTGATATCAGTAGCCAGTGTCCCCTAAGTGTATGTGATATGATGAGTGGGCTGTCAGAGTCTATATTCCAGTATCCACCTTACGTCCCTGCATCCTCTGGAATGGTGGCAAATAATCGAGTGACAGCAGCGGGGAAGCGTTCATGCAGCGCATTCATACCCTATTTTAGCGAGTAAACATTTAATGTGTTTAAATGTATCAGAGCTTTATTTATGCATAGAATCTGCTGTTAAGTCTGAATTATACATTAGCCAATGAATAATTCATCAGTGCCATTCCTTAATGATTACTTGCCAGGCAGCGAATGTTGATATTTGCTGATAAATTTACCCATTGATCTTGCTTGTGTTTAACCAGGCTTGTACAGATGATGTCTGCTGCTGCTGAATTTTAGTTTATTTTTTTATTTTTTTGTCAAGGATGTAATCAAAAGCAAGTTAATTGTCTTTTTTATTTTATTTTATTTTTTTTTAGTAAGACATCTTTTCAAAATGACATGTGAACCCTAAGGAATTAAAAAAAAAAAAAAGATAAAATCAGAATTCTTTGAGCACAATACTCTAGTAGTTGTAGATCTCAGTTCTGACATTTTCTTTATTATCTCGGTGAGGATGGTGTGTTTACATATTGTTCCCTTCATGGCAGCTCTTAGGATGAGTGGTTTATCCTCAGACCTCGACAGATCAATGTCCAATTACAGTTTTGTCTTTGTTGGCTTGTAGCCATTACTCGGCAGAGTATGTTTGTTTGAAGTACAGCGTCTAGACGATGTCTGTCGAGTTGGTAATTTAGCCCATACTTGGTGAAGGTTGTCTTTTGATACTGTGTCTTTATTGGCACTGCTTTTAACAGCCGCACCGAGCCAGATTATTGACACATTATCCGTATAATGCTCTGAGTCTAGCATTGCCTAAGCCTTGAAGCACAGCCCGTTACTGTGCAGATATATTGCTTGTCCACACAATGAGAAAATATTGACTTGTTGTCACTCACTCATTTGATTAGTTGTGCAGCTGATTCTGCTTTTCATTTGTCACCCTGGCAACGTAAATGGGGAAAACACAGCAACAGCCTCTTTCTATCCAGTAATGAAGCACTGGAGCATTGCAGACTACCACATCTGGAAAACCTCTTTCTAAGCAGGAATGAATGTCTTTATCACTCACAATGTATCATTGGCACTTGTCAGCTCAGCTAGTATCCACCAAAAGCCAACATTTGACAGCTTTTCTCGCTGCAGAATGTGCAGCTGCGTGGGAGTGATGTACTCCAACAATTCCACTTTGATTTTACAGCTCAGTTGAGTGAGATTCATCCGTATATTTACAGTGCTGGCGAGTTACTCCATTTTCTTTTGTGTGTAAGAAGAGCAGCTTAAAGCAGTCTGCTGCTGTGTGTAAGCCAGGTCATAACGAGAGCACCTTACATTTAATCCAACAGGATTCATCAGTGGCCTTGTTCTCCGAAAAATAATGAGGTAGACAGTAAGGGCTGCCCCAGGCTGCATGTAGGGAGATGATCTCTCTGAACCGGCAAATCATTCCTGTTTTTTATGCTAAAAAGACAGGCTAATGGCTATACTTGATGTGTGTCAGTGTTTTAACTTAACTAGCGTTAATTCACAGAAAGATCTAATGGGCTTGATTTTCAAGCTGAGTCGAGGCAGTCAGCGAGAGGCTTGTGCTGGGGGGTAAGGGGTGTAATTGTTTTTGCTGGCAGTGATTCTCTCTGGAAGGGATGACTAAACAATCCAGATATGTAAACAAGAAGAAACTGAAAGGCAATATGCTGATACCTTGTCTGTTTCCTCTTGATCAACCTAGCTTTTGAACTGAAATTTCTAAGCTTTGCCCAAACACTCTTTGGATTCAGCTTGGCAGTAATGGTTGCTTTACAAACCTGTGTCTGCTCAACTAAGCATTTCAAATATGTAAATCATATGTGGAAAATAGAGATCTTGTGGAAATCATTAACTGTGACGGCGCACCATGGAACAAAGAGCGGGAGAGTTAAAGACAACAAACGCTCAAAGGGTTTGAGTCCGCTTATTGGAGCATGACACTTATTTAGTGCAGCGGAGATTCTCAGTGCTTTCACAGCAGACAATGATGCTGTGTCTTGCCAATGCCCTGCCACTCATCTGTTCTCCAGAGGCATTTGCGACGTTCATTTAATGTTTATGCATTTATCCAAACTTCACATGTCCTTGCTTGCTCATGCCTAGCGTAATTTTTTGCATACTTGGAATCAGGTTGCTGGTTTGTCTGCACAAGACATCTTGTAATGTTTATCGAGCTGTAGCGGAGTAGACTTCCACCTCTTATGTTTCATAAATAACAAAGCTGCTCAGCATAAAGTGAGCTGACTCTATTGGTCTGATAAAGATCAACTTAAGACCCACCAGGAAGCAGTCCAGTTTGCAAACACACGGTTTTTGGGGTTATAGTTTGAGTCAGCGTCGCGGCAAGACTGGACATCTGTCTCCTAGTGATCTATAATGCCCACAATCCCTCCCACAGACTGTCGGCTTTGGCACTCAAGCGGTACACCGGTTGCTGTAGTACACCCAGCCACCCACAACAGTGACTTATCTCGCTAGCATAACAAACAGTGGGCTAACAAAGAGGATAGAAAGCAATAGGACACACAGCAGCAGAGGACCTTAACAGCCCTGTGCCATCATAACTCCACTTCAAAATGGAGGCCTTTGTTTTGAGATTGTTGGAGAGGACATCATAGAAAGGTAGCAGCACATCTTTTCATCCTCAAACACACTCACTCCCACTCACTCAGTCTGCTGTCGTTGAAGGAGATCCTCCGCTTGATAGAGACAGAAGCTTCAGAGAAAGGTATTCCTCTGGGACAGTTGTTGAGGGATTTCTACAGTTCTGCCATGCACTGATTAAAGGGACACTTGTAGATAATCCTTTTAAAAATAGACCTTTGTTGTGGCAGTGGTGGAGCGAGGTGGGGTGTGAGGGGCAGAAAAAGCCCCAGATTGGGATTTTTAAATGGTTATCACCTTGGTATGATCCGCCACTCTGCTAACATAAATATTTAATTACAGGGTGGCTGAAATAGAGCTGTTACAGACTGCTGGTGAGAAATGGAGCTTCTATTTAGAGCCCATACTGTTCCATAAAGTCATGGCATTGGTGGGCAGCCCAAGGTTATTAGTGTGGTATGAGAGTTGTGTGTGTTTGTGGTGTGTCTGTGGGTTACTGAAGAGTTCTCGCTCTTTTCTTGCTGCAGTGATACGAAGAAGAGAAATGCACTCAATCTGTTATTGAGCATTCACTCATGAATCCTTGATGGAGTGTGTGTGTATATGTGTGTGCGCGTGCGTGTGAGGAAGCGCGATGTTGCACTATAGTTAATGCACGACAGCGACGTTCAGGCGCACTTCACTTGAACTAATTCTACAAGCGAAACAGCTGTATGTTTTACCCTTTGCTACCTTAGTTTTGCTCTGTTTCATTTCACATGCTCCCTGCCCTCTGGGTTCTTGTTCGATGTCATTCATTTCATGCAAAATTGATTGCGAAAGCTTGCATCAATGCTTGCTGCAATGGAGTTATCACAGTGTTAAGACAGATTTCCCGACACTTGTTCTCCTAACCTTACTTTCACACTTGAGTGAATAGAACCTTTAACCTTATCAGCGTCACTTTTAGGTTTTTGGCTGGGATTATAAAGTGAAGCCTGAATTAGGACTTGAAAGTTGCTGCGCAGCTCTTTTAAATACTGATCTAGGCTTTGCTTGATTCATCCTGTTTACTCATTACATGATAGCTGTGGTGAAAGCAATTACTTTCAGCTTTCAAGTACCTTGCTTTTGGTCACAGTGCGGCTCTTATTCATTTCACTGGAGCTCCCAAGGCCCCGTGGCTTCCAATCAGTCCGGTGAGTGGCGTGCGCTAACATCTTACCTCTCTGTGCAGGAGATAGGTGGGTAAACACAGCAGAGTCCTTGAAGCACTTCCCATCCCTGCTATTGGATTACCAGCTGCCTTTCCGGGCCTCATCTGCACAGATGAGTGCCAAGATCAATTGAGCTCTTAGTGCAAAGCTAATTCGATCAGGACTGCCTTTGCTACTGCTGATCTGAGATTTTTTATTTATTTATTTATTTATTTTTTAACGTGAAACAAAAACTTAATCAAGTCAAGCCCATGTCCAATAGCCCATATTTTCAGCCGCTCCGACTCCCATAGACATCAATTAGGAGGCATTTCATATTCATTATTGAGTTGTTGGGTTGGCCTGCTGAGAAGAGGTGTGGAGATGGAGGTAGTGAACTGCTGCGTAAAGTGATCTGGCCAGTTTTGCTGAGTGAAGCAGGAATTCTGCCTTTTCTCCAGCAGAGCGACTGGCATCATAAATAAGCTAAGAGCATGTTTTTAGAGGGATGAGGTGTCTCCTGCTTTGACGTTGAGCAGAGAGAAAGGGTTGAAGGGCATATTGACCCACTTGTTCTGGAAAGCGAAAAGCAGACTCTTCAGTGCCCCTTGTTCCCCATTAATTATTGTTTGATGCTAATAAAGGGGGGGGGGGCATGTTATGAAACATAATTATTCATTGCAGCATTTCCCCCTCGACGAGCCTTGTTCCCCCTCCCCTTGTGCTTGGTGAGGAAGCTGCCAGGGCTGTCAATTGAGTACAGCAGGCAAAGATGTCCCCTCAGCCTTTTAAGGAGGGGACAGGGGGGAGCAGGGTGAAGGGCGCCATTTGCCCGAGTGATATATGAGGAGAGACAGCAATATATGTAAGGAGCTGCTGAAAGAAAGATAGAAGGTCAAGGTACATTACACTCCAGCCATTTATTGGCTGAGCACATAGTCTGACCTGGACTGCAAATACAGTTGCTCAGCAGCAGCGTTTTTTGTTTATATATGTATGTGTGTGCGTGCGTGTGTCAATGGCCTACACATTTTAGACTGACACTTGTGTATACACATAGATGAATGCAGTACTGTTGTGAATATGCTCTCAGTGACTTTTTATAAGCTTGCAGATGCAGTGGGAAGCTATTTTAACAAGACTGTAGCTCCACAAACCTGCCCTCCTAGATTTCCAGTGAGCGAGTGCAATGGCAGAAGCACTAGAGGCTGATTTCCTATGCATGAGCGCAGCGTATGGTATGCTTAAGCACAATGCAAGCTTGGGATTAGTTATGAATTGTGTTTTGTAACATTGTGCTAATTGAGTGCACTGTAAATGGTTACTCCAGCACTATATGTATTTTTTCTTCTGCGGTTGCTTTGCTAAATATTAAGAAAACAAACCGCTTAGGTAATCGTGTCTACATTTTAAAGAGTTGTGTTATTAGCATAGGCAGGGCTAAGTACTATTTCCATTGTCATTAATGGCCCAGTGACGAGAGGAGACATTGGTGAGACTACCATGGTCAAAGCCTAACATTAACATTCCAAGAATATCTGAGGTTTATTCACAGCAACTCAGCTGCGCAGCCAGCTCAGTTCACCTTTGGTTTAAAAAAGACAGCAGCAGGCATGTAGTCAGCCTGAGCAGTGTTGTTTGGGCAGTATTAATGTGCCATTGATGTTGCACAGTGAAGGATGCAATGTGTAATCCAATAAATTGCAGTTGTTAGGTGTTTGGAAAGATAAAAAAAAAAAATGCAGCTTGTGTTTGCTGGAGGCGTAACATGCTATCAGTTAGGGATCAAGTCTCCATTTCACACATGAACAGGCAGAGTTAATCTGTGGATCACTACTGTACACTGTGTAATATCCAGCCTCTCTTCTCATATTTTCCCAAAAGCCCATTGTTCTAGTCTCCTGCTGCTAATGTTTTGGAAAATAGTTGTCTTTTCTACCTGATGTGTACTTTTAGGTAAAGACCTAAGCATTTGCTTGTGGTCCAGCTTGTAAACCATACAAGTCTGACTCCTTCAGACTCTTTAAAATTAATTGTGTGTATTTGCAGCCTACCTGTGTGTGTGTTTGTGTGGCCTGTGTGTTTGTGGCAGGGCGCACTAAAATGCCACTGCTGTAAGAGGCCCAGTCCCAGCCACTACATGTTTTATGAGCTGTCCTCAGAGGATATGGGAGCTCTGAGCTCAGATCCTGCTTGTTGTAGCAGTGTTTTCATCACTCCTGGCCACTTTCCCCAAGCTGTTTTTTTTTTTTCCCCTTTTGATGAGGGAGAGGAAACGCATCCAGAATCAGACAATATTTACAACACAGCTCCGTCTGGGGCTATAGTCTAAGAAGCGTGGCTAGCTGCATTGAGGTCTCACAGACTCATGATTTATATTGTTCTCCTCATGTGCACTGCAGAGGGTGCTTTCCCCTCTGCCTAGGATCACTGGCCTGCACGACTGAGATGGTGGATGACAAGGCTGAACGCTACACTGAATATTCCACTCCCCTAGTCACCTCCCCCGTTGACTGCTTTCTAAAGCTGTCCTTTTCCACATTTCCAGCTGGAGAACGTTCACCGACAGTGTCTGTTTGCAGTGCTCACACATTGACTTGTGAGTTATAGCTCTGGTTGCGAAAATGCTGAAATTAGCACGGAGGATAACAAACAAAAAAGGATGCTATGCTTAGAAGAGGAATTCTTTGTTTGTCTTTTTTCTAAATTTATTTTGTAAATGGCACTTAGTTGTGATGGTTGGTTGGTTGGCGGTTAAAGGAGAGGCATTTGCATATGATATAATAGCCCCTCCTAATTAGAGTTAATACCATCCTGTGGTATCTAGAGGTGGAGGTGTGTTTTTGGCTCGTATTATTATAAGACTTTGAATGGAGGGATTGTCCTCCCCCCAACCCCCGACCATCTGCTTGAGGACTGAGCGGAGTTTACCACCGCGTAGCTAAATAATTTAGACAGAAAGATGGTTTTGTGTAGTGACCTAATGGCTTTGCTTTTGAGAGCGGTTCTTGAAGACATTCTCCAGTGCCCCTGCTGGCCTGCGCTGTCAGTCTTGAAACCTCAGAGCTGTCTTATCTATCACTCTAATCTATTTATGTTAGTTTTTCCTCTGTTGGCACGTCACTCTGTGTGGCATAGTGATTAGAGTAGCTGGAGGATGTAGGGCAGCCACATGAATACATTTCCTCCTCTCTCACACTCATTTAGACTCCCTGTTGAAGTTGAACTGACGGATAGGATCGTTAAGCTGATAGGCTGATCTGGGAGGAAGAGTGGGGATATTTGATTGTGGAATATCAGTGGAAGTGGTACATGATTGAGTGCTCAAATATTAAAATCTCAAGAGTCCTTTCTTTTTTATCAGAAAACATAATCATATTTTTTTTTCCTTTCTAAAAAAAATCTTTTCACCATATACTTCTGATTGAGAAAATGTCATGTAACTCATTTCCTCTTCCCCCCTGCTAAAGCTCTCTTCCATTTTTATAGAGATAAATGTTTGAAGATGCACGCATGATACAGATTTTTTCTTTTTTAAGTACAAGTCAGCCTTGAATGTGTCCCTAGTGTGTATTTGTACCTCTCCTGACCTCAGCTTTACCTCTGGGTAAATTTCCATTACAACAGCATAATTCACCAAAAAATTGAATTGTCAGTACCTCTCCAGAGGTGAAAGACACTAGAAATCCTTTCGAATCAGGCACTTTATTCACACTGCAAAAAAAGCAGCCTACAGATCTACAGGGAAACTCAATTAAGGGCCACATTCATGATAGTGCTGTCTGCCGCCGCATACCTCACATTCTCCTGCTTCTGTTATCAATGACACATTGGGAGAGGTCCTTTACTGTAACCGTGAGCGGGCTCACAACTACATTTCTCAAGAGTTCCTCATTTGGAGGAGAGGGTGAAGGGTGACAATGGACAACCCTGGCATTTCCCTCGGGAGCCGTGTCAAAACATGATGCCTCGTGAAGCAGTCAGAGCCGCTGAAATGGCCTTCAGCTTTGCTCCAGTCAGACAAACGTGGCAGACCGAGAGAGGTAGAGGTGTCTTGTAGTAGCTGGTATTATGCTGCGAAATGAAGTCCTTCTCACAAGCCCCTGTAGATAATGGACATCTTGGGTTGTGGAGCGGCACCCTCCGGGCCATATGGAGTTCTCACAGAGAGCACACAAACAGGGAGTAGAGGAGGATTTAGCCATCTTTTAGAGATGGAGTAGAGGCTTAGACCCTGTGGAGCTCACCGTCTGATCCCTGTGTCTGCGGCTGGAAGTACCTGTGGACTGTTGGACAGAAAATATTATTGACTTAGTGGGTATCGGTTTATATTACAAAAGAAAGCATTGGAGGCTGTTGTTAGCCCAGGGAGATGCACATTTTCTTGCTTTATGTTTTTAGACAGTGACAGTTTATTGTTGCCCACAGTGTCATTGTACATGAGAATCTGTTCTTGTGCAGCAGTGCTTTTTACCATGGGACTCTCTAGGCAGGTTTAAGTGTTGATGTTGGAAAGCCCCAAGCTATATTTTCGCGAGCATGGCTTCTACCTACTAAACTAACCCCGGATGCCGGCTAAAAATAGAGCCTTTGTGAGCACAGCTTTAGCAGAGGGGAAAAAAAAAGATGTGGTTACTCATCAGTGAATTGAAAAACAAGTGGAGCAGACAAGTGCCTTTGCCCTGCCAATGTGAACTAAAACAGAGAGGGCCTCAGAGAATAAAGTAAGCCATGATTGCACCAGGTAAGACAAAGCAGGCAGGGTGCAGAGACCGCAGAGAATCCCTTATGAAGTGGCCTACCCCTTGCCTCCAGCTGAGCCTTTCATTGTGCTGTTGTTTCTAGGGGGCTTGGATGGCAGCTTAGATTAGATCGCACTGAGTAATGGATTGGAGCTGACGAAAACCTGCTGCATCTTAACATCACCACAGCTAGGATCCGCGCACTGCTGAGGATCTTGCTGGTTTATTCAGATCAATTTGAGTTGCCCTCATTGTTAATAACCTTGTGTATATTCATGCTAACATTGTTCTCCTCTAATCTGTATTCATGCGAGTATTTCATTCAATCCCTTTGGAAAGCGGGCCCTAAATCCTTGCCAATCACATTTTGCTACTTCATAATTCTCCAGTTGAATATGCCGTGAATTACTTGTCAGTCTCTTTCCCCAAAGCTGAGTGGATCGCTGTGGTGGTTATATTGTTGATAGATCCTATTTTGCATTTAAATGTAGAAATTTTTAGTTTTTCCGTTATTTGTTCAATAAAATGCTTTATGAATAAATGTCCAGCTTTTGCAAATTTATAAATCACTATAATCAATTACTAAAATTTGGCAGGATGAGAAGGAAATCCTACAGCTTTATCATGCCATATAGGTACTCAAGCAAAGCGTGATAATTTGGATGTTTATCCTTAGACAGGTGATTAAAACTACAGAGATGAGCATGGATTTGGGTAAATGTGGGAGTGATTGGAATGAATAAAACATGGCTTTTTAAAAGGCTGTTCAGTGGAGAGAGAGAGAGAGAGAGAGAGGAAAAAAACACTGTTTAGTAACAGAAACGTGCTGTGTGGCCATTGTGGGGGATGATGTGTTAATCGAGCCACAAACTGTGTGGTATTTCAGGCCAGAGGTCTCATTTAAACAGGCACGGAAAAGAGAAATGTATTTGAGTGAGGCCCCGCTGGCTGTTAGCCCTTGACTCCATTGCAGTAATGTAAATGGTGGATTAGGTGCTGTTGGCTGGGACCCCCTCAACCCCTCTCCAGCCACTGCCCCCTCCTTCTGTTTTCCATTAAGACAGCTGGTGTCTTTCAAAGGGTCCTGGCCCAGTGATTGATGTGTAATAGCTCCAAACCTCACCTGCCCCCTCACAGCGTTATTCATCGGCCAGGCAGCCAGCGCTGCTTTCTGCTAAGCACTTTGTTTCCTGGGTTGTGGGTGGAGAGCCTTCTCCCTCGCTTTCTCGCTCCGTCTCCACTTTCTCATTCGCTTCCCTCTCAGCCATCAATACATTATGACTTTTCAGTGCTAGTGTTACTACTTCACACTGACTCACTCAATTTGTTCAACTTGAAATTGCTCTTTTATCTGTATCAAACTATGACTTCTGCGGTATAACAAATTAGCCATAGACACTAGACACATATATATATATATATAGACAC
>JBBMJY010000012.1:11199923-11219240 GCA_037833715.1 Toxotes lorentzi | reverse complement strand
AACATTGGCGCGGGTTATTGTTTTAACAGGGGGGTTTTTTTTTTGTTGTGGGCGAAAAAAAGAGAGCAAGGTGGGGGTGCCCGAGGATCCCCCCCCCCCCCCCCCCCCCCGCCTCCTGCTGGAATGCTGCAGAAAATTAAACAGCATCTTATTTGCTTGATACAGAGAGAGCAGGACATGCTCTTTTGCTGAGGCTAGGTGTGTTTTAGATTAGACATGCTTTGCAGTTATAAGAGAATAGCTGGCTGAACAATGAGCTACAGCTGAGAAAATTGCTGTGTGTGTCGCAAGGTTATAACAATGAATATTCCGTTGCTTGAACTCGGCAGTGACAATGTAATTGGAGAAACAAGGACCGCCAGGATCAGGTTTCAGTGAAGTGCTCAGGTCTGAGGAAGTGCACTCGGTAGCTTCGTGATTATCTCCTTGTGTCGAAGTATTGAACTTTCTCTCGCTCTCTGTCTGCCTGGGTGCTGTGGTGGTTGTAGGCTGGAGGCGAGTAGGAGTTAAACTTGTGGGCTGCTGAGGGAGAACTCATTTACAAGGACCCTGCTACACCGAAGGCTACATCCATCCGGCTAACACACACTTCAACCCTAAAAAAAAGGAAAAAAAAGGACTACCCATCCCCCCACATAGACCCCTACCACAGCCAAACCCCTAGTCCCTCCCCTTTCCACTTCTCCACTTGAGCAAGGAGACCCACTCCCTACCTAATGCACAAAATGGCAGGAGTGTTTAACAAGCCAGGCAGACCCTGGAGGAACCGGCCCTGCTTCGACAAACCACCCATCCACCCACCCAACCTCCCTGAGCTCCACTGACTCCTTTTCGTTCGAACAGCACAGTCTGAGGCATTAACTCGGTTTTAACTTTCACATTCACTGAGATTCGTGTTATAGTCACTCTCAGAGAAATGCCCTTGAGGTAGTAGACTTTTAGTGCCCAGGATGAATTCAAAATGTGCTTTTGACGTTCGAAGAATAGACTCGCTTGCTGTCTGTGAATGATTAAACTAGATCCCTGTCTCTTTTTTCCCACCGCCTATCTTTTTCACTCTCCCTGTGTGTTCTTTATGCCTGTTGATGTACTCTAGGGTGTAGACACGGAGATCTGGCCTCTCTAAATGAATGTGCCGACGAGGTGAAGGGACACTAAACCCTAATTCCCCCGATTTGACTCCTCCGAAACATGTCATCTCATTCAGATTAGTCTCTTTTGTTCTCTGCCCTCCCCCCACTCCCTCCCTTCTGCTCCCTCCTCCGCCTCTGCCTGCTTCTCTCTGTCTCTCTCAACACACACACACACACACTCACACATACGCCGTGTCGCTCACAGATCACACAATAGCACTGATGGATATTTTCATTCATGTTATCTTGTAAATGACTTCCAGGGATGGTGTAGAGGAGGGAGAAAAGGAGAGAGAGAGGGAAAGCGAGAAGAGGGCAGTAGTGAGAGATATAATGCATCACTCAGGGTGATAAATCCACCCCCCCCCCCCCCTCCCCAACCCCTTCTTAGAACAGCTCATTCAGCCCATAGCAGATAACAAGCCCACATTGAGGTTATACACACACACACAGAGCCTCTCAAAAAAACAAAGCCCATGATGTCACAGGCGCACTCATACACACCAGCCCTTCTACAAATGGTATCTTCGGTGTCAGAGCCATTTAATATCTTTGCCACCCCTCTTTTCCTCTGCAAGCAGTAAGATAAACCACAGCCAGATCGATAACTCTGTTGACACAAACAAATAAATAACAGATGATGGCACTGTCAGTCACTGGAGAAAAAAAAGCTAGCCTCACATCTTTTGTTAGGGAAAGTGGGCCTTAGTCCTTCTGTACAGAACAGCTCAGAATGTGTTTTGGTGAAATGAGCACCTGCAGTTTGTGTTGTCAGTGTAAATCTTACCTATGGTGGCTTCTCTTTTCTTTTCTTTTCTTTTTTTTGGAATCAAACCTCGCAGAGCTGCGAGATAGTGGATCAGACTAGCTTCCTATCTTTATGGCCTTGTTTTTGTGTGAACATTAGCGAGAGCGCTACGCTCTGTTGCACCAAACGGTAAGCAAAACCAGCCCTGGGAGCATTCAAATAGCTTGTTGCACTGTTTCCATCTGATAGGTCAGTTTTTCAGTATGTGTGATCTATTTTTCGAACAACCAAGTGTCAGTGGCTTTTCATTGTTTTGCCTGTTGAGCAAGCAAGAACTCTGTTTTGCAGCCTATTATATAAAAACCAAAATAAATCAATTTTGTGCTCAGTTTGATCACACTTGTGTTTTTTTTTTTGTTTCAGCTAAGAGCCAAGGTGAATAGGAGACTATTATGCTAATTTGACTTTTGTGAATTCAGATCTCAGGCTTAGCAGTTACCATTAACCACGTCCCACACCACCGGCACCACCACCTCCCCCTCCTCTTCTTCTTAACAGAAGTGGCTGTGTGCTTTTTGTCCTCTGCAGCGTGAATGTTTTTGTTAAGGAGATGAGGGTTCATGACCTGGCCATACCACCAGTCACATTCAATTTAACAGCACAGCCGGCCAAGGCCACCTCCTCACACACACTACAAGAGGGTTATTTTCAACACTTGTGAGGGTTATGTAATTTCGCAACATTTTAAGATCTGAATGGAGGGACATATGGTGGGTGGCTAACTGGACATATGTACTGTAGGTGCAATGACAGAAGTTGTCATTTTATGGAAACGGGTTACAGTGATGACTGCAGGCTGGGTTGGGGTTAAAGCTAGTATTGCTCACTGGTGTATAAAAGGAGTGGAACAATAACATAATTCCCCTTGGGCGTAATGTTTGCTTTGGAAAGGCAACCTTGTAGCGTTCCAAAAGTCCTTAATCCTATTACTCGCATTCCAATTGAATTTGACTCAAGGAGAAAAAATGTCTTTTCAGCAGAGGTAACAGCACACAAAATAATATATTACTGAGTCTGGCTGCAGAAAAACATGAAAGCCTTGGGAAGTGTGAACATCTTCTTTCAAACTCAAGCTGTTTTCTCTTTTCCCTCTTTTCTCACTTGCAGATTGTGTGTACATTGAGAGTCGGCGGCCCAACACTCCCTACTTCATTTGTAGCATTCAGGATTTCAAGCTGGTGAGTATATTTTCACTTCATGTCTGACCTGTTTTGTGTCCCCTTGTCCTCACACTGGCCTGAGGTTCAGCACCAACCCACCCATCCCATGTCCCATGCTGGAAAACAAACCACTGTGTCTCTAGTCAGAAGAGATTTCAGAAGCACCGTAATTAGACGAAACAGGTGCAGAGTTGCACATTTTTGTTACACCGTGGGAGTCTGATGAGAACTGAATACAAATCATAGTGAAATGCGATTTAAAATCAGTTTATATCCTGAGGTTTGTTTTTAAAGGGTTATGTTGAAAAATAAAAATCCCTCTGAGAATCAGGCTTGCATATTAACCACCTTTGTGATCCACTGGCAGTGTAATAATGCTCATAATGGAAATAGAGATGTTTGTCAATGCACTTAATTGATTTAATGAAGGAGTCCTTCACCAGTTTTCAATTGATTTTTTTTCTTACAACCAAATACAGCCAGATTGCCTGTTTTGCTAAAAAAAAATAAAGAAATTAGTTTTTAATTTGCTACTGAGGATGGCTGATTCATCTGGCTCGGTCAGTCAAGTGAGGTGGTGCTTGTTTGTGCTTGATGCCTGAAACACACACACACACAATAATTGATTTTCCCACACTGCATTTTCTTTGTTTGCTAAAGTGGAAATCACACAACTGAGTTGTCTTTGTTCGTGCTGGTGGAAAAAAAAGAGATGTAACGTTATGTTTAAGATATGCGCTTCAATCATGAACGTATCACAGCTACCTGCAGATCATGCAAATCTGGAAATTTGCCAGTCAACGTTCACTTCATCAAATATGAAGTGTGAAAGTGATTGTTTGAATTGGTCCTTTGTATCGTTTCCACCTGCTATAAATGGAGTGAAGCACAAATTCAGGTGCGGGTTTGTGGTAATGTGACCACCATTTAACGGGTAAAGACTACTGGAATATATAATCAGTGGATCTATGGTGCCAAATAAAGCAGCATTTAAGCCTACTGGAGCCAGCGTTGCTCGTCTTTTAGCAGATTGGTTGTCTAAGCATAGGGCAGAGGGCTCGGTGTGGGGCGGCCAGGCCCCAGGGAGCCAAAATAATGGCTGCCAACACCCAGGGTGATGATGGGAGGTCAGCCCAGAGGCCACGCACACCACGTTTAGAAAAGGTGAACCAGGATGTGTATGTATAGATGTCTGCGTGTGTATGCATTTGAGTTAAGGATGTTGGCACTTTTGCCTTCCCATGTGGATACTTTTGTGCGTGTGAAGGGCAGTTGTTGCGTGAAGAAGGGGTTTTAAGGTGAGCCTTGCAGAGGGGAGAACAGCCTGGCTCCACAGCAGCAGGGCTTTAATCGGATTGCTACTAGAGAGTGCTGAGGATGGCAGGAACCCCTCCCTGAGCTCACACACACACACACACGCACAAAAACCCACGCACCTGCACCTTGATTAAGAGCGCCAGAAGAGGTCTGGGGCAGACAGAGGTAATTGTCCAGGGAGAGGAAGAGAATACTAGCTCCATTAGCTGACCCCTCTCTCTCTCTCTCTCTCTCTCTCTCTCTCTCTCTCTCTCTCTCTCTCTTCTCTCCGTCTCTCTCTGTGCCTCTCGCTCTCTGTTACTCCGTTACTCCCTCTCCCCATCCATCTGTAATTAATGAACAGCCATCTGCATGCCTGTATGTGTTTGAGCAGACTGTACCCTTGTCGTCCTATGTTAAAACAACAAGCCCCGCTGGCTCTCTAAACAAGTACAGTGCCTTTCAATGAGCTCACTTCGTCACTGGGCTACAAATCACAAAAGATTGGCACTGTGCTGGCTGCACTGAAAACTTGTAATCTCTATTTACTAGACCAGCTCAAAATCCTCTTTTAGGATGATAGCTGAATTAGGTTGTAATTGCACACATGTTGGTATAAACTACCATCTAGCTGGCCAGGCTCGAATCCACTCTGTCACCCTGCACTCAAAACGGGGACACAGACTTGTGCCACTGGGAGAGAAAAAAAAATGTTCATCCACTCATTCTGCTCTTTTGTTGAACATAATGGTCGGTGTAATCGCATTTTCTTCTCTTGCTACAATATATTGAAAAGGAGAGGCAGCAGGCAACATGAGATCCATGTAAGTGAACCACACATTAGACGTCAACTCATTCTCTTTATTTTTTTTTTTTTATCCTCTCCTCCCTCCCTGCTTCTGTCTCCGACCCCCACTTTGTCTTGCCGCGCAAATTATCGATCAACCCCCTCCATGTGGGGTGGAACAGGGGCTCTGCTGCAGAGGGAGAGGAAATTTCATTGGTCCTGAACCAAACAACCTCATCAATATTGCCCCTCTCGCACCCTTCTCCTTTTCCCTGTCTCTCTCTCTCCTCCCCCAGTCTTTAGGCTGTAACAGTCTCACTCTGTACTTTATCTAATGACCTGTGAATCCAATTAGTGGTGTGTAGAAATCCTGAATGCAGCCATCAATCTCTCCTGCGTGGGGAAGAACAAGGACTGAAGCCCGCCTCTCTGTCTCTTTATATCTTTCTCTAACCGTGTGTCTCCTCTGTCGTGGGATGATTCTGTGCCTAGAGTTGCTGCATGTTCGTGTGGTTCCTTGTTGCTTCTGTACACACACAGCGCAGCCATTCAGCAATAACACATGCAAAAAAAAAATCCATCCTGCAGCATTATTTGGGGTCATTCTGGGCTTGGAGGACAATCATTTTCCCTAGTTTGTTTACTCAACAGTGGCAGCTGTGGTGCTCACTGTAACCTCTGTGACATATTGATCCAGCCATATAGATTTAGATAGTTTCCTGCCTTCCTCCTAAAATGTCTGCCCAGATGCATGAGTGACCAGTAGGAGGCCATTTTAACCATTAACAAAATCAGGAGTGTAAGGAACACAATGTTCATTTTCTGAAAAATGATTCCCAAAATTCACAGGACGAGATAAGAGTTTGAAACAGTCAAACAATGGCACCACAAAATAAATGCGGTAGTACAACAAATGTGACTTTAAGTGAATTAAGCATTTAGGGGACTAAAATTGCAACTGTCACTCTAAGTACACACAAAACCAGTACAAATGTGTGCATTAAGGTGTATCCTAAAAAAGGGTTAGGGTTTAAAAAAAAAAATTCTGTCATCAGTTTCCTCTGATGTAAGTGGTTAGGTCAGTTAAGGACCAGCAATCCCCCAGTGTGTTTTCCCACAAGGGCAGGTTTCAGTTTACACGCGGTGCCACAACCTTGTAATGTGTTTTCAATCTATATTTGATGAGAGTAATGCAGTGATCCTGCCGTACACGTGTGTGAGTACATGTGTATGATTGCTGTGTTTTAAATTCTGGTCTTGTGACCAGACAATAAGCCACCTGACAGCGACTGAGCACTGAACAATCTGCAGCCATATCTGCCCATTGACCCTGACTTCACCAATCCATCGTGCTTTTCTTACCCGATTGTCTCCTCTGTCTCCATTTCTCTCCCTCTCACTCTCTCATCTGTCTGTTTCTACACTTTATTCCTCCCTCATCCCCACTGCTCTTTATCTGCTGTCACTCACCTCCCTCCCTCCTCCCATCCCATGTTCTGGTCATTGTGTCCATGTCCTCGACGCTCATTGACCCCCCTCCACCTCCCTCTTTGCTTGTATCTAACCTCATTTGCTGTTATTGGCCAAGTCAGCTGTGTTTCGCCCCCCCTCCCCCTTCCTTCTACACATCCCTCTCTCGCTCTCTCTGCTTTCCCCAGCATCCCTGTCTCCCTCCCTCTTTCGCTAATGGAGTGATTGCAGCGTTTCTCCCTCCGGGAACGAGGGATTGAGGAGCCCAGTACATCAACACACACCCACACACAGTGTCTCTCCTGCTATTAGTCTTACACACACACACACACACACACACACACACACACACACACACACCTCCAGTCCTGGATCTCTCTGCGTATGGACATTTAATTAGATGCCATGTACAATGCAATTATCTTTCCAGGAGTCCAGCTCATATGTTGCAGAATGAGGGATTTTCTTTGCCATATAACCAGTATACAGTGTGAACTGTGTTCACTGATTTTTCATTTTGTGCCCCTCCACTTGGTATCAGTTTAACAGCACAGTGTAAGGTTATAGCCATCTCAAGGTTGAGCTTGCTCTGTTTGCACTGTGAGATGTGTGCAAGCAAATCTGTGATACATTGTGCATTCACACATGTCCAGTGAAAGCACGCTGTGATGGAGTGTTTGTTCAGGCTTCTAACACTGTCAAATAATATGTCACACAGTGTCTGTGTGTGATGTCAGAGGTAATTGATGGGTGCCAATCTAACTGATGAGATATTTTTGAAACAAAAGCTGTGTCTGGAAAGGAAAATGACCTGCCTGTAAACCTTGGCTCCTATCAATCAATATTTGGCCTTGCATCTTACATGCAAGACTTACAGCGGTTTGCATGACCCCAGGAAGCCTAATCAGTAAATTGTTTTAACCAATGCAAAGGAACAACAAAGTCAAGGAGCATCCTGATTATTCATATCGCTAGTGTATGCCTGCTGTGTGGTTTCTGTCCGTTTGTTTAGTCTCTTTTACCCATATTTCCTCTCTCTTAACTGGGACCTGTCAAATGAAGCAGAAATATTAGTGTCAGCTCTACACTTATCTGTCAAAAAAAAAAATTGACTTCCCTTAAATTTTGTTATATTTTATACTATTCTGATAACTAAATTAATAGCATTTGTGATTCCCAGATGCTCATTGAGATATGAACACTCCAACCAAATTTAGGAACTATTTGAGATGTTGTTTTCCTTGTGATGAGTGAACTTCTCTGGTGTTTAGGAGATGAAGTTACCAATTATTTGTACAACTCTTTTAAATGATTGACTGGAAAGCCAAAACAATTACCAAATAACTTGAACAAAATAAGAATTTCTATACATTTCCTAGAATAGTAACAGTGGTTTGCTGTGATTTATGTAGTTGCTAGAAGCAAAGTGACATGATTACTGAATAAAAATAAAAAAACATTGATTATTTATGAATGTCCTTAGTGCTGTGTGTGTAATCAGGACATATGCACTGTCCATGTGTGGTTACATGTGTATTCAAATGCATGTTTGTGTTGACGGGTAAGACAGCATAGCTTTCCCAGTTGTCATGTAAACAGTGTGTGTACACCTCTCCTACACCCACACACACACACACACACACACCGAATAATAATTGTATCTCACACAACTGTTTCCTGATGGTTTTAGCTGGTTCTTATCGTGCAGCCTTGGAAAATGCCAGCCATTCAAAGCCCATAATTAAAAATGTTTGATAAAGATGCAAATATATGTGCATAAATACGCATGCTTAACATGAGCAGTTATTAGGTTTTCTCTGGATCCTGAGTATAGCCCTAATGGAATCCAAAGTGCTCAGAATTAGCTTAACAATGAGGTCCACTGGCTAATCAGCTTGCGGCTAGCTTGTCTGCACATATTCAGATCCATGCAAAAATATCACTTAATGTGGCATCAGCAAGCGGAGTTCTCTT
Source organism: Toxotes lorentzi (assembly GCA_037833715.1). Lineage (NCBI taxonomy): Eukaryota > Metazoa > Chordata > Actinopteri > Toxotidae > Toxotes > Toxotes lorentzi. The sequence continues at coordinate 11,210,612 of JBBMJY010000012.1, read as the reverse complement.
CCATCGCTCTGATCCTTCCCTAGATTTCTCCCTTTATGTAAAACTGCAGTGTCAAAGTGCCCTGTGATGCATGCAGCCGTGAGTCAATGACAGCAAGGACGTCAGTCTGTAATGAGCAACCTGTGTGTTTCTTTCGCCAGAGACTCTCGCACTGGTGTTATGCCATTGAGATGATGGTAGGAGGTTGACTCGACAGGCATCACATGTCTCTTGTCACTGCCTAGAAGGCTGAGTTCCCTCTTTTTATCTTCCCATTTCTCCCTTAGCGACCACCCTCCACCCCACCCCCACCGAACATTTTGAAATCCAATTATGGATCAGTGAGCACTGCCATCAGTCGCACTTCTTGTTAATATTTATCGAGTGGAGCAGCAGCCGCTGCCATCTCTTGAGAGAGGGGCGCTACAGTCATTAGGGGCAATTTTGTGTGTCTGTGTGTGTGCGTGGGTGCGTGCATGTGTGCGATCTTCCTTTCATTCCAGGGTCCACTCAGCTGCTGTAAGCGAGCTGGTACATTTCACAGGCATAAACATGTGGAGGTGCAGCCCTTTCACTATTGTGTGTGGGGCTGTCTTAAGTGTCTGCTTGTCTCTGTGCTCCCTGTGAGGAAGCAGCTCTGACAAGGGCATCTAGGCGTCTATAGACACGGCCGGCCAGCCGAGCCTGCTGCAAGCTGTTTGATTGAAGCATTCAGCCTGTAATGTTCTCCATTGAGTCGCCGCCTTAAAGCAATAGAACTACAGCACAACAGCCACTAAGCAGTGAATGGCCGTTCATTGTCACTTACCTCCAAAAGACAAAAACGGACCAGAAATGGTTGCTGACATTATACTTCTTAACTGTGGTAGGCCGGAGCTGGTTAACACATGAGGTGGAACAATTTTTTTGATTTGAACAAATTAATTCTGCTCAGATTACTTGCCTTTATTTGACAAATAGCCCCCTCCCTTTGCTTCTCTCACAGTTGGCTGTGACTAAACCCTGTGAGCAAAGGATTTTTTACTGCTGCTTTGGCAGTATCAGGTGACTTTCCCCATTATGACCGTTTTGATTAATGCTCCTCTATGAGGTATTCACCCCACCAATCCTGCCTTCCCCTCCCATTCCCTCCCTCCTCCTCTGTCTCTACACACTTGAAATTTCATCGAGGTGAAGCCATTAATGCCTTTCTTTGTAATAACATTAGGTCATTTAGCCGAGGCGTTGGGGTCACAAGCTGGGGCAGCCGGTGTGTCTATGCAAGCGCGGTCTTAATCTGCAAGACTGACAAGTGCTAGTCCTGCTCTGGCGTTAGTTTGTGAGCTCGGTGCATTTCTCAAATCAGATGCAGACAGGCACGCATCTCTCAGATGGCTACAGAGCTCTGTCTCTCTTTAGGGAGGCAGGTTAGATTGATTGTCCACATGAGCGCAGCGATGAATAAATAAAGCAATACAAATGGCAAGGTTGAGATAACACAGTTCAGACCCAGCGAGTGAAGGCGGATGTATTCAGCTCTTCTTGTGGGTATAAAACCGAGCCAACCCTCTCCTTGGCTCCTCGCTTGTACTCTCCCTCACATTCCCCTCTTTTCATCTTTTTGGACAGATAACACTTTTTTCTCTCACCCTCACTGCCCTCCCTGTGCATTAGCTAAATGCTGCTATGGAAACTAGTTGTTCAGCCAATAGGATTATCTCTTTCTCCAGGATAGAAGACAGGAGGGGAGGGAAGTAGAAACAGACTGAAATCAAAATGGGGTTTTGTGTGTGTGTTTTTAGATGGAGAGGGTGCAGCCTCCAGACAGTGGGGGTTGGTCGGGCTGAAGGGCCAGGCAAGCGGCCATAGCATTTTCATAAGGCTCTTTAAAAGCTCAATCAATAGCCGCCTCTTTGACCCACCACTGCTAAATTATTCAGCAGAGGGGCCCTTTTGCCCATTCTTCCCCCCTTAGAGTTTCATTAGTTGAGTTTACTTTCACCAGCTTGGCCACATCTCTCACACACAGATGCATGCAAATTTGTCATGTCATTTTTCAGTGACAGATGACATTTGGGCATTGCATATATATCCAAGCGCTAATTCCACCCCTTGTTGCTGAGCTGCTGAAATATTCAGTGGTGCCTCAGACACTTTTCTCTCTCTCTCTCTTTTTTTTTTTCTTTCTGGCACATCACAAGTGAATACATCTCCTCTGATGTCTTCACTAACATCTGAAGCAAATTCACTGTTCTCCGGCGTGGAGCACTACATTTTATCTTTAAAGCAGAAGAGCAAACAGACAGCGCTATCCTCTTTGGCACTGGCTTTGATGAGAGAGTGGGAAAACAAATGTAGCAAACGCACTGAGAAAGGCAGGTATATTTGAAGCTGTCAAAACCTACAGGACTCCCAACCCAGTCGTTGTATATGAAAAATAATGACAGGGCCTGTTTAATTACCTGACCAGGTCTTCCTGTTGAAATGAAAATGGTCGACTCCTCCGTAGGGGGCTGTACTCTAAATTAGAGGGGTGAAGGGTACTTTGAAGTTGGCTAATGTTCATAGTGTCTCACATGCATTGGGGCTGGATGGTTTTCACAGCCACAGAATTCTGTTTTTCTTTCGCATCATTTTCAGCTGTTTGTATCTCTGGTATTATCTGTGAGTAGCCCTGTGGAGTATTGTTGTTAGAGGAGGAGCTCTTGTCTTTTCCTGGCCCACCCAGTGCCGAGTGTAGTTTCCAGACACTTCTGCATGGATTGGTCAAGCTTTAATGGGATAGGCCTCTGCTCTGAAAACGGACGGCTAATTTTACCCCACCTCCTCGTCCTCTCCTACTTTACATTTTCACTTCTCCCTCCTGTCCCCTATTTTTCTCCTTTCCAACTCTCCGCTTTTCCCTTCCCTCTCTCAGCTTAAGTGGGTATCTGGCGTGCTTCACCGCTGGTTCTCAGCTCAGCTCAGTGTAATTTCCAGCTTGTCCAATGTGTGACATGCCAATAAAAAAAGAATGAGAGAGAACAGGAGGGAGGAGGAGGGGGGGTTAACGCAGTGGAAGTGCAGATTTACAGTGGTATCGGGTTCACATGCTTCCACTAGGGCCCTATTTTTTTTTCCACTCTTTCTCTCTTTGTCCATTAAAGAACACATGGTGCAAATTAACTCTCGCTGGTAGAGAGAGCAAAGGGAGGAAGGAAAGAGGGAAGAAGGGCAAGGACATCATCGGTCAGAGAGAGGAAATTTCGGGGATTGCTGTGAGGTCTTTGGAATGTCTACATTTTGTACCTTGAAGCCCGCTGCCTCACACAGCTCTTAAAACAACAGCAACATCACCACAGGCTGCCATCTCAGGCAGCTCCCCTGCAGCAGCACTGCAGTCTCACAGAGACCCTATGACTTTCTGGACATGTGTTAGAGCTTGACTCACTGCTAACTTTATTTGTCCTCCATCTCTGAATACTTCTTGATCTAATGCAAAACAACTGGCTCACACATGCTTGTTCTTTGATCGCAAAAGGGTGGAACATCACTCTGTTTAAGAGTTCTCAAATGCCATTTCTCTACAACAACACAATCTAGTGAGTGTATGTGAACAAGAAAACCCTCTTCTAAACCAAAGAACCAAGAGCCTTATCAGTCATGTCATCAAGATTGAGACACTGGAGCTGCTCCATAACCAACGAATAAAAGCCTTGAAGGGCTCACAACTCAAGCCTCTGCACTCAAATGAGGATTTTTAGTAGATTTTGTAAAATCCTCTGGACCATAAAATGCACCAGTATCCCCACAGATTGGCTGAACACAGTCTCACATTCTCTAACACAAAAATATGATTGTCTTTGGTGTGTGTATACAGTAAAAAAAAAATATACAAAAATAAAATGCTTGGAAAAGGAGTTGCAGGGCATGACAAACAGGTTTTCCTGGATTTTAGTTAATGACAAATTTAAACGGGTCTTTCCTTGGACACAGAAGGCGGATTGTGTGTTTTCCATTCAGTGCGTCACATTTCCGCCCTCAGTGGCTGTGACTGGTGTTGCATGTGCTTTGATGGGCGAGTCTAAATTGTGTTTGCCTGTCTGTCACCGCCAATGGATCACATGGACGTAGGGAACCACAGCTGCGAGGGCTTGGAGACGCTTCACCACACTTGCACACACACACACACTTCATTTATTCTGCACATAGGTGTTTGTGCATTTTTGTGACTTGCATCCACACAACATTGCACACTTTATTATTCTGCGTTGTGAAAGCCTAAATCCTCTGTTGTGCTTACCAAAAAACCCTCCGGTCCAAACTTCTAAATTCTCTGCCATCCCCTCTGCTCGTCTGCTGTTTTGCAGCACATACCTCAGCCCCCATCTCCCTCCTTCTCATCCCCATTCTCTCCCAGACATCATCTCCGCTGAGATTTCACGCTACTACCAGTTGATTTTATTGTTGCCTCGATCTTAAACAGTGCACTATGAAGAAGTATAAACACTATCCACGATGGTAAAGACATTTCCTGGCATCAAAGGGCCGAGCTGTGCTATCCCCTCAGTAGCTGTATTCATTTCTGCTCCCGCCACGCTCAAACGCTCTTTGTTCTTCTCTTTATAGGAATGTACTTAACAGTTTGGCAGTGTTGTTTGTGAACAGAGCCGTCTTTGTTCCAGCAGACAGTTAACACTTGTGTACAGAGCAGAGGGAGGAAAGTCTGCGTTATTAAGCCTACTGTTAAATTAGCCTAAGCACTATCTTAATGAAATGATTAAGAAAATATAGACCTCCCTTAAGTCTGTCTTTTTTTTTTTGTACAGTTGTCAAATCCCCATGTCTTTTATCCAGTGGTTTCTCCTCTGCCCCTATGCAGTTGTAAAAGCAAACTGCTGCCCTGCGTGGCAATCTGTGTTGTGAGCTTTATCTGACATGCTGTTTAAATCCTCCTTCCTTGCTTTGGAGCTACTTGAGATAATCAGAGCATTTAAAATGCTTTTTTTTTTTTTTTTTTAAATCCAGATGGGACTGGCTGTGTGTTTATGGTAGGACTAACACAGTCTGTGTAGACTTTCACTGCAGCATCACGACAAGCTAACCTTGGGCTATTGAGCTTAACAGCCCATTTATAGATTGCCATAATGCCCTCCCCATTTGAGGGTGAATAACTCTTTATAGGCTCTCATCATTTGCACTTCTCATATCTTATGGCATTTTTTTACTTACTTTTTTTATTTCACGTAGACTTCTCCTTTCTTGCTCTCCTCTACTGTCTGGTCCTTGTGATGAATCTTGTGCCTCAAGGCATTGTGGGGGTGAGGGGGGGGACTGATTTGGGCCCATTACTGATGGTGGCCCAGCACGTGGGCATGTCCGAATCGGTTCACACACCAGCAAGAGAGGACATAGTGTAAAAAAAAAAAAAAAAAAAAAAAGAATCCCGTCTTCCTCCCACCTCTCCGTCTCCTACCCTCACCCTCCTCTCCAGGTGAAATGGAATGATTTAATGTGCGGCCCTATCGGAGTGGGTAATGGAGTTGGCGGATGAGTGCGAGGGGCTCTCTCCATCAGCAAGTGGAGGGTGTGGAGGGGTGTTGGAGGTGATTGAGACACCTGTCTGTCTAGGTGTGCTTCTTGTATAGACAGTGACCTCTCGTCCTCTCCTCCCTGCAGAGCCAAGATACACACTTTTACACAAAATACACACCTCATTTCTTCAGCGTGTGCACCACAGTGGAACTTGTGCTTACACTCTTCTAGCTGTAGTCTGGTGACAGGACCTGTAGGGGAGTGATGGAGCTTGCTGTTAACAGATGGCTGCCTGTCTCTTGGAGTACTTTTTGGCCCAAAACATCATATCTAAAGATGCCTCACTGGGTCATAGTGATAAAGAGACATAATGTTATTTATTCATCAAAGCGCAGCTCTACCTTTTTTGAAGCTGCTAACTGTGTGTTTCATTTAAGTTAATTTAAGACTTCCTGTTTATCAGATCACACAACTGAAATAAAGTCACTTTGAGCCTGTCTCAGAGGTTATTTTGCAGTGCAGTACAAGTACAAATTCAAACAGTGACAGGTACAGAGGGAGAGTATTGATTACTACTATTGATCACGCTCACATTGTCCTTGTTCTCCCCACTTGTCTTTGTCTTTGTTTGGACTGTGCCTACCTGTTAACATTTTACATGTTATAGAGCCCCGTTTTCAACACTCATATCCAGCATTAAGTTGAAGTTGGTTATTCTTAAGAGACTAGCTTTAACAGCTGTGTGATTGTGTGGAATGCTGAGACTCCCACTTAACTTGGGACACAGCAGCAACTGGCCATAATTAGGTGCAAACTGTTTGCTGCCCCGCCAAAATGCCATTTAAATGCCAAATGGCAGCGAGGGTGTGCATAATATGTGGGATCTCTGGCCTGTTGCTGTAGTCTCTCTGCTGGATTGTTACTGTTTCCAGAAAGAGGTTACACAGAGATAAGTGGTTGTTCTTGTAGCATCAGCCTACACTGCCCTTGTTAGCTCATTAGCTGGGACTCCCCATCCAAAACCTTTTGCACTCTGCCATCTATTGTTAGCAAAGATGCTATCTTGCAACCAGGAGTAGATTGGTATTTAACTAATTAATGTGCACTTGTGTGCACAGATGAGCCAACAGCTCCTGCTGCTTGCACATTTTCGGCAAGCTCAGCTTTTGGTGTGGAAATTCACTTAGGCGGTGTAGCTTTACACACAACTAAGTGGGATTTTTTTAAATTCCAAACCTCAAATTTCTTACAACTGTACACAGCTGACTTTGGCTCTTGAGAAAGTCTTTTGTCTATGTAGGTCTGACACCCACTCTTCTGTTTCTTTTTACTGCTTTGACTTCAGGAGGCTAGCCGCTAGTCTGTAGATGGTGAGTGCAGCACTGCAGGCCCATATAAGGAGCGTCCATCAGCTCTGTGAAGGTTCTGCACAGAATCACAAGGTGTCCAGGGCCCACCTGTCAAGCCCCACCACAGCCATCTTTAACACCATCCTGACAAAAACCACCAGAGCACAGCCAGCTTAATGCCAGCCTGCTGGTGCGCTATGCTAACATGCTATAACAACGACATTTATTATGGTCATATGTCCATAAGGCAGCCATTGGTTGCCTTAAATGAAAAGAAGCAGTGTTTTCTCTGGGCTGGTGCAGCAGCCGCTGTGCTTTGTAGCCTTTAAAGTAAAGCAAGGCTACACATCCCCACATCCCTACCAAAGACTCTAATGTCTGTGTGTGTGCTTGCATCACTGTGTGTGAGCAGCCTGTGTAATCACTCCTAGCTGGCGGGCTCAGAGGGAAAGGTGGAATCAATGCAGTGGGCTATGAAGAGAGGAGAGAGCAAGGAAGGGAGGGAGGGAGGAGGCTGATCAATATCATACCAGCAGGGTGGGGTAATACCCACATCATGCAGCGCCGCCACAAACAGAGAGGATTGTGGGAGTGAAGCGGGGGAGAAGAACAGAAATAAGAGTGACGAAGAGAGGGAGGTGCAACGGTAAAAAGATGCAAATCTCAGTGGCGCCGGTAAACAAGAGGCTTTGTGTCAATCACCGGATGAAGTGGCACATTTAGCATTCTCCTCTCTCCTTCAACCACTCCAACATTGCTGGGGATTGTTTGCTTGCCTGCCAGCCCATTGGTCCGGGCCAGTGACGGGGTGTGGCTGCATGGTGATAATGTTTGGGCTGTCATGGCAATGATATCCACTGTTTAAGAGAGTCATCAATAACCACGCCCTGTTGTATTCCACAGACTGTTAGTCAGTGTCTGCTGGATCATCCCATCATCAGCCTATCATATCACTCTACACACACAATCTATTACAAGCATCCACTCTGTTAACAAAGAGCAAGAACACCTAATCACCCTCCACCCAAGGACAGGTGGATGTCAATCACGGCACCACAGTAGAAGGAAAAAAGGCGAGAATCGGTCAACAGAACAGACTGAAAGCGGACGAGCTTCACACAGAAGCTATAGTACATAGAGCTCTCTCTTTATGTTGCCAGTGCTTTTGTCGCTTGAGGTTGCGTGCACCCTACCAGATCTCATGCTGATGCTGATTGCATGGTATGGTGAACTGTGTCTCCTTTCTGCTTGATTTAACTTCAAAGCCGTGACTGGGCTGAGCCGAGCGGGCTTCACATGGCCGTTTAGAGCTGGGAGACAGGAAGTGATGGCGGACAAATGAACTGTACACTGTAAACGGACACTTCCTCTGCGGTGGGTAGGAAGTCCCCGCCAAACCATATGGTCACACTGGGATGCACAGATCTTCTGCGGGCGTGTGTGTGTGTGTGTGTGTGTGTGGGGGGGGGGTTCGCATTCCTTGGTTTTCCTCTCTGTGGGTTTCTGAATGTGTTTGTGCATTTATTCCTCTTCTGTTCCTGTGTATACTATCTTGCCCTGAACATGCTGTTACAACTAATTACATTGACCTGGCCTTATCTAACACACCTTACAGCCATTTTTAAAGACAGAGGCAGAAGTGTGCATGCGTGAGTCACCTTTCAATGATGGTGGCAGGGGCAAGTGAGGAGTGAAAGTGAGGCGATAGGTGACTTGCAGAGAAGAAAGCATGGTCTCAGACACAGCACCGACCTCTCTGTCTTTTTGTTCTGTCTCTCTTTTTATTTTTCTTCCTCTCCTTCTATCACTCACTGCGGGTAAACAGTCACACACACACACACACACACACACACACACCCCCCGACAGAGTGAGTCGAGGCGAGTAATTCCCCCGTCTACAGCAAAATCCTTTGCCTCCCCTACCCAGCCCTGGACGCTGCTGCACAAAGCAAATGCAGCCTGAGCCTGTGTGTGTGCGTGCATGTTCAAAGTACGCCTTTTGATTTACAGGCACACACACGGATAAATGGGCGGAGAAGGCTTTGATGTGCCTGGGTTGCAGAGAGTAGAGATGTTGGTGTGTTGTTCAACCTCTTTGTCTTCGCGCTCTCTCTCGGTGGGTGCTCTATTTGTGCGTGTGTATGTGTGAACGATAACCGATGTGTTTGACACGCTATGCTCATCGTGAATTTGTGTGTGTTAAATCAGAATATTAAACAAAAAAAATTTGCAGACATTAGAAAGGAAAACTTGCTCATAGATCGGTTTGCATTTACAGCTTCCTTTCACCTGTGCAGAACACACCATCTTACATTATAGAGGCTATTAGCAGGTGCTTGAAGTCTCAACAGAATGTGTTAAATGTGTACAAAAGTATATAAAGGTGTATTTTTCCGTTTGGTAACAGCAGTTATAAGATAAGATAATCCTTTGTTAGTCCCACAGTGGGGGAATTTGCAGTGTTACAGAAGCCAAGTGGATAGCGCAATAGCAAGAAACATCAGTAAAAGCAAGATAAAATAAATAAGTAAACAGATTCAACAGTTGAATTCACACTATTGCACATAGGACATATTGGTATGGCTGCGTTTAGTCTGCATTGATGTTGCACATGAGTGATTTTCTCAGTTTCAATGCGAGTGGTCTGTCGGGAGCACTGTTGATTGTGAAGCCTGACAGCAGCAGCAAGGAAGGACCTGCAGTATCTCTCCTTCACACACCGCGGGTGAAGCAGCCTGTCACTGAAGGAGAAGCCCAGAGTGTCCTGCATGGGGTGAGACATGTTCTGCATCAGGGATGATAGCTTAGCCGTCGCGCTCCTTTCTCCCACCACTTCCACAGGGCTTTGAGGGGGCTTCCCAGAACACAGTCTTATTCAGTTGAGATGCTGCTGCCCCAGCAGACCACTCCACAGAGTATGGCTGATGCCACCATGGAGTCAAAAAAGAAGGGTCCTCAGGAGTGCCCCCTGCACTCCACAAGACCTGAGTCTCCTCCGCGGATAGAGTCTGCTCTGGCCTTCACAGTATGTCTGCTCAGTTATTGCTAGAACACTGTGTGCATGGATTTCCATTGTTCCTGTCTCACTAAACTCAATAACTTATGCCTTCCCACACATTGTATATTGCTCTTACACAGACCATTTTTAGTTTCAAGACATTAATCTGTTAGATCTAATTAAAACCACACGGATCTTGTTCTTGTTTATGTTAGTTTTTAAATTCAAATTATCTTTTTAATTTACATTTTTGCCTCATTAACTCATTCTACCTTTAATTCTATATACCCATTTAACAGTTTAAGATAAACAAAAGGCAGATCATCCCTGTATTTTTTAATTAATTAATTACATTTATTTTTTGCCGCGCTGTAAAATGTGAAATCTCTAATGGTGAGTTAATTGCGTAGGAGGTATGCATAAAAATTTCAATCAATAATACTATCACAGTCGTGAACAGTTCAACCTTCCCATCAATTTAAAAATGCCTTAGGATTTTCTAACTGATAACAGATTTGGCTAATACTTTGTAATGATTGAATAAAGGAAGCCGAGCAGAAAATGCTGTTCCGCTGTGACTTCCGCTCATTTTCAGGTAGAATTAAACATGTTTCAAATACACAGAAGTGTGGCCTCGCTGACACTCACCACAGGTCCATCCATATTCGTGTTAGAATATGGCGGCTGTTATTGCCAGTCTAGACTGAGAGTCGTGCAGTACAGCTCCTTCTAGCACTGGGCTATCCTTGTTATTGCAGCTGTGTTGTCTACAATACATCTCTTGTTGCAGCACAGCAGGAGGCTGCTCAGAGCTTCTGGCCTGTGTGTGTGTGTGTGTGTGTGTGTGTGTGTGTGTGTGTGTGTGTGTGT
>JBBMJY010000012.1:11153023-11199823 GCA_037833715.1 Toxotes lorentzi | reverse complement strand
GTGTGTGTGTGTGTGTGTGTGTGTGTGTGTGTGTGTGTGTGTGTGTGTGTGTGTCTGTGTGTGTGTGTGTTATAGTCACATTCTTCCACAGCTTTCAGGGTACAGTTGCTGCGAGTAGCCTTTTGATTTTGTGAGCAGTAACTGTATATTTGGTGCGAATTTCTTTAAATCTTTTAACACCCATTCTCCATCTGATAGCCTACTGCATTTACATCCACACTGATATATCGTCACACATACTCGGGTAGGTAATTTGCATGTGATTATTTGCATATTGTACAAAGCAAGCATGCCTGACAGACCACCCACTGCCTGGCTAGTGCGGCATCTGGCTGATACACAGCTTACATGATGTATTACTGATAGGACCAGTGTCATCGCTAGAGACTGAAAGACAGACAAGGTCACCTTCAGACACAGAGATAGAGGCTGGAGAGAGACAGGAGATGGATATCTTCAGAAGCAGTGGCCAGATAAAACAATGCAGTCAAAACTGGTTGAGCTCATGGTGATATGAGCTCTTCAAGGCCGTCTGTCCGGTTTCACACACAGCGTTAAGATCTGTTTTTGCATGCTTATATTCTTACTCTCTGCTTGTTTGCCTCCATCTCCGGCTGTGCATCACCACTCCTCTCTCTCTCTCTCTCTCCGGTGTGTGTGTTCTTACACAGAAGCTGGTGTAAGGTTGTGTGAGTGTGTGTGCGTGTGTGCACGTTAGAAGGATCATAAATATTCCTATTAGCTGTGTATTGATGCAAGCTGACCATACAGACCAGCACACGCAAGAAGCCTTTCAATTTCTCTAAGTCACACACACACACACACACACACACACACTCACACTCCTCTGATGGCCTGACAGCTGCTCTTACATAGAGAAGACCTCCGAAGCATTCACATACATACACTCTATTCCTTTTTTTTTTTAATTAAACAAACTGTCCATCGTCTCTCTCAAAGCACACACCCAATCAGTCTTTGAAGTGGCACACACACACACCTTTCTGATTCCCCTGTGATTTGTTGTGGAGTTGTACTACACACATGCCACCTTTCTCACACACACACACACACACACACACACTTATCCTACCCTTGGCCAAATCTTATTTGCGTTTCACATTTATTACTCCTGCATTAACCTACACGTTAGCCTGAAAGTTTAAATGTTTGTGTCTGTCTGTCTGTCTGTCTGTCTGTCTGTCTGTCTGTCTGTCTGTCTGTGTCTGTGTGTGAATTATACCCAGGCGGGAGATCGATTAGCATTGGCTCAAGCAAGCCTTCTCATTTCCTGTCTTCCATTACAGCGCTCAATCAGCCCACAACTCCTTCTCTGCCATACCATGCTCAGGAGGCTGCCACTGGTAGTCACACACACACATACACAGGGTACGGATTAGCTGGCTGGGCAGACATCCAGTGCGACAAGTCAGCACACACACACACACATACACACAGAGCTTGATATTCATATCCTTTCTGCACGCCCCTCTCTGTGCGCAGTCCCCCCTCTCTTCTTCCACAGCAATAGTCCAGTCAGTTTTAGTAAGATGTCTTATTAGCTCACCAGGCTATGCTAACAAGGCAAAGCTAACGTAATGGATCACAGGCAAACAGGCTTCCAAACAAAACACAGACCATTTAAACACTCGCCACAACACAAAGGAAAGCCTGTGCCATCCAAAAAACGTCAGCATTCCTCAGCCTTTGTGTGTGTGTCTGTGTCTAACTCTAAATCCTGACTCATGGGTATTACCTTGAGACCAGGCAAGTCTCTGCTCTCAAGAGAACATCCAGGGCTGTACGCAAACAGACACACGCACGCTGGCAAACACACCAACACACACAGGAAGTCAGGTATCAAAGTGAGATGGCTTTGAAGCGGCTAAATGAAAGGCTGAAGGCAGAAATGACAATGTTTTCTGGCAGGCTATAACTGTATGTCTGGCTGAGAGGGAGAGCTTGGAAAATAAAGTTAGTATTATGATCTGAACACCCAGATATGAGCTCTCCTAACCGCCTCCATCTGTCCTCGCACAGCCTGCGTTTGAAGTCTCACTTGGATCTGCATTCTAGTCTATAGCCTGCTAGCGCTGCAAGGATTTCTGACTGTGTTCTCAATAAAAAAAAAGAATGAAGCGCCTGTGTATTTGTGTATTGCCTAAATCACTGAACACAAGTTGTCAGTTTCCTGGTGCTCCATGCCTGTGTTGTGCAGCTAATGATCATCATTGTTCTTTATATCTTTTTTTCGTTCCTTAAATATATTCTTTTACTCTTTACATGCTTTTTCTTTTTGCCTTTCATTGTGCTGCTCTCTGTACCATCACTTAACGTGTCTTAGATTTCTTGGCTAAACCCACCATGCAGCAGAAGTGTGTTGGAGGCAAAGACAAATATTTAAGTTGGACACGGCCTGGCTGTTTTATGGAGCGAGCTAGTGTTCTCAATTCTCTCCGCCCCCACTCCCCCCACCCCACCCCCACTCCCCCCACCCCACCCCCTTGCCTCTGTCTGGAAGGAGGGCAACGTGGTCAACATAATGCATTTTTCTTATTATTTCTGCCATTAATTTACCTCTCTCCCACTGGGATCCATTTGAAATAAAGGAGAGATGAAACAAAGACTGGTGCAATTAGCCCTGTTTGTTATCAGGATGGAGTGAAGCGAAGTGTTAGAAGAGCCAGACCTCAGATGTGGCAGTTATGTGTGGTGCTTGTGACTCTCCAGTGTATAAAATGCACCTGTGGTTGGCGGTATGATCCACCCATAGTGGCCCTCAGCCCTCAAGTCTTAATTAGTATCATCTGTGAGCTCCACGTGACTCCAGCCCTCTCCTCTTTTTCTTTCTTCTCTATGTCTCTGCCACCATCACTCCTTGTTTTGCCTGAATGGCCTGTTAACGCCCCCAGATGTGTTGGTGTATGTCAGCAAATCGTACAGTGACACCCGTCTGTCATAAAGTGATTTATGCGTGTCTGCTTGACTCCTTGAAAAGGCGGTTTTAAATTTAAGGCAGCTCATGGGCGCTCATGTTCAAAGGCTTGCACACACCACACACATACACACGAACACACACAGAGCAAGAGGAGCAAATCTGCCCACTTTGAAACAGCGAATGCTCATCCAGTCCAATATGGAGCCGGGCTGACAGATGGGCCCAGTGTGTTCAAAGCAGAGGGCGCCGATTTAATATCCAAACAGGTCAAGCCAAAGAGAGAGACACCCCTGTGTAGGCACGGCGCAAAGGTCCTGCCAGCACCGCCACCACAGCTGGGACTCTCCTCACCTCCTCCCTCTACCCCCTCCCTCCCCCTGCCTCCCACACTCTCTCCATTTGTTCTTGTTGCCAGGCGGGGAAGCAGGCTGTGCACAGTTCCTCCTCACAAACATTGTAATCCACATTTGTTTAGTGTTATTATATGTGCCTAAGAGGAGGAGGATGGAGGGGCAGGTTATTCTTCCTTCCTCTCTCCAAGTAGCCAAGTGCTCACTGTGAAGCCCATAAGGAGAGGAGGATTGCAGAGTGGAATCCTGCTGCTCTGGCTCTGACAGCCTGATTTAGAGGTGCTTTCTCTTACCTCTGACACAGAGTCCCAGTCTGCCCTGCTCTACTGCAGGGTTGGGAGAAGAATAGTGGTGCTTATCCTGAAAGCCTGCTATTTGTGTGTGTGTGTGTGTGTGTGTGTGAGAGATAGAGAGAGAGCATTCTCTTGTATGTGTGTTTGCTCACACAGCATGCTGGCATTTCTTTTTAACAACCTCCTTTGTCAGTCACTGAGATGTCAAAGATTGCGTGAGCACAGCAGATCTCTTGTACCTCGCCAGTGTACGTTCTCGCACACATACAGTTTTTGAATATGTGTGTGTGTTCTGTCGTCCAGATGGAAGTGTTTATTGAGTGCTGGTGTGCTGGCAGATCTCTCTGTCTCAGGGAGGGCGGGAGAAAATAAATGAGAGAAAGAAGGAAAATGAGGAAGAGAGAAAGCTAAGTGGAAAACCCTTCCAATCATATCCATCATCTTTGTGTGTGTGTGTGTGTGTGTGTGTGTTTGTGAGGTTTATGTGAGTGTATGTGTGATCTTCCCAGCCAGCTCTTCCCGCCTGCCTCCCCTCTCTAATCTTATCATGTCGGAGCAGCAGATTAGTCCTCCCAGATCCCATCTCTGCCTCCAAATGCCACAATCAGCCTTTTGTTCTTTGGTTGTGCTTACTCTCCCCTGGCGGCAGGCGAGGTGAATGCTCACACGGTCCGCCCTACGTGCCATTTTGAGCTTCCGCCTGTCAATGTCACACGGCTACCAGCCCTGATCCACCATACCTGAGCCTCCCCTGCCCCTGGGACGTTAGCTAACTAAGCTGTTAGCTCAGCAGCCTGCTAGCCTAGCTGAACTGCTTGACATTCCTGGCTAACGCTGAGCTGCTGCTGCTGCTGCTGCTGCTCTTGTCTGTTTGACCTCCCCCTCTTCCCTCCCTCCCGCTGTCTCCTTTGTCTCTGTGTTTGGGATCTGTCTTTCCTTTCTTACTTCTGGCTGCCACCTTCCAAAGGAAGTCATAGATCCTGGCTGCTGATGTCACCAGTGAGGGAAGGAGGAGGGGGCGGGGGGGTCGCTAACAGGGTTAGCAGAGGAAGAAGAGAGTGTTTGAAAAGCAGAGAAAATAAACAGAGGTTTCCTGTTAACGAGGTGCACTGGGGGCCTGTCGTGTGGGAGCGAGATGGTCTGGTTTTGTTTAAAGCAAAGCTCTAGTGTTACAGTGCGGGGAGGAGGAGGAGTAGGGCATTAGGTTTGAGGGTTACAGGTTGTAACAACGTTCTCTTAGTTTTGTCACAGCTCAGCTTGGCTGCAAGGCAATGACCATATTGTAAAGGCCACTGTGAACAGATGTGTTAGAAAGTAGGGGCTCGCTGCTGCAGCTGAGCACTCTCGCAAGTGTTGGAAGACTTACAGGAATAGGTGTTAGTGTTAGCATTGGTTTTCCAATGAAAAGCACCGAATTAATCCCACACCCAGTCTGTCTTTTTAAGTATATACCCTCTGCAGATTTCCTCCCTGGTTTCTTTTCAAATTTAAAGCCTTTCCCTGTAAAAGGGATAGTCTGCCCTCTGTTTTTCCCTCTCTCCCCCCAGTCTTTGTAGTGGTGTGGTCATACACAGAGGCCCCGGCTCCAGAGTTGACTGCACACATGCAGCCACACAAAGAGAACTGCACAGCCATTATGGATCCAAGGGGCCAGCCACCTTTAGTAGTCAGAGGGAGAATTAACCGACTCACACAATGCCTGGTTGTCTCGGCCGCTTTTAGAAAAGCATTGATTTACTTTTTATGAACACAGATACATTTTGGAGTCATTGTAAAAGAAATATATGTTAAAACCTCATATTATTTTCCAACATGTAGCCTTTTAAAGTAGTGGCTGTCCTCTAATCAAGCCCCTGTGTGACGCGTGTGCCCAAGAATGCCACAGGCCACGTTGAGCCACTGGAGGGGAGGGGAGGTGCCATTGTGTTCAGCCTCAAAGCATGACTCTCAGATTTATATCTCCTCAGTGGATAAAGGGGTTGCCTTGTACCCTGGGGGTTTCAGTAAAGCAGGATAGTTGTAATTTTAAGTCAGAGGAAATGAGAAGGTCTTGCTCCTCCTACCTTAATCCAACCAATTTTACTCTCCTCACCCCCCCCCCCCCCACCCCCCATCTCCTTTGCTGTGCTTCCTTGCACTTTCTCTTTTTTTTTCTTCTTGTTTCATTTCTTTCACCCAGTAGTGGGTTAGTAAGTCTTTTGGCCTCTCCGCAGTGAGCAACATTCCCAGGGTTTAGGGCCCAGGAGGAGGGAGGGCAGGGCCATGTTTAGCCTCTGGCAGGACAGACAAAGATGGCTGACATTGTGCGGGGCTCAGCTCTCTACAGGCAGCGTGGAATGTCTCTAATCAATTCAGCATTATGGTTCCTTCTTATATGTTCTCTCTCTGTCATTTTCTATGGCAGGCTTAGCAAAACCCAGACAATACAACTAGTGCTTCGTGTGGCGAGTCTGCGCTGTCTATCATCCCCCTTCATTTTCTCCTTGCGTTATCTACTCATTTTTCCACCCCGCATGTTTATAGAATTGTGATAATTGAAAGCTATGCTTCACTCCCACTACGTGCTCCATATGTTGCACTCTCAGTCTTTCTCTCCATCTCCCTCCCTCTTTTGCCTGAGAGGGCTTAACGCCGCTGTGAGCTTCTAAACAGCAATCTGCTCTGGAGAGCGGCAACTACTGATGATAACTCAAGCAACATTCGCTCGCTGCTTTGGTTCGTTTGGCTGGTTTAAAATAATGCAGCCTCATGAATAAGGTGTAAAACCTGTGTGCGCATCTTTCTGCCTGCTTGTGCTTTTTCTGTTTGCGTTAGGCTCAATGTTCCAGTTCTCTGAAATCCCTTTGATTTTGTGGTTTTACAAGCAGAAAATGAAATGTTCACGTAGCACACTAGTAGCATTTACAGTCTCCTTAAGGTATTAATAATGTATAAGCACCGGATAACTGCTCATACTGCTGTGGCAGGCAGCCTGTTAATCTAGAAGGCAACAGTGTCTTTACACTGGAAAGACAAGAGGTTGGGATGGGTGGGCTAACTGCTGGGAGGGGGAGGGACATGACGTCATTGCACACATTTCTTCACACACACAATATGTCTACATGCTCAGGGGTCTGTGTCTCAGTCCATCGGTGTGGCTCTCTGTTCAATCACGGGCAAAGTGTGTGTGGTTGTGTGATGTTGCATGCGTACTCACGCAGTCATCCACAGCAGTAAATGCAGCTGGCTGACTGCGTGCCAGCTGTCGTTTAACACGTCCAGGCTAACTTACTCACTCATTCCTCCTCCCTGCTCAAGGTTGGAGAAGAGGGAGGAACGAGGGAAAGAAAATGGTGGAGAGGTGGTAGAGTGGAGGGTTGGAATGAGAAAGGTGGAGGAGGGAGGGAGGGAGGAAGAGGAGGAAGGAATGGAGAGAATTGGAAAACCAGAGGTGGGCTTGAGGGTTTAGGGAGGTGATGATTTGCTTGGCTGCGTGTGCTCAGCCTCCTCCCCAGTGACATAACAGAACAATGTACTGTAAAGGCTTTAAATATCTTTACTCTGACCTCATGTTCCTACACACAGATACACACACACAGATACAGTTAAGAGCCTGGAAAGAACAGATGTAAAACTGTCTTAGATCACCATAAACTTTTCCCCTTCTTCCATTTTTTTTTTTTTTTTTTTTTTCCATATGCTCATTTCTCCTCTACTCCACGGGTGGTGTCAGTGGTGGTGCAGGTGTCCCAGCTGGTTAGCTGTGTGCAGTGCAGTGCAGTGCAGTGCAGTGCAGTGCAGTAGAGTCCCTAATAAAGATGGCTGGGGCCAATAGGATTGTGTCGCAGTCCAGCACCCAGCCCGGCAGTCTGCCTAATGTTCTTTTAAAAGAACTGTGACGGTCAGTTGGGCTTATGTGAAGGCACAATAAATATTTTATAACATGAAATGAAAACAGTATTTTGCCCTTTTCATCTCTCACCTCAGTGCTGGCCTCAGTTTCTGCCATTCCCCCCCCCCCCTTTTTTTTTTCTTCCCTCTCTATTTTTTCATTTACTGGTCCCAGAAAAGCACTCTTCTTACCTCAGTGCTGCCACTTGCTGGTCATCTAGAGAGTTACAGGCTTTTGCTCACTTGCACTTTATTGAAAGGCCAGTAGGTGGCAGCACTTGAGGAGCAGAAAGTCCAAAGTATGGTAAAAAAAGATACTGTCACTGTGCATTAGTAAAATAATAGTATGTTAAAATCATTTAATAACTCATTTGTCATTAAGTGAAGAGGATTGATTTGTAGATGGCAAAGATTGAACACTTATCCATCCCCCTCATGGTTATTCTCTCCCCATAATTCCTCCGGCATCGACCATCCCACTGTTTACTTTATTAAGGCTCTAAATGCTCTGCAATCCCTTTTTAATTGACTTGGTCTCTCTGCATGCTTTTTGGCATCAGCCAGTGTGAGTCATAAACAGTGCGTCTGCACAGAATCGCTGTTTGCCAGGAGGCCAGTTTGTGACGTCGTAATCAAACAAAATGATGTCTGTTTATCTTAGCATGGGGTCTTTTCTTTTTCTTTTTTCTTTTTGGTCTCCTGCTCACTTTCTCTGTGTCTCTCTGTGTTGCAGAGTAAACGGGACCATCTGCTGATGAATGTGAAATGGTACTACCGCCAGTCAGAGGTGCCCGACTCTGTCTACCAGCACCTGGTGCAGGATCGCAACAATGAGAATGGTGAGACTTTGTATGACCTTGTATGCATAGACACATGTGTGCACATATACAGTACACACACTCACGTACAAAAGTAAATACTCTCACTTGCTCTGTAACACAGCACTCGTTTATCTCCTTCACAAACACACACACCTGCCTCTGCTCTCCAGACTAGCTGTGAATTGCATTTCAAACAGAAATCCAAAGATGGTGTCCCAGGCAGCCGAGCCAATCCCAAGGCTCTGTGCTGTTCCCCGGGTAACACTCCTTCAGGCCAGACAGCACCACTGTCAAGTGTTAATAACCCGCAGTGTCATGTGGCGCTTGAGCACACACACGCACACTCTCAACACCATCAGTGCCAGTGGACTCATCACACACTAACAAATACACGTCTACAGGAACATAAGCACTGTCACTGTGTTAGCAAAGGAACATCAAATCCTGGTGACAAAAAGGAAATGCCATGGAGGAAAGTCAGATTTCATATTGATTTGTAATAGTTTGAATAATCAGTTCATATCCTTCATTAATATTTGTTCAATCCTTTGTGTCTTACCTAATATATTGTCCCAGAAATGTTGACTTGAACGTCTTTGATGTTGTACCTTCCTGATGTGATGGTCAGCACTCAGTGTTCAACAGTTATGAACTGTTTGTAAATATACGGTTTGATTATAATTTTTTTTATTTAGTTTTTTTAAAGGTACAGATTCTTAGGTGCTTTTTTCTTAAGAATGTTTCTATTCAGGCTCAGTTTGGAGAAAAGGCAGCAGTGTGCACTCATTTTCACAACACACGCTCTGTTGACACATCCCATTAACAGTTGGCTCATAAGCCAATATGGACCTAATGGTTGATCTTTTCTCAGTTTGCCACACGTAGTACAGCCCAACTCTAAATATAAACTGAGTGAAAACAGCCTTGTAACCAGAGAACAAATGCATATGCAGTCACAGTTACGATCTAACAGGGTTTTCCCTTTCTACTATAATCCCAGTATCTCTTGTGTCAGAGGAAAGACTTTAATTCACGCGTGCCACTGAGGTTATCAGACAAACACCACGTACAGAAACTCCAGAAACTCTTTCAGCGCAACTCGACTCTCTGCTATCTGCTGTCTGTCCTTGCAGCAGGGACTCGGGACTATTAGAATTGATGTCACGAGGCCACAGCACAGTGGCCACAGCACGCAACAACTCAGGTCATTTGTCAACGACGAGTCCTGGCTCATTCTTGGTGGTGCTGATGCGTCTTAACCCCCGCAAGGGTCATTTCACTAGAGAGCTGAACATTATGTCCGCTCCTCAGGGAACCGCACTTTATTGGCGTTATTGAATTATGGTGGCATAATATTGACCTCCACAGAGGTACTTGTTACTTTGGGTGTACGCAGAACTGTGCTCATGATTTTATTAGTGACTTCGAATACCCAAGCTACTTTTTCTCTGTTGCTCTTTGTCATAGATGAATGAGTTTGGTGGCCTTTAGCATTTTATATATATATATATATATAAAAAATGTAGACCTATACTCAGTGCACCTGTGTTTCCCTTCTTCCAGACTCTGGCCGGGAGCTGGTTATCACAGACCCAGTGGTCAGGAGTCGAGAACTCTTCATCTCTGACTACGTGGACACTTATCATGCTGCTGCTCTCAGGTAAACAAACAGAAGTACAAGCATATCTACATGCACAAACGCACACATACAAACACTGACAACGACTATTCTTAGAAAATAGAAGCTGCACTTTGGAAAAAAAAACACTAAAAGGTTCCTACAGGTTTCTCTTAAACCCAGTGTTCAGTCCTAAAGGTCCATCAACATCACGGCTGCTGCTCTTGCAATGCTAGTATTTATAGTACAGTACCCCCTTTACACCACTTAGTTTTTATTTGTGGTGTTGTGCTACGTTGGTCCGTGGAGTTCACAGTTGTCGTCTATTTTTAAACTGAAAACGATCCCAGTCCTGTGGTTAAGAATATTCTTTATTCAGCTTAAGTTTTATTTTTATTGCCTTATGGAAAACTCGGACTCTTCTTTTGGTGCCATGTGCCATGATTTTGTTTTCGATATTTGCTGGTTGGATACAAATAACGGTCATCCAAAAGCATTATTGGCATACTTTTGCACATTGTGTGATTGTGTGATCCACTAAAAAGAGTATTTTATTGTCACTAATCTAGTGCTCTTATGGCAACAATTCATCCTTGAAGCAAATACTGTTTTTAGATACTTGAACAAACTAGTGACTAACACCATGTGTGTTTTAAAGGACACACCACTTGGCTGCTGTGAACCGGATTCAGGAGACAGAACAATATCTCTTTTATACAATGTACTATATGTTTTCTGAACAGTGTCAAGATAGTAATCGTACTACATCATTCCTGTGTTTCAATCAGCTCTCCATGAACCAACTCTGAAAGACATAACGGCAATATTTGTATTGTTGTAATAGTAAATTGCTTTGTGGTGCTAGTAAATTACAAGTAACGAAAAACTCTTATACAGTTGCTGAAAGATTCAAACAGTAGAGCACACACAAAGGATCTGTGAGCAAGCAATGCATTTCAACTTGCAGCTTCGTCAGGCTCTTTGTTCACTCCCATACAGTTGTTTTTAATGTGTACAACACTATTGAATTTATATAACATTCAAACATCAAAGATGTATCAATCATGCTTTTACTGCTCTGAGCAGGTGTTGCTGAAATAGAACAGATGTGTAAAGATGCAAAGCAGTGAATGAGTCACATACCTCATGCTGCCTTACATTAAAACACGGATTAAAATGGTGAGCTCCCTCACACACACACACACCTGTCAGAACATGAGCCTCTATAGAGGATAGTGCTCACTCACTCTATGCTTACTGTCAGGAGGAAGCCACACAGGCTTGATTATTTTCTCGCTCTTAAATCACATGCTCTGTTTTTCCTGCCTCGGTCTCTTCATCCATTCCTGGCTGACCACCCTTCCCTCCTCTCCCATTTCCTCTTTTCTTTAACTAAAACCATCTGCGAGCAGCACAGCGGCAAGCCAAGCCATGTCTTAGAGAAACCACTGATTTCAGGGCAAATTAGCTGCAACTTCTCCTACACAGAGCACCCTTTGATTTGACTTATTCTCCAGGCTTTAGATAAACGGGAGGGAATTCCAGTGGGATGCTGTAATGCCGCAGCGCTCTGAAGACGGCCCTCCTTAGCAGCCATTAATCTTTCCAGGGAGAGGAAGATACTGTTTCTCTGCAAGGAGGCTCAACTCCATATGCCTAAGATGTCTGTTATTTTGATAGAGCCAGACACCAGGGTGCTGGAAACAGGAAATGGTATCAAGATGTGGTCAGAGCTTTGGTCCTCTCAGCCCGCTGGGGGGTAATTGTGTCGGGAGGGATACAAACAGGTTGAATCCCTTTCCAGATCTCTGCGGTGTCTGTCTCCCACACCTCAGCCACAGCAGACGAGGCAGAGCTGACATGTTCAGCGGGTGTTTACGGGTTCAGTAGGAGCCTGATGTCTCTCAGAAAAGACAGCGGGCAGCGACAGGCACTAGATACCTGCTGCTGAATTGTCACCTCCAGTAGATGAGCACCCCAAGAGTTTCTAATTAGAGATATGTCTGCAAGATTATTATGTAGTTGTTTCTGTCTAATAAAGCCTGTCTTTTCTCTCACAGGGGGAAATGCAACATTTCCCATTTCTCCGACATTTTTGCTGCCAGGGAGTTCAAAGCCCGCATCGACTCCTTTTTCTATATCCTCGGATATAACCCAGAGACCAGGTGAGAATCATTCTGTCCGCTCAGTTCAGCTGATACAGTACCTTTCCCAGCAGAAATACTGGGCCAATTCATCTGGCAGTTATTTTCTTAATTAATAGATTAATCGATAATTAATGAACTTTTAATGGTAAAAAAACAATTATTTTCACAATTTCTTATGCCCAGGGTGATGTCTTCAAAAAAATGTTTTTTTCCCCCTAACCATCATAAAAATGATAGCCATTTGTTATGGCTTGACAGCATACTGAGATAATACAGCCAACATGATGAGAAAAGATGCTGGTGTTTTTGATTAAGTACTATCACAATAATTACCATATAAAACATCCATATTGAGACTTAATATTGTTTGACGGCACCAATAGGCACACTCAGAATTCCATCAGAAATGTTGTGATCTTGTCTTTTCACAGTGTCACCCGTCAAAAGCAAAATGCTATTAAAGTTAATGGACTTTTTTTTTTTTAAGCACAGGAGATGGATATAGAAGTGACACATGGGCTTTTTGGCTTTTGGGTGCTCTGTGGTACATCTCATGATGCCGTCTGCTCATTATTGCTGACAGTGTTATCAGTGCACAAAGAATGGTCCTAATGCGGTGTAATTATGGGGAATGAGCCGGGGGAAACCCCCATGGCTTTAGAATTGTTTGGGCGTGTGTTGATATTTGTCAAATTACATGTCAACTTTCAATTGCTGATCTTTTACGTTGAAATGAAGAGTGTAAATGAAAATCTACAAGGAGCTCATCAGTTGCATTTGAAGTCATTTGTTTGATCAAGATGAAAGGCCTTTTTCTCAGAAGACAGTTTGACACGTCGCAGTAGGAACAGTGCAGGTGTTAAAGTGCAGGTATTAAAATGAGTGATGACTGGATTCCATGTAGCTGCTTCAGTTTCAGCTTCCTGGTATTGTGGATGCTGGCTCATTGTCAAGGCTCGCTGGGAACGCATCTTTAATGTTCTGAGGAACACCTGCGCTTTTCCTGCTATGACAAGTCAAAATGTCTGCTGTGAAAAACACACATCCTCTCATACGAATAATGATGGACTGCATTTGTTTCATCATGTCCAGTGGCATCATTAGTTATTGGTCCTTTTTGTAAACTATTATTATGATAAATATTGCTACTGTATGACTTCTATTATGAATAATAATACATTAGTTTGGGGTTATTGGTTCAATTTAATATGACTGGTACTATAATTTAACACTTTGGTTTGATAGTGTATTTTGAGACTTTGTATTAGACATAAAGTGACCATCATTCACTGGTAATAACTTCTCCCTGCAGTTTTTCTCGCTGTTGTGCATAAAAAAATGGATTAAAAAAAGACTAGATTAGATTTTCCTTGTTATACCTGCTCAGGTATTATAGATAACCTTTGTATTTAGTGTGGTGGACTTGGTAGATCTGAGCAACCACCACTGGTTGACAGACAGAGCACGCCAGCAGATATTTTTGCTTAAATGCACAATTACAGCAGGTAACATTTTAGTGTTTAGTGTTTTGTTGTTGCACCTGAATGTTGCACCTGCAGCTTTATTAAAACATTTAAACTTTTTATATAATTTATATATGTATTATTTATATTTATTATTAGAATTTTCTCATTTTGATCGTGTATGATTTGTGTAAGTTGTCCCTACACTTTGACCCAAAATATGCACAAATAGCTAAATTTGTCTAGTGAGACGTTAGTGCACATGATGAGCTGCAGATTTAATATAAGTGCTCTAGGAAAGTAGGTGAGCCTGCATTGCTTTTATCCACTGGTGTTGCTGGGAAAGTCTCATGTGTTGCAGTGACAGCTGTCCTTGTTGTTGGCACCGAGGGACTGCCAGTTGGGAACCCCCTCCTTCAGGGCCCCGTTAGGTCTCAGTCTCAGTCTTCCGCTCCCTCCCTCCCTACCTCCCTCCTCTGATCGTTTGGTATTCTGAGCGTGGTGTCTGCTGCCTTGCAATTTCACTCTTGTTTATTATGGCGCAGACATACGAGGAGAGATGAATTCCGTACCGTGCATGCGTGTCTGTCTGCCTCTGTGTGTGTCTGTACGTGCGTGTGCCTGTGTGAGGTCGCAGCACATGCTCAGTAGTGTCTATAGAAAAGCCGAGCCGAGCTTGCGACGCTGTACGTGCAGGCTGAGGTCACAGCACAAGCTCAGTGAACACCTCTCCGGAGCGAATGCGTGGTTCTCCATTTTGAGCACCTAGAAATAGGTGGGAGAGGGGAGTTAATTCCAACGAGCATTATACACACAGTGTCACCACCCAACCTTAGGGCTCGATGTCAGAAATGGACGATTTGTTCAGTCCCCGGAGGTAGGTTTGCGATCCTATTCTCATGCTTTCTCGTGCCGTTATTAGTTGCTGCGCGAGTGCTGGCTCGTCTTCTTTTCAGGAGTCGCATTCCTGCTGTCTTGACAAGACTGTGTGATGTTTGCCGGCTCTCCGCATCACTGTCATTATGTTCGCCGACTGTGTTTGTGTCGGGGAGCACGGAGGGCGAGTGTGCACATTGTGTCGGTGGACGGGAGCGTTGAATGCAGTTGGAACAGACAGGCTGTCGCTGCAGATCACATACCGTTACGCGTTCGCGCTACCAAGGCGAAACCGTTGCATCACTCCTTTTATTGATATGCTGCCACCAAAGTCCCGATAAGTGCGTAGTGTTTGCGATGCATCCGCCTGTGTAATGTTGTTAAATGTGCACCCAGCATGGCTATATGACGGTAATAAGAGCCGGAGAGGCTACCCCCCTGGCTCCATTTTGCAGCTCCTGTTTACAGTCGGGATGACATGGCGCATGGAGCGTTACAGGGCTGCACACAAAGCTCAGCCGGCTCTGCCGCCAGCTGCAATGTGCACACGCGGTTTGTTATGGTACTTAAATACCATGAAGTTGGGTCTGTTTTTGCTGTGCAGCAATTATGTCAGTGTGCCACAGACTCGCGCTGCGATTGGCTGAAATTGATGGAAGGGGCGGGGCTAGCCTTGATTGCACACTCACTCTCTCACACACACACACACAAACTTGACCGGACTGTCACGTTGTTGTTTGGGTTTAATAAGTAATAATTACTTAACAGGATTGTGTGCTAATGCTGCATTAGATCAGAACTTGTTGTGTGAATCAAATTGACATGTTCTACTTTGTTTATTGTGTGAGGCAACAGACTTTGAGCAGCTTATGAGAGAAAAGAAGTGAAGCATTATTACAAGGCACAGTATTATAACTAATACTTTGACTGTAACAGCAAAGATGATGCTTGATTTATGCCCTTATCAATATAAATAGTCTAATTATAATGCAAGCTTCTGAGTCAATTTATTTTTTCCGGATTTGTCTTTAATTAAAAATGGCAATAAAAAGAAGTATTTTGCAGGTCGTGTCACTATGATTAACAAAGGCCTCGTTTAATCACATGCTTCAAAGTACTTTGCTTGTTCAGTAGGCTGATTCTGTTCAAGGATGCCTGCAGTCTTTATGGAAACTCCTGAGAGCCTCTTGCATGACACATCTGTTTTCTGCCTCCTCTCTTGGTTTTCCATCTGAATGTCGACCGTCTGCTCTCAGGATTTGCCCGAGTAAAACACGGCTGTCTTCAGACACGCTGTTCTTATTCTGGTGCACAGGTCCTCGTTTGTCATCCTTACTGCCTCCTGCCAAACATACTGTGGACCTGGGCGACTGCACATTGTCAGGAACACATTTGTAGAACTTTCTTTCAGTAGGAACACAGACCAGACTTATACTCATGGGCATTCATTTGTTCTGCGTGTTTGGAAAAAGCAGTATTATGTATTTCATTGTTTCAAACTTCATTCATTTGTAATAAACTCAAGGAAGGAAATAAGAACTATTTAAACAGTTTCATTCAAATAATAGCTGAAGAAACCGAATTTAAATAAGGACCGAAGTGTTATGAAATTGTTTTGAAACCCTTTCAGATCCAATCTGAAGAGCGGATGACGCAGGAAACTTCCATATTTTATCTTTATCAGCACTATTCATCGCTTTGGGTTCTCGCAGTCTGCCAAATACTGATTGCTTTACATTCAGTTTGTCTTATCTGCTGAGAATGTTTGTAATAAAGTCAAATGAAGTGTTTCGACATGTTCTGGAGCAGCAGACTGTCCTGGCAGGCCCCGGGTCATTCACTGCAGCTGAAAGTCAGTTCTTGGCCTGTGCTGATGTCGTCTGTGCCAGTGCCTCTGTCAGCCATAGTTCATAAGAGTGTGGATTACCCCTCTAATCACTCTCTCCTGTCTGAGGGGAGCAGGAGGTGGAGGAGGTCTGTTAAGAGTAAGGGGAGTCGGGTCAAATCTGTACCCATCATAGGGTTTTGTGGTTTGAGGACTGTAAAGAGACCAGAGGGCTGTGGCCTCTTAGGTTTCCACCAGGTCTGCATGATGGAGTGCGAGCTTCTCTGGGTGCAAATCACGCTGACAGATTCTGGGCCGCCCCACGCTCGGCTGTATGAAAATCGGCGCTGTTACCTAGGCAACAGAGGGAAAGGCTTTTCAAAAGGAACATCTTGTCATTTTCTTTAATCCACTGCAGCTGGAGATTCGGAACACTATTATTAAATTGCAGTTGCTATGGCTACCAACGTTTGTACCAGCAGCCGTTTCAGAGGCTCTCGCCCTGCATATCCAGAGCCAGCTCCCCCCTCCTCTTTCCCCCTCATCCACCTCCTTTTAGGGGATTCTGTTTTATTGCTGCATCCGCAATATCAGGCCTGCAAATGTGCTCCGCTCAGCTCGCTGTGCAGGAGCAGTCGACAAAGAATATTCTCCTGAAATCTTTATTTGCTTTTCAGAATAAAACACTAATTTTTTTTTGCTCACGGGTGACTTTACCATAACGATTTCCACAGTATAAAGTACAGCCCTTTTCCCCCTCTGAGTGTTGTGTGATCCTGTCTTGGTCATGAATATGTTCTGTTTGTGACATTTTCTTTTCTTCCCTGCTGTGAAGCTTCAGTCAGCTATGATGCCCAGTTGTGACTTTGTAGTTTGTGCAGTCGTTGAGCTGATTCAACAGGCAGATTTCTTTCAGCTAGCTTTGAAATGCTGCCAAGTAAATATTTTGTTTCAGTCTCCTCTCTTTGTCTCTTCTCAGGCGACTAAACAGCACACAAGGGGAAATCCGAGTGGGACCTAGTCACCAAGTAAGTCACTGTTCGACACGCACACACATAATCCAGCAGCTGACTTGAGCGAGTGCTTCAGTGTTGGTGGAAGTTTTTTTTGCCATATTGGCAGCAGCACACAACCTCTTTGATTTCATTATCACACAATCAGCTGAAATTTGACAACTGTTCTCTTACCTCATAGATGCCATTTAGTCTTGGTGTCGCTTGCAATTTAACAGGATAAAATCCAAGCAAGATGTGTAGTGTCATATTATTGCCTCACTGCTCAGCTTTGCCACAATTTCTCAAGAAAATATCAGCTGGTTTTTGCTGCAATGCTGGTTTCACAAAGCAGATAATTACTTAAAGTGCCGTACATCTCAAATATTGTACCTAATTGTAAAAAAAAAAAAAAAAATTGCAGGAGAAATTTATTTGGTGATGCAAGTGCGGAATATGACACTTTCTTTTATTTGCGTAAAGTTTGCATTGATTAAAACTTAAAGCATTAATGGAAACTTAAATGCAATGTACGCAAATGTTTGCAGTAATGTTTCTTGTCAGTCGCTCAGACCTGCAGCAAAGACAGAAAGTCATTTGAGTAGTGTGCTCCTGTTCTTCGTTAAGCTACTGAATCATTGTGACTGTGACTTGTCCCCATTCCCCGCTGCCACCACTCAGCCACACAGTGAAAAGTTGATGACAGGGGGTTGAAAGATGACATTTTCTTCAAGCTTACATGCTATTTGTAGTGTGACACCATCTGTCCCTCTCTTTCTCCCCGGACCTAATTAGGCCAAGCTCCCAGAGCTGCAGCCTTTCCCCTCTCCTGGTGGCCAGGCCGTGACCGAGAATGAGGAGCTGGTCTGGATGCCAGGGGTCAATGACTGTGACCTTCTCATGTACCTCAGAGCCGCAAGGTGAGCCCGGAGAAACATAGGAATTCAAACCTTTTTTTTTCTGACACAGCAAGGTCTGAACTGGTAGAAAGCTATCATATATCTGAGTGCAGCTGCGTGCATTCAGACCTTGAAAAACACGAGAGATATCAAAGTCTCACCATCAGTGAGAGTAACAACCTGTATTCACATTTATGGTTAAAGATCTACAGCAGTGGCTTTGGTTTGCCGCCTTTACCCTGATTTTGCACCCAGTGTCAGTCAGATCACACTTCTTTCATTTCTTTTGATCCTTGTCTAATCTTACATTTCATCAGGTGTGGTTTCATGAGATGAAATCATTCATCAGAGCCCCCTGAAATGTTGTTGCAGTGAAAGTGATATGTGTTAACAGGCTTCTGTGCTATGTTGTAGTTAGGGGCTGCACTGTAATTAATCACGATGTCACCACGACAGACAGTGTTGTAGAAATTCTACTGAAGTCTGTTTCTATCCATCATATTTATTTTGATTCTTACCAGTATTATATAGACTTACATTGCGCTGCACTTGTATATGTGTGGGTTATAACAAAAAAAACCCTGCATGGTGAAGGTGTTGCGAGTATTTCTTGTTGTTGTTCAAGTGTGCTTACGAGGAACATCATATCTGATTTTTTCTTTTTTTTTTTTTTTTTAATGACAAGAAACTTTGAAGTGGAGTAAAGGTGGTATTAACAATATGCCTCTTGCAGCATAAATTTATGAGAAATGAGATTTACTGCTACTCCTTGTGAAAGGAGAGGTGACCTCTAGAGCAAAGGGAAGGCTACTGATGAGGTTCAGCACTGGCTACATCAGCCCTTGCCTTAGATGCTTCTTGTTCTGTCCATTCTAGGGCTGCAAATGAAAATTATTTTCATTGCTTAACCTGCTAGTTAGTTCAGTTTATTTGGTTAATTGTTTGATGTTTAAAACATGTAGAAGCATGGCTTGCTGTCCCTACACCTATTGATAATTATTTGAATAGTGTGCCATTTTACACACAATCAAAGGAGACATGGCTTTAAAGAAATGCACCTACAAGGACGTCAGTGTCTGTGAAGTGATGTAACAGCTCTGTATCTAGGTGTCAGGGTCCTTTTTTAATGTTGATTTCATCTGCTTTGTGTTCACAGGAGCATGGCTGCCTTTGCAGGGATGTGTGACGGAGGCTCAACAGAAGACGGGTGTCTGGCAGCCTCCCGAGATGACACTACATTAAACGCACTTAACACTGTAAGTAGCCATGCAGCAACTCTATCACTTGGAATCGAGTGTTCGTAAGAGAGGAGCAGGAAACTGTTTTAAGTTTCACCGTGTTTTGAGTTTCAGGCATTTTACTTGAAGCTTAGCTAAGATTTAGATGTGCGGTGATGGGCAATGATAAGGCCCCTGAGCCAGTAGGGCAGCCCCCCTGTAGTAAACCCAGCCTCAGAAGCTTACAAGGTGTAATGAGAGATTTGTCCATCACATTGACAATGAATGCCAAGGAATCAAGCACAAGAAAAGAGATTAGAATCATCATAAACAGGGCATTTATATTCCGACTCTATAAACTGGAAAATTAACATAGCGGGCAGGTCATTGTCTCTCGACCTTCTTCTCTATTTGCAATTCCAATGAGCAATGCTTGTTTATTCTCAGAGGAAGAGCTCCAGCGCTGCCTGAATGTGACACAGGGCTTAAAGCTGCACAGCAATTGCCTTTGTCACTGTGACGTTTATTTCCAGGCTGGTTCTTGGATCTTTGTACAGCATTTCCTCTGATGCTCTAACTTAGGCTGAGATCTCTAAAATCAGTTTGTATCACATACCAGCTCAGTAAAATGTATTACTGTCAACATGTTTTAAGATATCCATGAATTGTTTTATAATCACAATGATGATTTTTTTTTTTTTTTTTGATTGTCCACAGCTTCATGAGAGCAGCTATGATGCAGGCAAGGCTCTCCAGCGCCTGGTGAAGAAGCCAGTACCCAAACTGATAGAGAAGTGCTGGTCTGAAGATGAAGTGGTAAGAGAACAGTACTTTTATTTTGGAAATGCATTAACAAAGATATACTGCTTGAAAAATGAGCATTTAAATGACATAAATTATAAATAATTTCAGGCCACTCTGTAGTTTTCTTGACGTTTCTTGGTTATTTCTTGTACGGACTCCTTCTGTGTGTCAGAGCTGGGTTTGTGTCTTTAGAGGGAGCTGTTGAGAGAGAGTTGAAACAGGGCTCTTGGCCCAGACTCACAAGACATCAGTAAAAACTCGTCAGTTTCCAGCTCCTCCAAGGCTCAAGAGCAGCTGCATCCTGTTTATCACCCACAGAATAAATCTTTAGCGTGGAAGACTGGAAAGGGAAAAGATTGAGGGCTGGTAATGTTAGCCTCCATTTGAATTTAGATGTGAATTTCACTGCAGCTGTTGAAGGGCTGGAATCAGAAAATGGCAGCCCTTCTCCCTGATCAAACAGGGAGGGTAGGAGGGGAATGGAAGCGGCGGATAACAACCGTGTCGAAACGACTGAGGGCTGCAGCTTTGGCCTTGATGCTTTATGACACATTGCACTACATGTTTGTAGACCCACTCCCTTTTTTTTTTTTTTTTTTCTTCATCTTCAAAAAAAACACAAGGCTCCACCGCTGAAAATTATTTGGTTAGTTTTTCCTCCTCCTGGGTGAAGCTCAGATCCAGTGGAAGCGAATGGGTGTATTTGCCTTGTAATTGAACATGATGGGCACATCTGAATACAACCAGAGCCCACGGCAGGACCACAGCGAATTGCAGCAAATTAAGTCAGCCATCCTTTTGTGGACTAGTTATGAGTTTGCCTTTATTTATGCATGCTCGCTGGTGCCAGGCTAAACTGCTGTGTGAAGATGATCAGAGTTGGGGGGGGGGGGGGGGTAGGAGTATACAGTATAATCTGTAAATAACTTGATCCAAACAATAAAGTGATCAGTTCAGCGATTCACTCTTGGCTTTTTTTGAATCAGGGAAAAGTTTGCATTTCAGTGTTATTTATCTGTCATGATAGACCCTAATATATTCTTGGAATCTTAAAGCATTATTGAACTCAGCAACACAGGCAAGAAAGAAAACAGAAACATCTGTCTTCTCTTGCAGAAAATCTGAAATTGGTTCAGGAAGTTTAAAAAAAATTCTACAGCAAATTAACACCTGAATCTTATGTGTGCCCTCCTTTTTTTTTCTCAAGAGTTGTGATCAAGATACATTGGACATTTAACAATGTAAAAATCATCTTCTCAGTGCTCTCTGGTGTACACACTGTATAAACACTGTTTTCCAAATTTTTGTATTCTTTGCAGATAATTTGATGATTTACAACAATATTGGAATGGCTGCCCATCAATACCAGTACATGTGTAGTAAGCTAATATTGGATGATATGTTGGACTGGCTGGTGTATCAGGTTAGCTCTGTATCACAATATAGCAAAATTGTAAAATGCAAAATACATGAACAAAAATCATCAAATTGATGTCAAATGGACCCATTTTCCATTGTTTTATTACATCAAACAAAACACTTGACACATGTAAAAGAAAACCTCAATTAGCAGTTTTAATAACAATGATTTTTGCTTGGAATTTTAACTGCAGAATTTTGTTATTATGGAGAGATCATGTTATTACAGTGACACTGAAAGATGGTTTACAACAATATTGGAATGGCTGCCCAGCCCTGTATTCTTAGCCCATTTAATTTATTCTTTAACCTGGGTCAAGACAACTTCCTTCCCACGTGTTATTTCATCGTGTTCAAACAGCATTATGTCACTGAAGTGGAGGAGCTGTCAGGGAGTCCTGTACACAGCTTTAGCCATGTTCAGTACCAGGTGTGTTTTGTGTCTGCGGGTGGAGGCAGTCAGTCTGTGCTCCACCTGCCCCACAGCATCTGCTGCCTGGAGAAGCAGCATCTTGACTCTAGCCAACCAAGGACACAGCTCCCAGTGATCTGATCACCAGTTGTGCCTTTTCAGCAGTGCAGCCTTGAGGGACAGGTGTAAATGTAGAACCAACCTTGACACACTCACAGAAACCAGCGCTGCTGCTCTTCATTTATTTATCACCCCTCGCTCGGCTTCTCCTCTCCCTTCTCCATCTCGTCCCCTCCAGGACTGGCTTCATTATTCCTGCCTGCTCTTTTTTTTTTTTTTCAACCCACCCCTCCGTTCTTTTAGAGATGTGAATAAAAGTGACAGCGGGGGCCACTGAAATGACAGAATCGGCCTGTCTGCAGGGTCACTTGTCACCCTCCCCTCCCCTCTTTGACTTCCCTTACCCCCACCCCATCTCACCCCACCTCTCTTCTCTCCGCCTGCAGCTGCAGCCACATAGCACATAATCCTGGACCTCCTCTCAACTCTCTAAGTCTATAAAAATATTTATAATAACCCCCCCTCCTCACACCCCAAAGAAAGATAAGGCCGCTGCCATGATCATTTGTGAGCCATTTCATTACAGCTGTGGAGGAACTGACAATGATGCAAAGCAGAGCGTTTGTTTCATTTTTATTGTCCTCTGGCAGGCACAGAAAATTATTTCACTCCAGAAAGATTTCTGAGTCTCAACCTTGGAACAATCTTTCACTGTGAGATTATTAGTGCTACTCTGAGAAATAGAAAATCCATCACCTTGATGTGAGCGCCACTCTAACTTTTTCATTCATCAGTTAGGTGATGACTACAGATTATACTATAAATATAAAATTATTATAAATATTTCACCAGAAACCTCTACAGCGCAGTCTGACCTCCATGTAGCTGTTGTGTAGTCAACGGGCTGTTGAGGGTTGAGGAGCGGTTGATTTATCCACCATGAAAAGAGAAAATGTGATCTGTTATCATGGGTGTGTGAAGCCGTTTCAGACAGTCAGACATTAAGTCTTAACTTAGAGAAGCCGTTTCACTGCACCACTTCTTTATGTGTGTGTTTTATCAGAAGCCAAATCAATGCTTACTGCCCATACAGAACTCTCCTCGCATCCTTTTGAATATGCGGTAGTCTCGATGGCAAAAAAGAAACTATGACTGTGAATATTGGGCACAACCTCTGCTTTTCAGATCGAAAAAATAAAATGCTGTTACAGCTTGTTACTAAATGAACAGGTTTGGTTACTGAATCTTACTCAAGCTTCAACAAGAAGTCCAGTTGCCTACTATTAACCCTAAGACTGTTACTGAATCTAGGGTTGTAACTGGCCACCGCTGACACCTGGGCAATACAGGTAGATGTTTTTCATTAAAATGCTTGCAGGTGACGCTATAAAATAACGTGGCTCAGAGACTGTAAAATCCTTAAAGTGGCACATCTGGTTTTGTTCATATTTATGATGCAGTACAACTAGAAGCTATGCAGGCAGTGCTTTTGCTCCAGTAAGTATTGTCAGTCAAAGACTTTTTACAGCAGCTATTGTGTACTACTGTTATTTATGTTCCCAGTTTTAGTTCAAAAATGTGTTCTGTTGTTATATTGTATACAGATATAAACAGGCATAAATCTCATCATGTTCATATTCCTCTATTGATGTGATGAGTATCAAAGTATTTGATTTTATCCTAAACGTTTTTCCGTTTAGATACATCGTATGTCAGTATATTTCAAAGTAAGGCAAGTGTTATCATGAGATCGATTCCTTTGCACCTGCCCCACCTGCAGCCCTGGTGAAGGTCATCAAAGGATTCTTGCACTGGCAAATTTGATGTAATGAAATTGTCTCTGCACACGAAGCTGCTGCCACTCCTGACTGTAAATAAGCGGTGCTAATAATGCACTGGCCAACAGGAGGTGCCATATAAACAATCAGAAGCAGCAGCAGCAGCAGTCGTGCTGCATGTCGCCATGTCAGAGACGGAGAGGCTGATCTATGACTGCTGTGGAGCGGGAGGTCTATTCCTCAGCCAGCTGCACCGTGCCTCAGCTTATCTCCGGCTGTGTCTTCAGCTGATGGATGACTGGAGCAGGCAGCCGACAGCACTGTGATGGGAGGGGAGGGAGGAGGAGGGGTGTAAGGAGAGAGTAGCGGCCCCCCAGTGGCAGAACACAAGCCTACAAACGGGGGCCACTCTGCCCGAGCAAAAAACATCACAGGCGGATAAAAAACATATCGCCCTGCATCCCCTACTGCATGCTGTTGATTATTTTAAAGTTAGAGGAGTTGCTTTGCTTAGGTGGTTCTCATCTGCAGAGGGAGCTCTGTTTGCTACACCAAAGTTTTTGTGTCAACAGTACAGTTTATCACCATTATGGTACATTGCCAGCAATGCTTTTTAGGGTTGTTTAGTAACTAAATAGCAGGCAGGATGGGCGTGTGCTGGAATTTCCTGTCACCTTTTGTGTCCGTACAAGCCAAAGGAAGCAGAGGATGTGACTTTGCTTGCCAGAGGTCGGCAGAATATCTTCATGTTTAATATTGGGTTGATATAAAAACAGGACTTTTGGTCTGTTGAGGTTAACTTGTAACTACAGCAAATCTTTTCTGCCTTTTAGACTTTTTAAGAAGGGTTTGTAATGGAGGAACATGTCTCTACTCAAAGAGCTGCCCAATGTTTATCATATCTAAATATAGATCTCTTTATCTAAAGTGAAAAGAGGATATGGTAAGCCTAGCATCTGTTAGCGCGGCCTCCCCCTCTCCTTTTTAAGCATGTTGATTTCCTCTCTGCACACCGTGGCCAAACTTATTATGAGCTGATATTTCATAACAGACAGCAGTGGTTTTTTTCCCCTTTGGTTTTGGTTAGCTGACTGATTGTCCTCAGCCCTCTGGGTTTATACACAGCAGGCTTGGAAAGGTCAGCTTTAAACAACGAGTCAAGTATAATGACTCCATATTGAGTGAAAGTGGCTTTGTTTGCAGTTGGACGGGCCTTTCGTCAGTGTTGTCATGGAATGACATTTAGCAGGAATTATGTTCAGTACGTGAGCCTGCGCTCTGCTGGTCATCATGATACCATCTTTGTGCATATGTTCGCATTATCTTAACCAGTTTTACAACTCCCAACAATCAGCTCTCAAGCAGGAAGTGCGCACACACAACAATGGCCTATTGAATCATTTTTTTCTCGTTCTCCTCCTCCTTTTATATGTCTCCTCTCCAGCCTCACAATAGTGCACTGTTAGGCTGTGAGGGGAAACTTGGGGCGGGTGAAAAGCGCCAGCTCTCAACTCTGAGAGAGAAGCCTGTTGTTTCTGCATAGCGGATGGCCATTTGGTAGAGCTTCTGGCTCTCTCAGCCCCTCCTCCGTCGCTGTGTTGCCTAGCAACGGAGGGCTGGAGCAATCGGAGCAGGGGCAGAGCGATTCAGGGAGCAGATTGGCGGATGATTTATTAGCTGGGCTGGAGAGCAGGGAGCCCAGGCAGCTGAAATGGAGCCTTAAACTGGAGCCGACATGTAGAGAAGGGAGGAGGGAGCCAGCGAGAGAAAGAAAACAGAAGGGAGGGGGGAAGAGGAGAGAGGGAGCATGCACACTGCTTCGCTGTGGAGACGGACGGACAGTCTGAGTAAATAGTACAGTGGGGGGACATAATTAAGGTGACATAATTAGGACAGACAAACAGGCTGCATGGGCAGGTCTAATTGATTTTTGTCAAAGCAGGTCTGCAACGTAAGGTAAAGACGCAGCACTTTCACCTTACAGCTGCTAAAGAGACATTAAACACATCTTGGATATTTAATCCAAGTCGTTCTCAGGACTAACTCTACTACAGGTTAATTCACGTATTTGCGCGTCCACACGAACATCTTTGACGTTAATATTTCACCTGAACATTTGCCTATTTTTGTCCTCGCCTGACGAACAACCCTCGTAATGTTGATCCCCTGAATCTCTGCAGTGACGTTCCACCTGTTATGTGCAGCTCTGTGGAAGTTTGACAGTCCAAATGGTAATCTGCTCTTAACCCCTCGAGTGGCTGGAGATGGGTGTCGCATGTGTGGGAGCACTTGTGTTGGAGACGGCTCCATCTACTGGTTAATCAACCGCTACACCTTCAGTCTGATTAATGCAAATGAACTGCTGTCTCATGACACTGATGGGACAGGCCTTTTTTACTCAGCTGTCAGCTCTTTTACATCTAGCTTTAAATCAGGCCTCTAATGTTCGATTATTTAGTCTGGTTTAACTTGGACTCATACGTGTCTACTTTGCTCCTTACAATTACTCTGAAACTCTAAAACTTGAGACTACTGAGTTTGTTTGCATAATTGAGATAAATATAGTCCTTCATTCCTGTTGCTGAGCTAGGCCTCTCTTTCTTGCCTGTAATTCTTCCTCTTGAAAGACTGTTGTGTTTTGCAGCTGCCTGTGTTACTTCTGTAAATTTGGCCTTTGTTCCCCACCAAAACTGGGTATGTAAACATCTGTGGTTACATAACATACTGTACATGGTGTGGAAAATGAAGTCCTGACACACAGGAAGAGGCTCCATGTCTGGTTTTCCTTCTCACTTGTCTCCTTCCACCATGTCCAAGACCTTTCTCCACACAGACTGTATCAGCCTGCCTCCCCTTGCAGGCTGGCAGCTAGTTGAGTCTGTGCCTCTGTGTGCATACTCACCCCAAGCTCTGAATGCATTTAAAGGACCGCTGTAGTCTCCTCCTAGGGAAATAGACAGCTCTGGTGTAGTTTTAATAACAGGCAGTGGCTTAGGTTTTTTCCTGTGTGGGGGTAGAAACATGAAGCCTGCTCAAGCAGTGCTAAAGGATCGAGAACAGGCTGAAATGAGCGGTGTTCCCGACTCCAACATGAAGCACAGGACTCCACTCCGGGTTTTCCAGCTTGCTGCGAACCAGAGGCTCTCTTGCAGAAAGATCACATGTAAAGCCTTCCCCTTTGTAGTGGAAGAGCAGAGAGTGACAAGCTATTTCTTGCTTGTAAAAAAAAAAAAAAAAAAAAAAAAGGATTAAAAAAAAAGCAATGTACCGTCGGAGACATTGTGGATTTGCTCCCTAATTTTTCCTTTACCTGTGGCTCGGCGTAGAGAATTGTGCGGTGCTCCCTGAGGACTTTTCCCTGCTTTTTGCTGGAGTTACTTGGTGGAAACGGTTGGCTGAGATCACTGAGGAACGGGGCTCGCCTCTGGAACAAGAAAGTAAATCTGTTGGTTGTCTGCTTCGCTGGTTATGAATGTTTTCAGTCTTTGCTTTTTATGGTTCGCAGCCTGTGGCTCTTAAAGGAGAAGAAATATATTTAGGCTGTTCAGCTTTTTGGTATTTATTCATTCCTGGTGTTGTTTTCGTGCTTATTGAGGTGAGGTGTTATGTTCACATTCAGTTTTCTTGTCAGATTTTATCCGATGTTACGAAGTTTCAGTTTCTTTCATCGTGCTGTTCATCTCCTTTCCTTCTTGTCAGGCTCTATTTGTCAATTTTACATTTTGACATGTTTTCCATGCTTTTAAAATTGCCAAGATAGAAACAGAAACTGTCCACCGTGCACAGTGAGGCATTCGCTTGCTTTTAAACTCTCAAGTTTAGGTTTTGACTTTGAACTTTTCACTTGTGAGGTTAACAACATGTTCATCCCTGGGTCTACTGTTTATGTTTTCATATCAGATTTTATTTGTCTAACTGTATTTTGTCTCCACATGAAAAGACAAGCTTAATCTCAGCGTCTCTCCCTGCCTTACTTGTCATTTCCTCTCTCGTTTTGCCCTGACATGGCTGTGTTTGCTCCGGAGTTTAAACGGCAACAGAGGTTTCTAGATACACATCAAACCTCGCCAACCACAGACTAGTGAAATGAAAACAATGTTTCTTGTCGTGGTGTTAGCCAGTAACTTTAAGCGGTAGCAGTTTAGCTGACTTCACAAATACTAACTGGTCGGTTTTTTTTGCCTCTCTCTTTCTTTCTCTGTGAAAAATTGCAGAAGCGCTTCATTAAAGGGTTGAGGCAGTTCGGCAAAAACTTCTTCAGGATCCGGAAAGAGCTGCTGCCCAACAAAGAAACGGTAAGATGATTTATTTCTCTTTACACTGCTGAACTTTCTCTGTGCGTGGTGTGTGCATGGTGTGTGTGCGTGTGTGTATTTGTTTTGTCGCACTGAAACACGTTAAAGAAGGTTTATGTGGTTTGCTTGTAAATAACGGAACGTCAGAGCAGGTTTCAGCAACATTTATAGTGTGGTGTTTTGAGCATGGCTGGTTTTTAACCAGAGGCCTTATTGATAAGAAGTAAGTGCAGCCTGCCAACAACTTTGCTGCAGTATTATCAGATCTCTCCTCAGGCTGTCTGAGAAAAAAAAAAGTGTTATACCTGAGAAAAGAGAAGGCTAAATGTATTTTGCAGACAGCCACTGAAACTTAACAAGTGGCACACTGAACATTATTTAGCACCCTGTGTTAGCAAGTAGTAAACAAGTTGTGCAGATGTCATGGGAGCCACGGTGTTTATAGTACATTTCAGGTCTTTTTTTTAGTTTTGTGTTTTATATTTTCTCCAACTTTCAGAGCAGTTAACTCTAAAGTGCAGTATAAAGGCTTCCATAAAGATTAAAAGGCAGGTTACAATTGGAGCCTTAACAATAAACACAAAGGCTTGAAGAGAAAATCAAATTATGTTTACTATGTGGTACTGTCAAATTAAAGTAGACAGACGGCATAACTGAGATTACAGCACTTTCTTTTAAAGGCCCAGTCGATAATTTTTGATCGGGTAAATTCACAGATATAAATAAAGAGTTTGAGTTAAAGAAGATATAGGCTCCATTGTTTGCTAACATTGCTGATGTCATCAGAATTTATTAATAACTTATGTTTGGTTAAGTGTGAGCCCTCGTATTAAAATCAGTTGGTTTAAGAGTGAAAGTAGGTTACAAACCCGAGATGTGAATTTTGTTGGAGGGTTTCGCTTACATTTGGAACACAGATTATTGTGCCTGTAGCAATTCACTATTTGTTGTTCTTGTTGTTCCTGCGTTGTTAATTGTTGTTTCTTGGTAGATTTAAGGTTTTTCTGTCACTGACAATGCTTTTCATTGAGGGTGACAAAGTGATGCAATGTCTGTCATGCTTTAAGGAACTCTTGTAATTGTGTTATTTGCGTACACGAGCTGAGGGATGTTCCTCCCGACAGAGTTTCCCTCCTCTGTGTGCGGGCGTGATTGTGCGTGCGCGTTGATGTGTTAATCATCACTGACCGACTGTGTGACCTGTTTCATAGTACAAGTGGGTCAAGCCCAGGCCTAGCAATGATTAACAACAGTTAACCTTATTAAATTCAATTATTATGTAGAAAACAAAATATAGCCAACACCTACAAGCTGGCATGCAGCATTTTACCATAATCTTTGTATCATATAACTGCACAGGAAACACTCAATAGAAGTACTTCTTTTTTTTTTTATCTTGACTGTAATTGGCAGTAAAGGTAACATGTTGTACATGTACATGTTGCTTCAAAGGCCCCCACACCTTTGACTTAGCTATTAATTTATTCTTAGATATGCATTTTGATTCATAAAACAGTGCAGATCTTGCTGTTTCTGTGAGGCTGCTCCTGTTGGAAGTGTGCCGATACAGTGCTGACACAGACATCAAAGGAAAATCAAAGGTGTTTGTAATACTTCTCGCCTGCTTCATTTCCTTGTCTGCTGTGAGCTGAGGATATGTCAGCCCTGTTTCTCAAACGCCCCTACATATCTTGTAATATATTTTTTTTTACTCCAGAAGTCTTTAGTGTCACCTCCTTTGTGCTACAGATTTTTATTCCTCAAAACCAATCTCAACCTCTTGAATAAGAGATTAAAGTGTGTGAATACAGTTTCCTCACAGAGGTTTCTTCAATTATTTTTACTGGTTTTTGAAATATATGACTAGTCCAGTTGATTGGCTATAAAGGAGGTATTAATGCAATTCAACCTGGAGGGGGAGTCGACTTGGCAGGAGAGGTAATAGACCTCCTCCAGGATCTCGGCCTGCCACCACCACAGAGCAGAGAAAGATTAATTTTCCCCCTGCAAATGGAAAATAAACTGCCCTTTAAACATATAAAAAGAGGAGAAAATGACTAGAAGAGCAAGGGGAGGGCAGCGGCGACCGGAGGAGAAGGGGTAAGGTGGGGCGTTAGTTCAGTATAGACACTGAAAAGCCTGGACTGTTGCACAGGGAAAAGAAATGCTTATGATTGAAGTTTTCCTTCTTTGAATCTGTGCAAGTGATTGTCGATACCCTGAGAGGGCTCCATTTATTTTCTAACTTCTCATTCCCAAATCCTGTCTCCGGAACACAAGCACAACAGTATTTCAAGATATTTTAAGTCTGGGAAATTACACAGATTTTCTCATTATTTCCAGTCACAGACACATATTTCTGTTACTCCACTTGCTGCATGCCAAGCCATCAAAAAAAGACACATGTTGCAGAAATGGAGGTGTTCCTTCCCTAACTCATTGCCGGACCACTGTTGTCAAGCCAGAGTGCAGAACATAAAGCCTTTGGGCTAATATCCAGACGTCCAGTACAGTGTGTCCGCTCCTTTCTGTTCCTCCCACTAGCCTCTATTAGCTGTGCTGCCCCTGAAGCGCCAGCGCGGCTCAAACAGCCAATGCCAAGGGTAAGCACCCAGCGCTGTGTAAACACACCGGGCCTGACTAGCACTCAGGAATGCTTTATATAAAGTCACATAAAGGCCCAGAGGGGGAAGTGGGTGTGTCGTCTGTCCGTCTGCAACTGGCTTTGCTGCCACCATTTCCTTCACTCCAGAGAGGACATCGTGGAATACGAGCTTGCTGCTCCCAGTGTTTAAACAGCTAAATATGCTGAAATGGCAGATCACAGATAACTCTGCACCTGATATTTTCACTGGAGAGGTTTTCATAAAAATGTGGTTTGAGGGGATATCAACAGAGAGTGTTTGCTGAGCTGATTTGTATCAGCTACAGTTCTGTTTGCTGTGCAACTGAACAGGGAAATTGACAGTTGAAAATTAAATAAAATTAGTCTGCTTAAGTTTTGGCTTATTTCCACACAGGACAAACTGTTTCATTTGGGGGAAAAGGGTACAGCAGCTGACTTGCAAATGAAATGCTGTTAAGATATTAATATGCAAATACAAACATATTAACATACCTGGAAGTTAACTATTTTGGGGACAAGGCTATTTTCAGTGTTCAGTTACCTTTTTTTTCCCCCCACTGTGCTGAAAGGCACCAAGTAAAACATACATCACTAAGTAAAAACATTACTGCAAAATAAGCCCTTGCCTAAAACTGTATTCAGCACAGCTTCTGTCATTGCGTCTTATGAGGGAGATTATAAAACCGCATGAAAATTCAAGTAATTTATTTACTTTATACCCCGGTATCATTGTATTATGTATTTATAGATCATAAAAATGTTTCACAATAGACCTCAGAGCAACCATAATCCAATAAACTCAGTGTAACAATGTAAAACTATACAAGCATAGAACAAAAGCTTGGACTATGTGTGTATATTTATCGGTTCAGTTTTCCCTTGAGGCTCCATTTCTGCATCCTATTTTTTTCCCTCTTGTGACCACTCTGCTTTACTTCACTTTTAAATACATACATACGCACACATATATTAGCACAAAATTAGCACTGGCATAGCTGTCTAATTCTATTGTAGTTTTGCATTTTGTAAAAATCATGGGGGGAAAAAATGGATTTAAAAAAATAAGTTTATTCATATTTTAATATTACGGTCAGCTGGTGCTCACGCAGCAAAACATCAGCTGCAAGCCGTGTAAACTTGCAGGGCAGGAAAAAAAAAAGAGAATAAAACATCAAACTGATGCATAGAGATGTTTTTTCATGCTGCTGGTTCCTGCTTTGTTTTGGCATGGAGGTGGAAAAGACAGAGAGGCGCAGTGACAGTGTGTTAGAAAGGCTAGCACAGATGAAGCCACAGTGCGTATTTGGTTCGTGTTAACATCACGAGTCAAACAAATGTCCTCAGATGGCTGTTGGAGTCCAACTGCTGGACAAGTAGCAGCAATCATTTGACAAATTTAACTGTAATTATTAGTCACACTTGTCTTGATTTAGGAGCCTCTTATGCTTTGTATTGTAATGTTGTTGTATTGTTGTAAGCTTTAGATTGTGTTTGGTGACCGTACAGGATATAAAAAGTCACAGTGGCATATCAGGACATATGGCCATGTGGGCGGCCTGAGCTGGATGTCTAGTTTTTAAATGATGTGTTGAGCACGTCTTGCAGCATCTTGTTCTCTCTGAGAAAAGAGAGCACTCGCCCCCCCCCCAACCCCCAGGCCCTGTCATTTACAGGATGGCCAACAGGAGAACAGCGTTCTCAACACAACCTCACAGCAGATGCTTGCCCTGGTACAATCTGTACAAACGTCAAGTTGAATTCATTGCCATGTCCTTAGCTTAGCAGCCAGAACCTTGGGGATGAGTGTAATTATAAATACTTTGGTTCAAACACTAATTAAACCAGCTACAGGGGCCTGGTCCAGTTGGCAACAGCTGTCAGCGGTGTGACAGAACAGCTTCCGTGTTTGGTAAATGAAATAACTTGTTTAGGCAGTGAAATCGCTGTCGGCTGATGGAAGCTCAACCAGCATGTATTGATGTTCTTTTAGCAGACCACAGGCAATTTAGCGCGGGCTGAGTGTAGGCAAAATCTTTTTTCAGCCTAATAGATGGAGCTCAGAGAGCCCGAGCTTGCTGCGTAATTGAGTTCTTTGGTAGGCTTCATGTTGTGGTTTTTGGGGACTAGCTTATCAGCAGAACACACAGGATCGACCCTCCAGCGAAAAAAGGCACTGTTGCCATCCAATCTGCTTTCATCGGCAAAAGCGCTTACAGCAGGGAAAACACAAGTGCTGATTCTTCAGCATGTGCATCCCTGACCTGTGAAAGCAGAGCTTATTCAGTCATTCTCCAGCAGAAAGGCTCCACGCAGCAGGGAATGGCTGTCTATTTAACCGCCTTTCACATTCACTCTGCTCCACCAGCCAAGGTCCTTTCACTGTTGGGTTGCCGTCGTCCGCCGCTGGGCTTAAAGGCATCGCTGTGCTGCAGGTCTATTTTTGAATCTACTACATACATGGTGCCTGATACCTTGAATATTTGACCTGTGGATTTTATTTCACAAAAACTCTTTGTGAAATCGTGCAGCTTCCGAAATAGGATTAAAACAGGAATTAAAAAGCTATATATATAATTGTGGAAAAGAGAACTTGAATCAGTTTCATAAAGCTCAGAGTCAAAAAAGGACACCACTACTATTTAGTTTAAAATGTAATTTGACTTCAGTTCTTCGGGAACTGAAGTTTTAGAGCATAATTTTGATGTCATCTGTATCCATAAAAGATCATAGATACTTTAGTAAGAATGCTGTCAGAAGACTTAAGGTAAATAAGCATGCTTTTTTCACTCCACAACTTGTTAAA
Source organism: Toxotes lorentzi (assembly GCA_037833715.1). NCBI lineage: Eukaryota > Metazoa > Chordata > Actinopteri > Toxotidae > Toxotes > Toxotes lorentzi. The sequence goes on along the minus strand of JBBMJY010000012.1, from coordinate 11,166,317 downwards.
TGGCCCTGTAGGCAACACAAGTATGCTTCAGGCCCGCTTAACCACGTAAGTGTTTGCAAAGTTACCACAGTTAGAGTCTGCATGGGGATGATAGAAAAGTCAAGCACCACTCACTGAAACGATACACTGCACAACCTGTCATGGGCGATGAAGAATACCAAGTCCAAGGGTCGAGCACATACATAATTAAACCCTGGTTTGATTTAGCTCTGAGAAATAAATTCCCCTTCACCTCACTGAAATGAATCAGGAAGCAATCCTCCCTCCTCCGGCTGCAGACTGTGGAGGAAGCAGGAGGAGCACAGGTTCATGCTGCACTAATGGATGTTTACACAACTCACTATCAGCCACCAGAGCCCAGAAATCACATGCTCCCTGCGCTTTCTTCTCCCCCCGGCTGCGGCTAAACTGCCTTACATTTTTAGCTGAGATTTTATTTGTCGAGAGATTTTTAGGAAGGGTTGTGGTTAGATTCGAGGTTGATTGTCCATTGTTATCCTCTGCTAGCTCTTTATTCCTCCCTCTCGGCTCTCCTCCACACTCGCCACCCCCCCTCCCCTCCTCAGCTCTCCCCTGTTCTCTCCTCCTTCCCCTGCTCTAGCCAGTAACGGCCTTAACCGTTTGGCTTCATGTCAAAGCAGGGGCCTTTTGTGGCTCTGTCACAAATCTGCCAGGAAAAACAGAAACCATCTGTTCAGGCCTGGGCCTGAGAGGGGATGAGGGTGTAAATACATGAGTTTAGCCCTCGCCCTCAGCCCTGCCCACGCTCACAGGACCACCAAGCCCAGTAGTGGATCCTGCACTCCCACCCGCAACCATAGTTTACTCTGCAGGGGTTTCATGGTCAACCTTATTAAATCTCAGGAAGATAAGATGGCTTAAAACACAGAAACTGAGTATAAAACTGAAAATGATCATATCAGAAATTATTTTTATGAATTGTAACACTTGTAAAAATCCTAGTATCCAGAAACTGTGGATATATTTTCCTCTATTACCTGTTGACTCCTCTTTTTAATTGTACTTCCCCTCACAGAGGTATCAGTTTATTTGGATAAGGTTAAAATAATTTCTTTAAAATATCTGTGTATCTATACAAATGTATCTGTACACCATAAGTGGGCTTTTGTATGCTTGGCCCTAAATACAGACAAATTCTTGAATATAATTACAGTTATTCAGCAGTGCTTCAGCTATTACTCTAAAGAGTGCAGATTATTTTTGAAGTAATTAATCAGTAACAATAAATAAGGTAAACGGTAAAGGTAAAGTAAAATAGCTGCATGATGGATGATAGTCTTGCCATGTTTCTCATGGTTGAATGCAAAGGAAACATTGCTGTATGTAATTTTTGAACTCTGTTTCCATTTCACACTTACATACTTGTATGTAGACAACCATTTTAAGTGGCAATAACTGGAATGGAGGCCCTGAGTGTTGTGATAGGAGGGTAAGCCCTTTCCTTGTCGGATAATCCACCGGCCAGAAAGCTCCTGCAGATGGAAGCAGTCTAAAACGCCTTATAATACTGAGCTTATGTTGTCACTATCTCATGTTCTGCGGAGCAGCAGCACACACTGTACTGCTCTGCAGTGATTTAGTGAACTGGGGGGAAATTATGGTGCGGAGGCCAGGGCCAATCTAGGTTTCTGTTTCCAGCCTTTCCATGAATTTTTACTGGATGCAGGTGAACTGCTTTTAAAATGCAGGTTGAAGGAATTGTTTCAGGTTCGCTGTCGTCTTCATTTCACAAAGAAATGGCAACTTAACTTGGAAGCCTCAGTAGGTGCAAGCGTACTCGCTGGCTAAACACGCTGTCAGGGAGACAAAACAGAAGGTAATGAAAGTTAAAGTGTTGCTGCAGGCATATGGTGACTATGAAAGAGAAAAGTACACAGTCAGTGAGAGGGATCGGGGAGGTATGTGGCTTCAGAGGAACCAAATTTGACATGCAGGCAGGCTCAGAGAGGTAATCTGTCAATCTCCCTTTGACACTAATTTACAGCACAAAGCCTCTGTCAACCACAGGAATGCCATGTTCATCTTCGGCTGCACTTCACTCACAGACATCATACATAACTCGTCTCCACATTTAAAGTCCTTGCCTGTGATATCTCACATCCGTCTTTCCTTTGTCCACTTGACTGCTCTCAGACTTTATGTTGGTGAACTATAAAGGCAAAATATAGAAAAAACATTATAATAAGTTCTATTTTTGTTAGCAATATTCAGGTTATTTAGTTTTTTTCTTGTCATATCACCGGAAAGAACATTTCAACTCAACAAATTTAGTCTTAATTTGTTAAGCTGCTTCTTTTGTTTTCCTCTTTCCATTGACATCCGCCCATACCAGCTCATCAGTGCACCTGTTAATTCACATTCAAAAGCCCAAGCTAATGTTTTCATTGGCCCCTGCCTAATGTAATGGTACTTGACACAGTGTAAGTGATGGAGAGGCAGGGTGACCTTTTCCTGTGTCTGCCAAGCTGTTGTTGAGGCCGTGTAGTTGTCAGCCTGCAGCGAGGAGGCAGAGAGGCACTGCTGAGAACAGTCATTAAGCACAGAGCAAAGCCAGCGCTCGGCACCACTCAACACTTTTGATCTGCACATTTCAATTAGATTTCACATCAGGACGCCTGCCTTCCCTCAGTTAGCACCTGCGCCCTGCCTCCCCAACTGGCTGGCCAGGCTGAAGAGGGAGGCACACGGGAAATGACTAGAAAGTTCTGTTACTGCCTAAAATAGATGCACAAACACATGGCAACATATTAGAGCTTTTAGCAGACTTAATAATCATTAGCTGCTCTGTTCTTGCTGTGAGCATGAACAAAAAAAAATGTTTTCAGGGCTATTTGAAAGGTCTGTAAATGCTCCATAAGTAAAAAGAAGTAAAAAATCTGTCCTTCTTCGTTTTAAGAGAGTCCTACTGCTTTGTCTCTGCCGAGCTCCTGAATGTGGATTTCATCCCACCGCTCCACATGTGTCCATCTGCAGAAGTCTCGAGGTCCAAAAAAAAAAACCCTTCACAAGCTGTGGGGCTTAGAACAGTTTGACACTGGAGCAGAGGCTTTGCTATAACACGGTGCAGCACCTCAGTTTAGCCTGAAATTTGAGAAGGTTTCATTGAGCTCCAGCAATGCTTTGCCTGATATGATGGAGTCCTACAGGCACTGGTAGATATGAATTTCCCCTAAGAGCCATATGAAGGGAGATCTTAATAAACTGGCCTGAGCCCACTGAGTGGGGCATTTTCTGCCAATCAAAATGCAATTCAGAAAGACTTAACTAGTTCCTTAATGTCAGATACTCGCATAGCTTAGCGATAAAGGAACAACCCCTGGACAATCCCTGTGATTTGTCACAACAAACATCAAGAAGCCAACTAGCCCCCAAGTAGTTTTGTGACTCATGAGATAAGGAATAGGAAATTAAAGCTGCAATTACTTTGTGTTTGAAGTAATACCAGCCTATTACACTTTGAAATTGCTGGCTTTGTTACCATGCTATTTTCCGTTGTTGTTAAAATAGAGTTGAGCGCAAAAGCTTTTTATAGCCATTTAAAAATGTCCACCGTTTAATCAAATCCTTTCCTGCCATTGTTTGTTTTGGTACATTTTGATAGAAGATTTTCAGCTGTTGCTGAGAAGCCGTTAATGCATTTTAGAGAGCAATGCACTGACTAATTTATGTCAAGTTTCTCGGCCGAAGCGCAGTAGGCAAACAATCAATAGCCATTAAACCCTGGGAGCTTTGTTGAACAGCAGTTTAACAGACCTCAGACAGTAGATGGGTGCCCTCTGGGCTTTAAAGATTACAGGTGACTTACTGCTCACCCAACAGTCACAGCACACCTTCATGAATTTGTTATAGGACTAGCGGAGGACCGCTAACAAGTGAGAGTTCACGGGGTGGGGGTGTGTGGGGGGAGCTGGCAAGGCCCCACAGGAAACTACATAATTGTCCCTGACTCCTGTCGCCAATTTTCAAGACTTGTGTATTATGGGGGTGGCCGGAAAGCAGCAGTTAATATGCACAGGCTGCCTCAGCAAAGTGCTCTCTGATCCATGATTGCATGCGTTAATGTTTCAGTTGGGTATTGATTTCCTGGCGGCCTTTTGTACACTGGATTTATCCGCTTCGCTCACTGGCAAGCGCGCCCCTCCGAATGTTTGATTAAAGTTCAATTGACTCTTCCAGTGAAGGGGCGAGGAGCCATTTCACTCCCTATTTGTAGCGCCAAAGCTCTGCCTGACATGTTCTTTTGTTCCCTTTCAAGCTCCTGCCACCCAGGCAGCCACCAATGCACTGATCCTAATATCCCTGCATTCAGTGAGCCTCCTCGCCTAATCCTGGGACAGACAGGGCCGCAGCACAAACATGCCCGGCCAACTTCAAATCCTGGCATGGACTGACCCGCTCCATGGCCTTTCACTGTGAAATACTCTGCTTTCTGCTAGTGTTTTTATTCCACATATTTTATTCAACCTAGCTGCAGAGAAATCCCAGTGACAGTTTTCCGATTTTTCAACAACTTTGACAAATAGACCTTAAATCCTTTTAATTCGGTGACCTCTTTAAAGTCAAGTGATGCCTTCGCCGCATTACAAATACACGTGTTTGTGTTCTTGTTATACATTTCCCTTGTTAACAGCGTTCGTTTCGGGTTTCATTACAGGGTGAGCTAATCACCTTCTACTACTATTGGAAGAAGACCCCCGAGGCAGCCAGTTGTCGAGCCCACCGCAGGCACCGTCGCCAGCCCGTCTTCCGCCGCATCAAGACACGAACTGCTTCGACTCCTGTCAACACTCCGTCACGTCCCCCCTCCAGCGAGTTTTGTACGTATATTTGACCCCTTGAATGGCAGCTGAGGGGAAAAAGGGAAACATTATCTTATCGTCTGTTGTTGGAGCGATGTATGTGAAGTGTTTTTTTTCTTTGTCTCTTTTCCAGTGGACCTCAGCTCAGCCAGTGAAGATGACTTTGACAGTGAAGACAGCGAACAGGAGCTGAAGGGCTACGCTTGCCGCCACTGTTTCACTACCAGTAAGGCACACACGTTCCTTTTACAGACACTCGAGCTCTTCGTATGGACTCGTTTAGTTATTCCTGTCCTGATTGGGATCAGTGTGAGCCTTCACAAAGCAGCGCTGTGTGACAGATGGGCATCAGAAGATGTCAGAACTAATTTGATCAAATCAGACATGAGCCCACTGCTCGTTCACTCTCTCCACCTCATTATCCTTCCCCTCTTTCCACACAGCTGGCTCCCAGTGCCAGGCCCCCATCTGATCACACTTAGCTTACTGCCATCACAACAAGACTGGCTAATGGCTTTAGCTTTATAGCATTAACCTATACAGACCTTATTACCGCATTACTCAAAACTGAAATACAGTGTGTATAATATCTTATTAGATGTTACACTAAAAAAAAGTTACTTAATGACATTCTCTACCTTAGGCAATGTTGCTGTACTTGTCTGATAATTTTTGTGTGTTGTCTATACTCCTCGCCACCTCAGAGAGTGTGTTGTTTCACAACTGTAAATGGCTTTCCTCAGCCTCCAAGGACTGGCACCACGGGGGCCGGGAGAACATCTTGCTGTGCACAGACTGCCGCATCCACTTCAAGAAGTACGGTGAGCTGCCCCCCATCGAGAAGCCTGTGGACCCGCCACCATTTATGTTCAAACCTGTCAAAGAGGAAGAGGATGGACTCAGCGGGAAGCATAGCATGAGGACCCGACGGAACCGAGGCTCGGTGCGCACACACTCTTGCTCCCCATCTCTCTCTCTCTATTTTCACCTTCAGGAACTATAGCCTCAGAGTTGTCCCTGGAGTAATGCAGAGCCAGACTACAAAGCAATACGCTTATCATCTCTAGATCAGTAGTACAGGGACAGTGTGGACGAGTATTTTTACATATATTTTGTTTTATAAAACTATTCCAAAAATTTTAGATCTGCTTGTTTTATGTCCGTCTTCACTTCTTCTATCCAAATAATACGGCACGCTAACACTGGTCATTATTTATCCTGACTCTGTTGGTTGTCAATAGATGTCAACGCTACGAAGTGGTCGTAAGAAGCAGACAGCCAGTCCTGATGGCCGAGCCTCGCCTACCAACGAGGATTTGCGCTCCAGCGGGCGTACTTCACCCAGCGCGGCAAGCACTGACAGCACTGACAGCAAGACAGACTCCATGAAGAAGCCAAGCAAGGTAAACACAGCAAAGACTCACCAAAACCTTGTTTTTCTACGCACGTGTATCTCTGTGAAATGTACCATAATGGGTCTGCTGCTTTGGCTCCGCAGAAGATTAAAGAAGAGGCTCCTTCACCTATGAAGAGTGCCAAACGGCAACGCGAGAAGGGAGCTTCAGACACAGAGGAGCCCGAGAGGGCCAGTGCCAAAAAGTCCAAGACACAAGTGAGTCTGTGGTCTTTGTTTTGCCTATCCTTGTGTTTCAGTGGAATGCATAGACATGATGTCATGATCCTCATCCTTCTCTCTCCTCTGTCCCTCAGGAGCTGAATCGGCCAGACTCACCCTCAGAGTGCGAGGGGGAAGGGGAGGGAGAGGGCGAGAGCTCTGATGGGCGCAGCATCAATGAGGAGCTTAGTAGCGATCCCAAGGACATTGACCAGGACAACCGGAGCTCCTCTCCGAGCATCCCCAGCCCCCGTGACAATGAGAGCGATTCAGACTCCTCTGCCCAGCAGCAGCAGCTCCTGCAGAGCGGGCACCCTCCAGTCATCCAGTGTCAGCCAGGCACCTCAGCAGCTTCCTCTGCGCCTCCTCCACCTACGACCTCAGCCCCTTCACTGCCCCCACAGGTCTCCCCCACAGCGGCCTCCGTCTCTCTACCTCCCCAGCCTCTGCCTCAGGCTAGCCCAATGTCTCTTATCCAGTCAGGAGCGTCCCTCCACCCTCAAAGGCTTCCCTCTCCACATTCACCTATGACTCAGGCTCCGCCTCCTGGCCCCTCAGTCCCACCTCAGTCATTACCCAGCTCGCATCACGGGCCCATGCCTCCCATGCCACATCCACTGCAGCCTGGCCCCTCACACATGCCTCACCCTCACGCCATGCCCCCTCAGGGCTTCCCTGTTGGTCAGTCTCAGGTCCCGCCCCTGCCAATCTCTGGCCAATCACAGCAGAGGCCGCACACGCCTCCTTCCCAGTCCCAGTCATCTGCTCAGAGTGGAGGCCAGCCTCCCAGAGAGCAGCCCTTACCCCCTGCCCCATTGTCCATGCCTCATATCAAGCCCCCACCAACCACACCCATCCCTCAGATATCCAACCCACAGTCCCACAAACACCCACCTCACGTGTCTGCACCTCCATTTCCTCAGATGCCTTCAAACCTGCCTCCACCTCCTGCCCTCAAGCCCCTCAGCTCTTTATCCACCCACCATCCTCCATCAGCACACCCACCTCCCCTTCAGCTCATGCCACAGGGGCAGCAGCTTCAGCCTCCCCCAGCCCAGCCTCCGGTTCTCACCCAGTCCCAGAGCCTCCCACCATCAGCCAGCCACCAGCCTCCCCCAGCCCCACCACTGCCACCCTCCGCAGCAGCCTCACACCCCAACGGGCCACCGCAGCCGCCGTTCTCGACCCATCCTTTCGGTACAGTTCTACCTCCAACCGGCCCTCCCTCATCGTCATCCAACTCTATGCCTGGCTTACAGCCTCCATCTTCCTCTGCTCCATCCTCCTCCATTTCCATGCCACTCCCTGCCTCAGTCACTTGTGCCGGCCCTGGCCCAGCACTGCCACCAGTACACATCAAAGAGGAGCCTTTGGATGAGTCAGAAGAGCCAGAGAGCCCCCCGCCCCCACAGAGAAGCCCCTCTCCAGAGCCTACTGTCGTCAATACACCCAGCCATGCCAGCCAGTCGGCACGGTATGTCTACAAACACCTATTTTGACCCGAACACTATCTTAAAAGAGAAAAACACACACCTGCTCAAGCTTTTATTCATCAGAAGTCTGTTGAGCTGCTTACTGTCTTGTCTGGGGAGTCTGATTAGCTCTCAAACACATCCAACAACAAAGAGTCTCTGCCTTTAGGTTTTAAGGCTTTGATGTAGGCAACAAATCAAATGTCCTCAGCAAAACAGGCATCCAAGGCCACAATTAGCCTTGAGCTCAGAGTGGCTGATGGCTAGGAATTATCAGGGATGGAGAGCAGGGAGATTAATTACAGTGAGATGTGAGTGAACTGAGGCATCTGAATATGAGTATCTGTAGTTGCCTTGCGCTTAAGTGGCTCTCAGACTGCCAATGAATAGCAATGAGGATTTTAATACATACTCAGCGTAGCAGAAAAAGTGAATGCCGAGGGAGTTTGTTTCCTTTTGAATAATGGACCAGTGTAAGCTAATACAAGCTGTCTTTTCATCTAATGGGACATTATCCTGCCATTCTACATGCAGAGTTGAAGACGAATATAATTGTTTTATATATTAATATATATAACTCTAGCCTATTTTGCTATTATTTACTAAGAAGTATTTATGAACTGGAACATAATTCAGTTTTTCTGAGTGAATGTTGAATGTGTTAAATGTTTTTGGGTTTTTTTCTGTACCATGACCACAGGTTCTACAAGCACCTGGACCGGGGTTACAACTCGTGTGCTAGGACAGATTTCTACTTCACTCCCCTGGCTTCATCCAAACTGGCCAAGAAACGAGAGGAAGCCTTGGAGAAAGCCAAGAGAGAAGCAGAGCAGAAAGCACGGGAGGAGAAGGAGAGAGAGAGGGAGAGGGAAAAAGAGCGAGAAAGAGAGCGGGAGCGAGAGAAGGAAGCCGAGAGAGCTGCGGTGAGTGATTTGGTCTGTCTCCATTTTGTTTGGCAGTGGTTTCATTTTTAAATCGTACTAAACATGGTGTTTCTCCCCTCACAGAAAGCCTCCAGTTCCTCTCATGAAGGCAGAATGGGTGAACCTCAGATGGCCGGCCCCGCCCACATGCGTCCACCCTTCGACGGCCCCCCCACTACGATTGCAGCTGTGCCTCCGTACATTGGCCCCGATACCCCTGCGTTGCGCACCCTCAGCGAGTACGCCCGACCCCACGTCATGTCCCCCACCAACAGAAACCACCCCTTCTTTGTATCCCTCAATCCCGCAGACCCACTGCTGGCCTATCACATGCCCAGCTTGTACAACGCTGACCCGGCCATGCGGGAGCGCGAGCTGCGAGAGCGGGAGATGCGTGAGAGGGAGATTCGCGAGAGGGAGCTGAGGGAAAGGATGAAACCTGGTTTCGAGGTTAAGCCTCCAGAGATGGACACACTCCACCCTTCTACAAACCCCATGGAGCACTATGCCCGGCACGGGGCCATCGCGTTGCCTCCCATGGCCGGCCCTCACCCTTTCGCCTCCTTCCATCCGGGCCTGAACCCATTAGAGCGTGAGCGACTGGCCCTCGCTGGGCCCCAGCTGCGGCCAGAAATGAGCTACCCAGAGCGGTTGGCTGCAGAGAGACTCCATGCTGAGAGGATGGCCACAGTGGCCAATGATCCCATCGCCCGTCTACAGATGTTCAATGTTACGCCACACCACCACCAGCACTCACATATTCACTCCCATCTCCACCTCCACCAGCAAGATCCCCTACACCAAGGTAAAAGAAAGCCCTGCTTGTATAAATAAATGCCTCTTCACCACTGTTATAATTAACACAGTACAACCAAGGAAATTATAATAAAATATTTTGAACAGTGACGTTCAAAATATTTTACCTATTTTAGGGAAACTAAATACTGCTACTGCTCATCATTTGGTAAAGTTACATTGTGTAAAATGTTTGTCTTTATTTGTGCAACACCATTGTTGCTGTAATTTATTTTATAAATGGGAAGACTGATAAATCAATCTGAAACCTATGCAGACATATTCAGCATGTTTGTACATGTTTTGTAAACACTTATTCCAATGAATTTTCTAAATGGATATATGAATGTTTTAGCTTCATGTTTTATTGTGATATTTGTGATCATATGAATTATTATATAATTATACATTTTGGAAGGGAAAGGGACATTTTTACTATCAGCACAGAGATAAGAGCTGTATACAAACCACTGGTCAGTTGTTTTGAAATATATTTCAACACAAACAGTTAAGGACCAAGATTAGAACCTTTGGGTGCTTGACTAATTAATTATAACCTTTTTACTGTTAACACTGGATTATGCAGCAATTTTAGGACACAAATTCCTCTGTTATTTAAACTTTTAGCAAGAAATATGTTCCGGATCGAATATGTTTTTATAAAAAAAAAAAAAAAGATCTTTGGCACAGATAAGAAGCATCTGCACTTAACAGGATGTTGTTTTCAACCGTGTGGTGAAAGGTTATGAAACGTTTATTTAAAACGCGTTTGTTTGAATAAACAGGATACAGTGAAATAAATGGTAGATGATAAAGATGTAAAGCAAGAGTTAAAGTCACCTGATTATTTCTGAGCAGGTTAAATGTAAAATAAGGAATTTAAGAAGATGAAACTAGATTTTTGAGGAGGTTAATATTAGTTAACTATATTTTCTAATATATTGTATAGCGCATCAGCTTGTAATTTGAATCAAGTTGTTTGTACATAAATCCAGTTATAATAACACTCTAAAGAGTGAAGAAAAGGGAACTTTTTACCATATGATCTGAAACGCCACCTCATATTTTATTCTCTCTGCAGGAATGTTCTGCACTGACATATGAGATGGGATTAAAGTGTGTTACATCTTCATTAGGTTTCTGATAGAGCCAGCAGATGCTGTACAGTGGATAAATATAGTAAAGGTGTCCCTGCACTCTTTTGGTCAACCTAGAGAGGAGTAACATAATATTAAGCTGCGTATCACTAATGTCTGTAGCATGCACTGTCTGTGATACACTATCTTGCAATGAGTGTGCCCTGAACCTAAGACTCTGACACCCAGAAGGTGGTGGTGAATGTCTTGTGTGTCCGTCAGGTTCTGGGGCCCATCCACTGGCAGTAGATCCCCTGGCAGCCGGACCTCACCTGGCCCGCTTCCCTTACCCGCCCGGCGCCATCCCCAACCCTCTCCTCGGCCAGCCGCCGCATGAACACGAGATGCTGCGCCACCCAGTCTTCGGTAGGCTGTCGGCCAATATCAGCTCTCATTAACGACAATATCGCATCCAGTCCATCAATCCGCCAGATTCCCTCATCAGATGTTTTGCTTGTGCCTCCTCCAGGTACTCCATACCCGCGGGACCTACCAGGAGGTCTGCCACCGCCCATGTCTGCAGCCCACCAGCTGCAGGCCATGCATGCCCAGTCAGCTGAGCTCCAGAGGCTGGCCATGGAGCAGCAGTGGCTCCACGGACACCATCACATGCACGGAGGACCACTGCCTGGCCAGGAGGACTACTACAGGTCTGATTAGCAACAGAAATTAGACTGGAGAAAAAAAAAAAACATTTAGATAAACTGAGTTTGTGTACCTCAGATTTTCCAAACATTAATACTTGATGTTGTTTGTGTTCCAGCCGGCTGAAGAAAGAAAGCGACAAGCAGCTGTAACGGGCCGAGGGAGGCAGCGACTGACAGGTGCAGGACACAGGAAGTTGTTACAGAGCGGTCTTGCAGAGGCTCTCCGGAGTCCTCTGGACACATTCAGTTTCGAAGAACGGAAAAAGGCCAAGTGGATCGTCTGAGAATTCTTCTGATATTCGGTTTTTGTTCTTGTCAAGGACTTTTTTTTAATTATTATTTTTCAAGACATTGACTTTCTTTGGTATATAGCCAGTAGTGACAACGTCCTCAAGACTCCTGCATGACAAGCTTCCCTGACGTTTTTTTGTAGGTGCTAGAACAAGACACTGTGCTTATCAACAACAACAACAACAACAAAAAAAAAATGACAAGACCGGTCAGGCCGTTTATTGAAAAATAACAAGTGCTATCTTAAATTCAACATTTATTTTAATACATTGTTGGAGGTTTTTCATAATTTTAAGAAAAGCTACCGCATGGCGTTTTTGAGTCTGTAAATAGTATATATAAACATATAATTATTATTATAATTATTATTATTACTAGGTGTGGACTCCAAACCAAGTCGTTTCAACCTCCAATATAATTGTTTTGAAGCATTATCCCTTGTTTCAGAGGGGAGCACCATGGCATTATATGAGCAGTTTCCGAGAGATTTGCGGTTCAGTTGTGACGTTCCTCTGACATCACTGTGTTAGATTTAGTCCCACATACACTATGTAAACCATAAACCTGTCACGCCCAGCACGTCTATTCACCACACACCTTCGACACGCAGCGGGTTGTCAGAATGTGTAAACTCAACATGTTGAGTTGCTGATTTGAAACACTTGAAGAGGTGACGCGGTCGTCGCCGAGGCTTCTGTGGGGTGCACGCCGAAGCCGCAGATTAAAAACAGAAAAACAAAAGTTTGCACTGAAAGAAGATCCTTGAGCTCCACTCGATTGGTTTTATCCATTTGTTTTAAATCAGTATTTAAGTCAAAATGGAGGACACCTTCTACTTTTTTCTTGTTTTTACAGAGAATGATTTTAATTACAATTTTTAAAAAAAACGTGGACTCCAGAAACATATTTGGCTGACCTGAAGAAATTCAAAATTGCTTCCAGTTCTTTTTTTAAATTATCGGGGCCTTGACTTCTAATATTGACACTCGCGATAACAGGAGCCTAACAGGACTTTAGGATTGTTTTAAATGTGTGAATGCTTGTGAGTCGGTGCTAGTTTGTGTTGTGGTGTCCCCCTTTCTTCATCTGGTCCAGTCATCCATGTTTGTTGCAGGGCTCATATCTGACCGAGTCGTCCTCCAGCTAGGCTGTAATAATGTTCACTGTGACACTAGAGGGGGCCTGCCGATACGTGACCACCAGTACGCAGAGGGTTGATGATTGTGTGTGTGTGCGTGTATTGTCCTCACAATGTTTTCATATGTCTTGGTTCCTTAGGGAGATACACGGGCTCCTGGGCCTCAGGAGTGGTGTGTTTGTGTGCCACTGACTGTTACACGTAGTGTTGACCTGTCATACCAGTGCACATGAGCCCAAGTTTTACTTCTTCTTTTCTCTTTTTTAAATTCATGACATACGTTCTGCATTTGTTCCATGCACTAAGACTGTTGAAACTGTCATGAAATTCAGAAAACTGTGGCTATCTTTTTTTTTTTTTTTTTTTTTTTTTTTTTTCCCTTCCTTTTTTTTTCTCTCCAAATAAAGACCCCTTCCTCCCCCTCAAAAACCCTCCTCTCTTTTGTTGGAGCCCCCCC
>JBBMJY010000012.1:11104513-11152923 GCA_037833715.1 Toxotes lorentzi | reverse complement strand
TTTTTTTTTTTTTTTGAAGGCCGGGAAGAAGGTTTGTAGTTGGTTCCTGGAATGAGGATGGTGGAAATGTTAGGGAAGTTGGGAAAAGGTGGGTGTTTTTTTTTTTTTTTTTTTTTTTTTTTTTTTTTTAATTCATTTTTTATTTTATCCAAATGAAGAAACTTTACTTGCATTTAAAAGTCATCATATCTTCTGTTGGAGCACTATAATTTACATTTAAAAGGTTGCTAACATCATTAAGTTCACGCCCCCTTTTTTAAAATCCAAAAAAGTCTTTTAAGCCCTGACAACAACCTGTCACTCTGTCTTGCCCATCTCCCACCATTTCCTGTCTCTCTTCTGACGACGTACTCCTCATCATCACCATCCCCATCCTTTGCCTCGTTTTCCTGATGGTTCCCTTGCCTTTTACTCCCTCTTTTTGTGTCTCCAAAACCTTTGATGTTAAGTGTTGTCAATGGTTTAGCTTCTTGTTTCAAAGCGGCAATAGCAGAATGTAAATTCTGACTGCTAAGATTTATATATATACTGGTATCTTGAAGCTTATTGTATATATGAGTAGTCGCCATGGGATGACACAATGTAAACAAAAAGTAGAAATAATAAGAAAAATTGTGAGTCCTGTGTTCTCTCCATTTGAGTATTTTGTAATTTTTTTGAAAAATTTGTGGAATTAAAATAAACGACTAAGTTACACCACAACGTACGCCTTCATCTTTTCTTGTGCCTCCTGATACGTCAGTGAATCCCGTGTCTCTTTGTGAACGCAGTTGTTTTGTGTGCTGAGGCAGAGCAGACTGCTAAATCCCAGCAGCTGTGAGACACAATAATCCTGTTTAAGGGTAAAAAGTTTTGATTGCTCCGTGCTCATTGGCTGAATGGAAAAGAAAAGAAAAGAGAAACACTCCTAATTCCCTCTGTTTTTTTTGTTTTTTTTGCATTTGTGAAATGTAATTCTCCAGCTGAGCAGAGCGACTGTTGCCGGGGTGTGTTTTGATAATACTCATGTCCTACATTTGCTCTTGAATAATAGAATTTTTGCTTGACGGGAGAAATGTGTTACAGAACACATCAAGCATTCCTGTTTCATGTTTTTTCAGCATCCCATTTTCTCAGCTTCACAAACACTGGGCTTTAAGAGATCACCCCAGCAGCAGGTAGTGAATCTCAGAGCTGAATATTGCACTGCTGTGGTATAATAACATCAAAGCCAGGCTAAGCCAGAAGGAACACCTACTCAGGCTGAGATGCCTTGCTATCAGTGGGGCTGGGCTGTCATTTCATCCTGTGTGTGGGGAGTGATAGACCAGCAATCTGTGATGGTGTGCCGCAGCGATGGCTGTCATTTTGAGAGGGAGCTATTATTCTGCTGCTGCTCTCTGAAATGATGTCCTGTCCTCGGGAAAATCGAGGTTCCTTGGATGCTCTATCCTGGGGCTGTCATGTGACGGCCGCCTTGTGAGGAGGTGCTGCTTGTTGTTGCCGGCTCGCCTCACCTCCCCATAAGATACAACAAGACGTCAGAGCCGAGCCGAGCGGTGCTGGCTGGTTGAATAATTCATCTCCCCTCCTCCTCCTCCTCCTCCACACCGGCAATGAAGCGACTGTGACTTGTGTCAACTCAAATCCTTCTCATAATGCTGTGTGTACCCCTCAGGCAGGCACACAGGGATACATAGTCTCAAAAAAATCTGCTCTCTCTGTCTGAATAGCAATATGTCTTGTGCTGTTCCCGCAGTGTTATTGTGTTTGTTGCAGCAGGTCTCGGACACAGAGCTTCCTCATCTCCTCCGTCCTCCTGTCTTTTCTTTCGCTCCACTGTTCCTGCCTGCAGAGTGAGATGCTCAGCGGCAGAGAGGAGCCTACATGCTATTAGTGCATTCAGTCGGAAGGTAGCTGTGTTCTTTCAGCGGGTAGCTCTGTGGCTGCCCTGTAGCCGAGTGGGGCCGTGTTTATCTAAAAAAGAGATGTGTTGACACAGAAAGCAAATCTGCAGGGGGGGATTCATTCCTCATCCACTGTCTGAATTAGATACAAGGCACATGATACTAGATATTTTATGCCTGGTATTCCCCCCCAAAAAATAAAAACACATCACCTTGTTTGTTAGTTTAATGTGCTTTTTTTTCTCCTCTTAATATTTTTTGAGATTGCTTCCTCATTCAGATCTGAAACGAGAATCAGCCATTTGCAAAACAAGCAACCTGTGGTTATGTAAAAAAAAAACAAAAAAAAAAACTCCCATCTAATAGATTGAGCACAGCTGTAGGAATTTGATGCATGCAAATAAAGGTAATTAAATACATTTAAAATGCAAATGAGCCAGCTTCAAATATGCATACATGGGTTTTATTTAAAACAAGGTTCGTCCCTGCATTTCGGCAATCTGAATATTTATATCAATGAGGCAACCTTCATTTTCCAAGGAAAGGTTAAAGCAAGGTTTTCCTGTAAAACACTGGAATGTCAACGACACCTGGGAGAGTTCACTTTTAAAGTCGGCTTAATGGTAAAATACTTAAATTGTCGTGTTGCAGTCTGCTTTCGGGCACTTTTCTATGTGAAGACAGAAACAAGGTCTATCACCTCAGCATCTGTCACAGAGGAGCCGTGAAAACAAACCTGCTGCTTCACGAAAGACAGATACATCCTTCAGATCTCCAGATAATCGATCCCAGAGTTTGGCCAGTGTCTCTGAATCCCCCATTGTCTCCCTCAGCCACTTTCTCCTCACAAAACATGGCCCCTGGCTTCTCCTGTGGCCATGTCTTCCCTTCAGGTTGGTGTAGTAAGAAGTGTGTTATCTGTGCGTGTTTTGTGGTCTGGGAGCTGAGAAAGTTTGAAAAAGAAAAGCAAACAGGAGGGGATGCTTGGTCCTTTTCTTTGGCACGTTGAAATAGATGGAGAGATCTGGCAGGAGACTCGAGGAGCCGCAACAAACAGCTTTTCATTTTCGAGATATTAATTTCATTTGTGACTTACTGACTTCTGCTCTGCTGCATTTCAGAGGGAAATGTTGTAGCTTTTTGCTCAACTACATGAATTTATCCTCTACAGGTGCAAGTTGCTTTTCTGTTCACTGTGACACTGTTTCTGAAGTAGTTCAAGCTATCACTGAGACCAACCACAACATTAAAGTGCCTCTGACAAATAAATAATAATAATGATGATACAGTGATACAATCATTTTTAGTATTAACCTTTCTATACTTTTATTTAAGTCAGATGTGAATGCAAAACTTTTACTTCTTATGTTTACACTGTGGTCTTGCTACTTTTACTTTGGTAAATGATGAACACTGAACACTTCCTCCACCACCGCTTTATACTTCTACTACATTTCAGAGTGAAATATTTTGCTTTTCGCATGTGTGCTATAGTACCTAGTTAGTTTTCATGTAAAATGTTCATAAAAAACATGTGATCATCTCCTAACAAGCATTATAAAGCACAATGTCCACATGAAACAGCTACAATATCATATTATTAATTGCTATAATCTATAATAATATTGGATTGAAAAGAGCCAAACTACATGAAACATTATGAGAGATACTCAAGTGCATTTTGTATCTAGTACTTTTTAACTTGTACTCCAGTGAAGTTTTACTTTGTGCTGTTGCTACTTTTACTGAAGTAAAAGATCTGAATGCTGCTTCCACCACTGCCTGTTGGTTTGGGTGGGATTTGAGGGCTAAGGTGGAGTTCTCAATATGTTTCCCAGAAACTGTACAATCATCATAAGAACACTGGAGTCCCACATTACATCTGAGTTGGACCCTAATAAAAGGACTTTTGAAAAACAAAATAGATGGAGAAGGGGAGTTTACTGTAGAGCCGCATACCACGGTATAATATTTCATCTCCGAGATTCGGCTGCCATTTTGACCAGCCTTAATGTTCAATCCCCGCATTTGTGTGCTGTAATGACTTTCCCAGTGTGTGTGTGTGTGTGAGTGTGTGTGTCTGTATCAGTTTATCTCAGTGTATCTGTTTGCGTTGCTGCCTGCTGTGTGTTTGAGCTGGGCTGCAGCTCCCATGCGTCTAATGATATCCTGCTCTCACATTCCTATCATAGCCGATCTGGATTCCCCCTTGTCTGCAGCAACGGATCAACCCAGTGCGGCCACAGGCCCGGCCCGAGCATTCCTCACACACTCCCAACACACACACACACGCCCTCAGGAGGCCTCTGCTGACGCCTACTGCAAACCTCACACATACTGCTTCTCATTCTCCCACACTCCTTCTCCCTTCTGTTTCTATTGTTTTGAGTTAGATTTCAAGGGAACGGCCTGTAGCCAGAGTCGTAGGAGCTCTTTGTTCAATAAAGCGTGCCAGGTTTGGTTCCTCGCTGGCAGAGGATAGACAATGCTAGGCTCGCACACTAGACTTCCAGGCTCCTCTTTAATGTGTTGTCATAAAACATGCAGCTGGCAGAGACTTAACGTTCAGTGGGACTCCGTGCTGCTGCAGCACACTGAGCCCTGGGTATTGCCCTTCCAACTGTCCTCGTACATGTTTCTTACTGCAGCGTCTGTGCTATGTCAGAGTCACACAGACCTGACATTTCAGCGCCTTCACAGCACAGCACAGCATTTCAATTCACCATTCACCCAGTGGAAAATGTGAAAAAAAATAAGGAGCCTGCAAAGATGTCCTACACTGTCATCTCAAAATACTGGGACAGTTTGGGGGGGATATTGGTTCTGTTGCCAGTACACTCCTTCAAATTTATTTTTCAGATGAAAATAAGACTTCAGGCTGCCGTCAGATTTACCTCTCGTCTGCTTAAAGGGAAAAGAAACCCAGAATGAATTTAAGAAACAGTGTGCCATGTGGCTAACCCGTAACCCCTTTAATGTGAAGTCATGGGGGGTTTCATAATCTACTGTTGCTCAGAAGCAGGTTTGTTTTAGCCTTGCATTCACATTGACACACTCTGTTGGTCCTTAAACCAGAGAGTATATAATAAAGCCCAAAACAACTGGTGCCGAGTTAATGCTACACAAGGTCTGTTTGACGTTATGAACTTCATTACAAAAAAAAAATATTAAAGCAAATGTAAATGCAGAATCCAGCACTTATTCACTCCTGAAGCACTTCAGTTTGCTCTTATTCTTCATGCAGGTGGTGGCATTTTATCATTGTCTCTGAATCAACACCATGTCATTACAATGTCATCTTTGATTTTTAACTATAGTTTTTCAGTAAACTAAACTGGGGGCCATGAAACCAGGAGTACACTGGGCCAAAAGAAGGAGAAGTATGTGGCTCGAGTATGAGCCGGATTTATTTATTTATTTATTTTGAAAGTATTCAGTCTCTGTAAGGGCTAATTTCAAATTTCAAATTTCTGTTTTTATTTTAGGTCCGTGCATACAGCCAAGTTAATGTCATAACTTTTCCTCCAATGTTGTGCACTGGGCAAGGTTAAAAAAAAAATGTACGAACTAGGTAAGAGATATATTGTTTAACTTATTCATCTAGCCCTGCTTTACCATTCAGGTCTTTCTTATTTTAACTAATCAGAGGAATCCGAGCTAAAACCAGGATAAGTGTTATTTTCAGGGATAGGAAGCTCACAGTATTGTCAGACACTGCTCACAAAGAATGCTTTCTATCAGGTTTATTGACTGAATTCAGCTTCCTGCCATCCGAGGCAAATGTAGCCCAGAGAATAAAAGTTTGTTTAACCGGGTAGAGAGCTGATTTGTGACCCACTTTTTATGAGCAGAACACATATTTGACCGTCCTGTGAGCTTCCTGTTTGTGAAAATCCCCTTTACGGAGCATTTATGCCTGACCGCTAGTTCAAGCAGACAAATGGAAGTGCCCTGCTACATTAACACGGGTCATACACTACTTGCTGTAACATACATTCAACGCACCTTTTACAGTAAGGCAGGTTATCGAACCTATTAATCCCTGCCTATTCCCCTTCTCTGCACTGCTGGCTAGCTACGGCACTTCATAGGCAAGCTCATCTGCCTTCAGTCCAGCTTCAGTATAGAGGAAATAATCATGTTGACGGCACCCAGCACTGTGTTTTCGTCCATCTGGCACAATACCCGTCAGCTCTGAATTCCACTTCCAACTGGAAGTGCTGATTTCCATGTTCTCCATCAAGCTAAGCTAAGTATTTTCTGCTTGAACTAATGTTATATTAGTAGTAACAATAATAATAATAATAATTATTATTGTTTTGGACTCAAAGTGGTCGAACACTTGACTAAGGACTCAACATCTCTGCTATATGAGCAGGGGCCCGGCAATTCAGGGCCTTTTATGCAATTAATGAAATTCTAGTCAATTCTATATTTTACTGGAAGCTGATGAAGGGAGGCAAGAATTGAGATGATGTAGGACCTACGACTAGTTTTTTTAAACGGCCTAGCTGCAGTATTTTGGACCGGCTGCAGACAGTCTACAGAGGAAGTAATGCAAGTAAAGAAGGAGGTGCAGTGTATCAGTGGTAAGAGATACCACTGGAGGATTTAAGCATCTGGCCCAGAGGAGGCAAACATGGTGAAAACAGAAGAGGTCCAAGGATTGACCCTTAATCCACATAAGAGAGGAGTGGAGGAAGATGCCTAATTGTTAACATGAGCATTGAACTTGAAATCTGTCAGACAAGTATGTAGAAAACCATCTGAGTGCGTTACCAGAGATACCAGACCAGTTCGACAGTCTGTCAGTTAAAATGGCATGATCAGCAGATAAGTCAAGAAAAATTAAGACTGAATATCAAAGAAAGTCGTTAGTTTCTTTTATTGGGGTTGGACAGTCATTGTCTTGGCTCTGTTCACTTAGACTTCATGTGTTTGACACTGTGGCTGCAGACAGGTTGGATTGTTTTTTCCTTTTGTGATCTGAGGTGCCCACGAGGGGAAGTCACCTGTGACCAACTTCCTCTTGGGGAAAAGTTATAATTGTCTCTGCTGTGCTGAGCTTGTAGGACGATCTCAGAGTCTAGTTGCCAAATACTCCCAATGATTATTTTCTTTATTGATTAATGGGCATTTCAACAGTCCAACCTACCAACCAGTCCGAAAATCCTCCTCCAACTGAGGAGCCAGAACTAGCAAATGTTCAACATCATCTTTTTCTTGTTAAATGACTTAGACAGTTGATTGATTCACAAAACTGCTGTGAATTAATGTTCTGTCTATTGATCAATCAACCCATCTCATCACTAATACACATAGCCCATCCTACAGGTCAGCTGACTGACTGAAATCTTGTTTTTCAAACCTTTAAGGCCAGCGAGACGCTGCAGCAGGCTGGTTGGCTTTTTCAAAATGACCTAGGTTCTTTTATGCACAATTATTATTAATAGGAAAGAGCATTTTATTTAATACCCTAGTCAATTTATCCTTTAATAACTCAACCAATTTCAATAACTCATAATTTTGCCAGCAACTGTGTTGGCTGTTTCCTTCTCATTCAATTAATGTTGCAGCTTTATTTCAGTGAAGAGCACAACAGATGTGATTTGCCATTATCATTAACTGACTGACCTGTAGGTCAGCAGCTTCACACTGTCTCCCATCATGCAGATAACCCAGGTTCGACCCTGGCCTGTCATACTTGCTGTGGTGGCTATATAAACCCTGCCAGTCTCAGGGTAGCAACGGCACTAAAGCTAAATAAATCACAGCCAATAAATGGCCTCTACTCTTCAGCAATTTCCTTAGCTATCATCAGTCTGTGGGCCAGGACTGATAGCATGCTGTCAGTTGCCTGCTACCTTGGCGTAACCCAGTATTGTCTTTCCCCCTGCAGCGTGGCGATGGGTTCGCCTCCTGTTGTTCTAAGGACTAGGACAACAAAAGAAAAGGTGGACTAAGGTGCAACCAGGGGCTTAGATGTGCAACTGGGTCTGCCAAGCTGTGGCTTGGGGGCCAGCAGAGACCAGGAGCACCCCGACCTTGTGTTTACGTAATGGCCGTCCTTGTGATAGATGGCGTTGCTGCAGCATTCACCCGCTGCGCCACAGGGCTGTCCACTTGCCTTGACGCAGATGGATTGGCCTTTGTTTTTTCCCTCACCTCCACTGTGTTATTAATCTTTAGCACGAGTCTGTGGAAGAGAATGCTCTGGAACTATGGGCTGCTGGCCGATAGACTCACCGGCGGGCGGGTGGAGGCAGCTTTCAAGGCCCTGAGAACAAGCACCACCTAGGAGATGGCAAAAGAAGATGTTTAAATGCATGCCGCTCCAGGTCTCCTCGCTCACCTTGGTTATCAAAGGAAGAGGAGGCGAGCACAATATTTGTCCCTGCTCCAGAGTACAATTTATCTTGGATGGAAATAGCATCTCTGGGAAGATGCAGCAGTAATAGACCCTCTCCAGCAGCACAGCTATCACATATTTTACACTGAAGCCTGGTCTCTCTCCACCTATTGCCTCACCCATACCACATGTTTTCTGCTCCATTTCACAGGATAATAAGGCACTGGGCTAAAATGGCTTAAAGCAAATGAACATATTGGCGCTGCTACTTTTCATATTCAGTTTGAATGTATCAGTATAAATACTGCAAACTGGCTGTTTTAAATCAATACGGATTGGTTCAGCAAAGACAGCAAAAGTAGAGCTGTATTTTATGTCTGCAAAGGAAAACATTATGACACACAATCCACATTACATTTTGTCCATAAATTTAAAATTATATTCTGATTTTAGAAGGCAAGCTTTAAACTCCTTTCTGACCATTGTACTCAATGTGAACAGTATTTCATGTCCAATTGATTTTTAACGTCTAAAATGTGGACTATGGTGAAATTCCAGCATTTAATAGTTGCTCATTTTACGTAAAATTTTTATGACTTATTTATGACCGATTGTGATAAAAGCTTGCATTAATGTGTTGCAGATGCATATCTGTTTGTTCTGACCACGTGATTTACATTTATATAGATTTATAGACATCATGTGGTTTTTACACTGAGAAATCCAGAGATTAATATTTGCGTGGTAACACTGTAGTTTAAGCTCTACGAGAGCGAGCCTGTCACACTTACTGTACACTACAGGCTAGCTGCATTTTAAAATTGCATGTAAATATTTATTCTAAAATGTAATGACAGGAAAGGGTTGATGTCTTTATAAGGATACGAATGGCATCTTTTTGAGCCTCATGATGCAGATTTGTAGGCAGTGTTTGCGATTTGAGTATAAAATCCTCCTTCGGTTGAGGTGGTGGGCTGCTAATCAGGGGCTGCAGTTAATCCCTTGGCTGTGGAGCTTTTCACCGTCTGAGAGCAGTGAGGTTATGGACAAACTGAAGCCCCCACGAGATGGAGGTGTGAAGCAAATCCAGGCAAATCACTGAGCCTCGAAATGGGCCAAACGGAGACGAAATAGAAGAAGCATATACTTTTTTTTCCTTTTTTTTAAGAAAGGAGAGTCTGCATAAAGCTGTGCTTCAATACTGTGCAGAGAGGCAGGTCAGTTTAATGAGGTGATGTGAAGCCTAGAAATAAATAGAGTTGTGATATTCTGCAGCACAGCAGCAAATAGAAGCATTGGGAGCCATTGAGCTTCAGAGCCTTAGGCGCAGGACTGCAGAGCAAACAGCAGAGTGTTAGTTCACTAAATGATGCAGAATGGATGCTGGATAATCACCACACTGCTCATAAACTCTCCTTTAAAGGCACCTTGTGGAATAGACTCACTGTGCTTTCTTTAGCCTTGGTTAAATCACTTACTCTACAGATAATCATCTCATCATAGGATCCAAACATAGATAGAAATGATTTCGTAATAATCTGATTGAATTTGATGAATAGACATTGCTGTAATAAATACTTGTTTACTGTAGCAAGCAGAACAGACACATCAAGCAGAACGCACGCTGCTCATCACCGTTATCTAGGTCCATGTTGAACATGTCTCTGGAGCAGCCCCTGGGGTTATGGTGAAACAGTGCATGATTTAGTCGAGCCCTCTCTCCCTCTCTCCTTCCCTCCCTCCCTCCCTCCCTCCCTCCCTCCCCGTAAACCCTCCACTCTGGTGGCTGGCTGCAGATTTAATGGGCTTAGCAGCTGTTGAGGAAAAGCAGTGAGGGCTTGTGGCATATGCTCTGGTTAGAACAAAGAGCAGCGAGCACACCACATGAGCTACAACTGCCTGAGCCGAACGCAGTGCTGCCACACGGGCTGCAGGCAACCATTAAACAGTTTTACAGCTTGTGTTCATTCAGTTTATTTGATTGACTTTTTGTTAATGCCCTGTTCTGGGTTTTGTGGACTATTATGAACGTTTTTGATCATTTCCCCGAGTTTAAAAAAAAGCTTCAAAGAGTACTTGTTTTCAGGCGCTTGGGCGAATGTTGGCAAGGCAGCATTTGCTTTCTCTTTACTGTGCGAGGTTGTACAGTAGGTGTGTAAGCTGTTAATTCATGAAATGAGAGCAGAGGATGGTGCATTTCAAAGGTTCTTCAAAGACACTTGACAAGGCCGCCCTCTTCAGGGAACGCTGTAACCCTTCCAACACATCTGCTTTTAATGCGCTATAAGCTTATAGAAAGTGGTGCAGAGAGTCCTCTAGTGGAAACAGTCAAAATAGCCTTAAATGGCTCTGTGAGGAAAAGTTGATCTATTATTTAATACAAAACACAAACAGACACAGTTTTGCCCTCCCAGACACGTACTTCAAATTAATGGCACCACATAGTGTTACTCACATTTTCTTTCTTCTTTCTTTTTCTTTTCTAAAATAACAGAAAGCTGAATTTCTTTTCTCCTATTTTCCACGCAGATGAACAATGAACCGATTCAAATTTTATGCCCAAAGCGTTTTTATTTAATTTGGCGAAGTGCTCTACTGCTGCCTGCAAATATGATCAGATAATTAGCTGAAAACTAATTAACTCTAGCAAATATGTGATCCTCAGCTCTCACACAGGTTTTGTTGAGCAGAAGTAGGAGTAAAGGTTCCTTCCCATTATTACCCTCCTTTAAATACACTATTTCCTGTACATATAACAATTTGACAGATAGTTTTGCTACACATACATCTGTCCCACACAGTCTGGTTACTCCTACAATTACCAGCTGTTATGGACACACACAGGCTGATGTAAGTTTTATTGCAGTTTGCACAGTTGCTGTGTGCATATATGAGCTCCAACAGGCAGTATGTGTAAACAGTGATAAGGTTGTGTTTGTGCAGTGTGTGTGTGTGTGTGTTTTGCTGGGTTTCCTAACTGTTAGCAAACACGATGTGGTGCCATGTTCTCCCACTCACTGCTGACAGAAACAGCTCAGCGCCTGTGTGGGAGTGAAGTGTGGCAGGTTTGCTAACTGTCTGTGCTCGTAACAGTACAGTATGAGCTCTCTAAATCAAGAAGCTGCTCCTCGCGTGTTTGTGTGTGTCTGCAGGTGTGTATGAATAAAAGTAGGTAGTAAAAGCTGTCTCTTGCTTTGCCTGCTTGTCCTCATTAAACAAACAAACAAAAAAAAAAAAGACAGAAATGTTTAAAAGAAGCAAATGGCTTTCAGTGGAACAAAGTGAAATGGTAAACACTCGACATTGTGAAAGAGAGATCTGAGGAGGCAGGCTGCGAGGGGGTTGGGGGCGGTTGAGAGGAAGGGAAAATGAGAGCAAGCGAGAGGCCTCTGGGTGAACAAAGGCTTATCAAGTGTAATCTCCACCAGTGTTGCTTGTCAGTCTCATCATGGCTGACCTTGTCTCGAGCACTGCTATAAGCGTGACCCTCTGTCCTGACTTGGCTGAGTGGACCCGTCACACTGTGTTTGTCTATGAGCCTCTCACCCTCACGCCAACCGGCCAGCTACACTGCCTCTGTGTTCGCCTCACTTACTTCACAACGTGAAGCGCAGCTGAAGAGGAATTGGTTAAAAGTGACTCAAAAAGACGACCACATTTATTGTATTGTACACGTGTGTTGTATTGTTCTTTTGTATTGTTCTTTTATTGTCCTACAATATTGCAAAACAAAATCAAAACTGCCAAAAGGGCCATTTATGGTTTTAGGGCTTGTCACAGTGTGAACGCATTGTCTGGGACTTTGCATTATGTGTTTGTGTATGTATGTGTGTGGGCGGGTGAAATGACAAGGCTGAATAACAGGAAAAAAAAACAAAAAACACTGACAGTGCCAGTATTTTATAGCCCAGAACAGACAGTTGTTTTATACATCTATTCCCAAGAATTTAAAAAAAGTAATAAACAAAAACATGAGCCAAATTTTATGAATATTATTAATTAACCATTAGCTTAAACAACAAGCCTGACAATACTTTATTTTTTTGTTATTGTCAGCAAATCCACAATCAATGGGGTCCTACTGCATATACAAATCTGTAATGTGTTAATGTGTCTTCTACTTAAAGGACCTGAGCACAGTAGGGTTTTTTTTTTTCATTTGTTGGGGATTGGTTTGTTTGGTAGTTTTGGGATGGACCCTAAATAAACCACGCTGTTTCCATCGTAATGAGGGAACATGTCACCCTGTGAAACAGCGTGGCTCACTGATGCGTTTTGGGACAACAGTGAGAGCTCTATGGCACAGAGGAACAAGCTAAATCAGGCTTTGACTACACAGGCAGTAGTTCTTAGAAGGATTAGGTCACTGACGATTTTGGTCTTTTCAGGGGATTCGATGACAGTGAGAATTACATAGAGAGTCGCCAGACCTGTCCTGAAATTGCGCTGCATTACTCAAGGATGTGAAAGGAGAGGAGATTGTAAAAGATCAGCACATTACTCATACACCATGGTCAAAATAATGATTCAATAACAATACTGACATTCTCGTAATGATTACTGTAAAGGTCCAGTCCACTTTGACCAATTGCGAGAAAGATTGTAATACTTCATTCTTAGAATAAAATTATGACTGTCTAACCATCTGCACGATCACTTAGTGTGTGTTTTCAGGAGGTAAACTGTACAGTGTGTGAGTTCTTAAGTCTACATCGTAGCCCACTGACAAGACTCTACTTTCAACTGTTGATCAGGATACTGACACCTGCCATAATCCACAGAGGAATGAATAAAATTTAGGAAAGAAATCTATGCAGCTGAAGATCACAGGCTCTTATACCCATGACACTTAGTTATGTTAACATCTTATCTGCATGCTTAAATGTAATTACAGTTATGCACTTTGGAAATAAAATTCTGTAAACACAAGGATTGTGACGAGGAGCTGGGATCTGATGAAGACCTGTGATCAGTGTACTGTGCGCGGTGATATTTTTATTATTGTTTAACTGATTCAGTAGGACTTCGATCCTGCAGTCTGCTATAAAACAAAGCTACTTATATAGAACAATTATTTTTGGTGTCAAATACCGCTTTGCAGAATATCACTTAGCAGATGATGTTCCTGTGCACAGCTGTAAGTTTGTTCATCTACCAGGAGAGGGCGGAGCTGGAGCAGGAATAATGTAAGAACATACTCATGCAACAGGAATTCCAGTGCACACAAGGGACATCTAGATCATCTACATTTTTTCATGTTCGGACATGATCACAAATCTGTGAGTGAACAATATGCTGCGCACTGCTGCTTCCCCAGGCTCACTCATCATTTTGCAGCCAACAGTGATCTCAGGGGTTTGTTCTGATGTTGTTGTTGTTGTTGCCTGTTGTCAGTGGCAATGGGTCAGCAGAGGGTGCCAGAGTACTGTCTCACCTAACCGGGTGCAGTGTGTTCAAAACCGATTCAGGATTTCAGTGACACCTAGAGAGAGAAAACTGTAAATAAAGTTGTTGTTATTTTTGACAAGCTCTTCTGCTGACTCCTGCTGCTTTAGTGTTTGCTCATTAGTTGACCATCAACAGCATCGTTTTAGTGGGGAGCTCCTGCTTTCGTTGGAAGCACTGGGCAGCTCCACACTTCCGTATAACCAACTAGGCAGAGTGACATTCGACATTCAGCTCTTTGGGGAAACCTGTCAGTCGGTCAGACAATTTATTATTTCTCTAGTATAAAGTTTTGATTCTTGTTTATGCAGTTTGGGCAACATCTTACGTGTATAACTACATACTGTATAAATTCTGTGAAAATATTTTTTTCAGTATGGGGGTTTAGTACAGACTCCTCATTAACCCTCCTCCATGGCCCACAGTTGTGAAACTGCAACATGTATTTGAAACTGTCTAAAAGTTCTTATACTGACTGAATGTAGACAAACACCCCAGACTCTGAACTGTATCACTGAAACATTTTTTGGCGAGAATATTAATCCTGATAGAAAACTGTAATAATTTTAAAAAAGGTATAATGCACATGATTTGGAGGGATTTGTTTCAGTTTTGCAAAAATGCAATGCTGGGCTTCAGAGGGTAAATTCATCAGCTGCACCATCTATAGCAACACACAGTGTATATATGTATACACAGGTTATGAGGTTAAGATTAAGTGTCACTCCTATATATACAAGGGTTAACAGACAATTTATATAGGTATTGTGCATGTATGTAGGTGCATGTGTATGTGTGCTGTATTACCTTTTTACATTTCAGAATGCCAGAATGATAAAGAGAGGAAGAGTGCACTGAGTTCAGGATGTGTTGGATGCCATTGTTAATGGAGGTACAAGCGATCTTGAGATTGAGACAGAGAGCAGTGACAGTGATGAAGAAAACACAGCCAGCATAGGATGACCGGGATCAGGACTTTTTAACTGACAGTGAAAGTGAGAGTGGAGGCGTCAGTGAGAACCACACAGAAAGGGTGAGCAGTGACAGTGAGGATACGCCTGGGTCAACACAGCTCAGGCAGAATGCAGAAGGCAGAGAGCCTCGCTGGATAAAGAAAGAGTTCGTAAACCGTGAAACAACCTTCACAGGTGCTGATTTTGCAGCTTTCTCCAGTGGAATAATACAAACCCCACTGCAGCACTTCCACAGATTTGTGTCCTCAGAGGTGCTTCACAATGTTATGGTCAAGCACAATGAGTGCAGTCTCCAGAAACATGGGACAGTTGCAGACATATCTGTTAAAGAGCTAAAACAAATGATTGGCATGTACTTGAGGATGGGCATAGTACAAATGCCTAGTGTCAGGATTTACTGGAAAGCCGACACACGCTATGGCTCCGTAGCTGATGTAATGCCTCGTAACCGTTTCCAGGACTTGCTTTCATTCATCCACTTTGTCAACAACCTCACGGCTTCAGATGAACAAAGGAAGGACAGACTTTGGAAGATGAGGCCATGGTTGGATGCATTCAGAGAGAAATGCCAGAGGAGCATAACCCTGTGGATGAAATGAAGATTGCTTTTAAGTGGAGGTTCAGTGGAATCAGACAATACATGAGCTGGAAACCCAATCCCTGGGGCTTCAAGGTTTGGACAAGAACAGGGATCTCAAGCATACTCTGTGACTTTGACGTCTGAGCTTGGATTATCAGGAGATGTAGTCATGAAGCTTGCATCAACACTTCCTGCAGGACAAAGGTACAAGGTATTTGCAGACAGTTTCTTCACTTCTCTGCCTCTACTAATGAAACTCCTTGAGCGTGATATCCACTTTGTTGGAACAGTGCGTCCTGTGCATGTGCCAAACCTCAGGTTACCAGAAGAGAAAACAAGGTAGAGGGAGATTTGACTTCAGAGTTCCTCTTGACAAGGTTTCCCAGTGGGGACAAATCCATAAAGTCCTACACTGAAGCAAGCAGACCATCCATTGTGAAGACCTAAAACCACTACATGGGTGGGATAGGTTTGCTTGATACCTTTACAGCCAAGTACGAGTTCCACATGCTGATATTTGTTCATTTTTGGCACACCATAACCCTTGGCTGCAATACAGGTGTGACTGTAGAACGCTGCATATCCCTGAAAAGGAAGTCATAAATAGGAGGCTCTTACAGGCACAGCTGGCAGCCTGTCTCATCCAAAAATCAATCTGCTCTCTCTGCAAAAAAAAACAACAAAAAAAAACTTTCTTCTTTCCGTCTAACTCACGAGGCGCCCAAAAAGAAGATGGCAGCTGTAAAATAAGTCTTCAGACATCAAAAATCATTATGATGTTCGAGCATTTACAAAATGTAAACATGAAGACAACGCCTAATGCCTCATCTATGGACTGTTAGAATTAAACTGGTGATATTTGTGTATTTTAACCGGATGTGTTCTTCTTTAATTAAAAACATTGTTGGCGGAGAAAAAGAAGGAGACCATCACCTGCTGCGGAGCCAACCAATCAGAGCAGGGGGGGGGGCAGTTCTCATTTCAAACAGGTGAATGAAACGATGAGTTGCAGTTTGTCAGCAGTCGGTAAGTAACGACAAGAACCGAGACCATTTACTGTCCAACATGAGGGAGAGAAAAAATAACTTCAACCCTGAAACTAACGTTACTCGATGTTTATCGTTCAGATCATCGATAAACATCATTATTGCCGGACAGCGTTGTTGTTACTGTACTCTGGCTGTGGCCGTAAAAACACAGCTGTGTTTACTGGGAATAAAGTGACCGTGTGAAAAGCGTAACGTACAAAACAAATAATATCCCACAACATTTTAGAAAACTTGGTGAACTCGCTGATGAACCTTCACCTGCGTTACTTACGTTAACAAACTGAGTTTCATCCTGAAAATGCGTTTAATTAACACCAACCTGTTTGAAACAAAGACGCCTGTGACTGTGAGTTTGAAGCATGAAACTTCACTCTGCAGCAGAGACAAGAAGAGCAAGGAGTCCTGCACCACATAGTCTGGACCCCACAGAGCCCTGATCTCAACATCATGGAGTCAGTCAATTACATGAGGAGACAGAAGACACTGAGACAGACTAAAACCACAGGAGGACTGAGGCAAGTTCTCCAAGATGCTTGGAACAACCTACCTGTCAAATACCCTGGAAAATCTGTGCTCAAGTGTTCTAAGGAGAATTTGGGCTGTTGTAAAGGCAAAGGGTGGTCACAGCAAATACTGATGTGATTTAGGTTTTTTTCTATTTATTTTGCTTTGTATGAAGTTAGTTGAGAAATTAAAAACCATGCATGGCTTTATTTTTGAAAGCATCCTCAGCATTGAGAACTATGCTCAAGGCTGTTTGTGGTGTGCCAATACATGGTCCGGCCAAATCTTATGAGATGGGCTCTTATTCCATTTGAAGAGAGTCAGTTGTTGAGTCAGCAGTGTAGAGAAGGCTGCATCTATATTAGTGGTGATGCTTAAGTCCTCTGGGACCATCCTGAGCAAGGCCATCAGAGGGCTGGGATCAATAACCAGGTCGTGTACATTTAAAAGGATATGAAAAACCCCGAAAATCCTTCAGCGGCGGACAGGACCAAAACGCATGGTCCTGTGGGCTCAGGTCACACTCACATCGTAAACAATTCTCACCCACTGCTGCTGCTCAGATGGAGTCTGTTAGTACTGTAGTAGGCCCAATCGTGATGCATGTTGATGAGGACTGAACCAAACCAAATTCTGAGTGCCGAGACATTCCTCATACTGTGTGTGTGTGAGTCCATTTCCTCTCCCCACTGCAGCTTAATGTGATATAAGGAAGGAGATGCAGCTGTATGGATGGTCCTGTATATAATACATACTTGACACTTTTACAGTGGTTCAGGTTCCAAGCATTCTTCTTTCCAGTTGCTCTGTGAAGCTTTAAGAGATGGAGAAAAATATAAATGAGTATAGATCATTGACAATTATAAATAGCTGTGGAGTTAAACCACTGAGTATTTTTTTTAAGTGACAACTGGGAGATGAGACATCTGTCTCTTTCCAGAAGGTGGAGCTGTAACCTAATGTTTTTGTTCCTGGTGTGCTGGAGCTCGTTGCACTCCAGAGTAGGTGAAAACCACGAAAACACTCAATCCAGGTGTATAGTAGACAGTAGGTGGTGCTAGTGATTTATCATCTCAGACCAAATCTTATAAACGGCATAATTGGAGTTTTCAGCTATGAATAAGCAAAAAAATCTGAAATACTTGAAATGTTCGTGTTAATTTGTTGGTGTGATTTATTTTCACCACCACCTCCATTATCAGTGTGCTTCATGATTTTTTTTTTTTTTTTTTTTTTTGTGGTAACACAATAATAAGTTAGATTATTATTAAGGAACAAAGCTTTCTGTAACTGTGCTGAACTCTTGACATTTTCAGTTCTCCCATCCACTTGAGGTTTAAACATAATTTGAATTAGTGGGTTTCTTTAAATTCACTTTTAACAGTGATAAAAGTGAATAAATTATTTTCATGCATTAAAATGGGTTCATAACCAAATAAATATCATACACGTGTCTTAAACAAATTGGACCAGGCTTTCATTGGCTCACAGAGATGAATTTCAGTATGGCCACCTCACAGTCTCTTTGGCTCTTTCCCAAATCAGAAAATGTCACCACTACACCCAAGATAGGATTATAGTAATTTCCACCATGATTGGACTGTAGGAGGATAGTGGGATGGAGCGTGTGAGTGTGTATTTGTATGTTCGTTTGGGATGTGTGTTTGGGAGTGGTTCTTCATTGACATTCATAATATTGAAGTCTTTGGCCTTTCACCTCTCTCACAGTTGCTGTTGCACCCAATCAGTGGGTGCATTTCAGTGGGAGTAAAGGCCAAGCAGATCTACATCACACATGACCTGAAACCTCAAACCCTGAGTACGTCAGAATCTAGGTGGCTGTCACAAGGTACAGTATATTAGATTTTATTATACATGTATGTAGATAATCGCTAATAATCATCAGCCTGACTATTCAAATATAAAAGACCACAACAAAGCGATGTGTGGCCTCTATACAGAATTTTACCAGAAAGTTAGCAGGATGATCCAGGCTCATTATCAGTTCACATGACTTGATTCATTTGATTTGGTTCTATGAAGCAGGCTTACAATCATCCAGGTGAGGCTGCTTAAATAACAAGTCTTTGATAATATGGCTGATGCTGAGCAGGCTTAAATTTGAGATTAACACCAGATTTTGTTTTATTAAATCTCAACTTTAAAGCTCAATTTTGAACACATATAGAAATTTTTTTGAAGGCAATAGCTTCAATGAATTCATAATTTTCTCTTTTCACATTTTCTCTTTACCATGTACCATGCTGTTTTGGTGCCGCTAATCTTAGTAATTCATTATAAAAAAAATTGAAAAATCTGACAATCGTAAATTGCTCTGCCAGTCATTAATTAAGACTAAATTGT
Organism: Toxotes lorentzi; assembly: GCA_037833715.1. Classification (NCBI taxonomy): domain Eukaryota; kingdom Metazoa; phylum Chordata; class Actinopteri; family Toxotidae; genus Toxotes; species Toxotes lorentzi. The sequence goes on along the minus strand of JBBMJY010000012.1, from coordinate 11,133,772 downwards.
AAATAATAAACCAGCCCTGTGCTCTCCAAGCATGTTGATGCATTTTTGTTAAGCTTACTTCAGGTAAATTCCGCATTTGATTGTTTTACTGTAAATGCTAGGTTTCATTTTTCTTTCAGTCATGCTAGTCTAATAATGAAAAACACTGTCCAATCCAAAAGCCATGCTGGGGACCCTACAGGCAGTGAGGATAATCACACTCCACACAACCAGAGGGTTTTTTAAATAAGTTAATCTCACACACCTACTGTAGATTTGTCAAGGAGTGACTGGGCGTGGTTTTGTGTAGCTAACTCTTTGGAAAGCTTAAGGTGGTCATTTGGTTGTTTTTGCGTCTGAACATTTTCGTTTTACTTTTCCCTTTGAGTAAGAACAAGTTTCCTTCTTTGATAATGTCTAACACCAGCATCGGGCCTCATCTCTCCTGAGCGTGATTTTATTGGATTGTGGTATGACAACAGGCTTCTGCATTTCTGCCCTTTGTCCATGAATTTCTTAAGACTTGAATGACCTCCATGCCTCCCAATACAAGAGTAGAACCAAATGACTGGCCAACCATCATTGTTTACAAAGCCCTGTGGCCTCACTATCAGCTAAAAAGTTTTAAGCAATAGTGGTAACTACACAAAAAGTAAAGCAACAGTATACTCAAGTGATTTAGCTCCAGCTACTTGCTTTCCTATCCTGATAATGAATACTAAAATGCAGGTGCAGTGTTTTTGCAGTTTATTGTATACATTGCTGTTGATGGGGCCCTGTGGTACCTTTGAACCACAGCTAACAAGAGGCCTTTAGCTGCCCAGTATCTGAAATAACGCCAGTAGAAAAAAAATATTGATCTTTTTATGATATCTATGTTATTGTTACAGACAGCTTTTTTCTTTCACCGCAGGTTACCTGATGACTATTATTGTTTTGTAGTATTACTCCAATTAGCTGTGTTGGGTAGAGGACAGAAGAACACATGTTCTTCTGTGGATTTTTTATTTTTTATTTTTTTGCTAACAAGCATCTTTATTTTTGTTCATACGTGTGTGTGTGTGTGTAATTTTAGCTGTTTTATGTCAGTGCATGCATGAAGCCATACATTGTAGTGTGTGCTTGTGTGTGAACAAGTGTGTACTTGCGTGTTGTGGGTGATGTTGGCTTCCTGAGGCTGATCACCACCCTCTTCCCAGTGTCTTGTTTTTGCCCATCTCTCTGCCTGTGTGGAAGTTGTGTGGGCACCCTCTGGATTGCCTCACCGCCGAAGCATGCCGGACCCTGTTATCCAGCTATCCATCTGTGTTATTGATTTTTTTCCCTCTTTGTAGAGTTTCATCTTTCCTCCACTTTTCTGTAGAGCGATGGAGAGGGAGGGAGTGCAAGAGAGAAAGGAGGGGCGAGCAAGGGGGCACAGCAGAGATCTGAGAGCTGGTAGAAGAGGGGGGATGGAGGGATGGAGCGTTGGAGGAGCGGAGCAGCAGTGGGGCTTCTGAGGGTAGGGGTGTAAGAGGTTGGGGGAGTGGGGTGGTGGTGGTGGAGGGGGCTCTCAGCCTGGGCTATGGATGACCTGAGAGAAAGAGAGAGAGAGGCTCTCTTGAAGTGTTGGAGCTTTTCTCTCTCTCTCTCTCTCTCTCTCGCTCTTCGTTTCTCTCTATTCTCATGGGATCGCCCTCCCCCTCCTCCTCCTCTCCTTCCTCCTCCATCCTGCTCTGAGGCGCCTCTGGTACACACGCTCCACTCGCCACCCCCTCCTCGTCGTCCTCCTCCTCCTCCTCTGCCTCTCGCTCCGTCCGCCTGCCTGCCGTCTCTCCTTCCCGGGGGGCTTGGGCAGTGCTGGCGGCGCAGCCGTGATTTGCAGGAGATTTGTCTAAGTGAGAAGCAATTAGTGCGCCTAAGCACCGCTAATGTATGCATGCTGGGGCCGCCGCTGCCGCCCTCCCGCTTGGCGGTGCCAGGGCCAGGCCAGGCCGGAGCGTTCTCTGTCCCTGTCTCCCCTTTTCTCTTTTCCTGTGGAGGCGTCATGCTGCTCTCACTCCCCTTCAGATGACCCAGTCCTCTCTGATTCTATTAGCACAATAATTAGTCGACCAGTTCTGCTGAAGTTTGTGTTGTTTACCATGTCACTTTATTGCAAGTTTTCAGATGCATGGAACTGTATATGTTACTCTCTCTAGTCTGGAAGCTTCTCCAAAAGGTGCCAGGTTAGACTGAGGTTGTGAACCTTCCACCTTCTAAACTTCATTAAGGCTCACGGAGGTGGCTTCTGTCCCTCATCTTCACCCACTTAAGTTTCCACTGTAGATTTGACGGAGGCTTCAGTAAGCCTGGAAATTTAAGTCTGTGAGTGATGGTGAGTGGTAGCATAATTTGAGTGCAGTAATCCATCCACACACTAGAGCATACACTCGAATGAACATACAGCACAAACACAAAAGCACAACAAAATGGAACAGTGGTGGGTGGTAGGATTCCCTTTGAAACCTGCGGTGTAGAAAGGCCTGTTTGCAGGCGTGCATGCAAGAGGGACGTTCTGCATGGTGCGACTCCCCAGCTACTTGTAGATGAACTTTGCCCTTTTCTACACGTTCTCTCTCTTTTACTCAGACAAAAACAAGATTAAGTCTGCTCATCTTTACGCCGTGCTTTACTGCCTTCCAAGTAGAGGCCTACATGGACCGTGGGTGGTTTTGGAGCGAGGTGCTCGTTAATTAAAGATAGGCTAATTACTGGTGCTTCTTAGCATGGCTTTTGCGGCGTTGATAAGAGGATAATCCTGGAGAGAAAAGCGGAGATCGAAGTGGTCCCCAGTAGACCAGGCCTCCTGCTCGACTGGGCCCGGAAGAAAATGCATCCCCGGCTCTCCCACCTCCCCCCGTCCTGTCTCTCCTTCTTTAAAAGAGCAGGACTCACAACCAGAGAGTATAGAATATTCAAGGAGGCTGCACTTCAGCAGGAAGAAGCCCACATAAAAGGCTCAAAGACACTAGCCATCGCTTGTTAGGCTCAGGGTTTCTGAGGCTTTTTTTTTTTTTGAAAGCTGCATTCACCCATTTGGTTGAATTTGGCGAAGAAAAAAAAGGATGAAGCTGTGTAACAGTACCTCTTTTTTTTTATCCTTGTATGGAAATTCTCATCACCTTTTCCCTCTGTGGAGAAAGTCAGGCAGTTTCAGGGCTACTGGCTTATCCATTGGAGCCTCCCCTCATTCCAGATGCACAAACACACGCAGACATGTAAATAATCACATTTACAATCCACGTCACACTCGCTCGACTGTAAGGTTGCATGACTGGACTATCGCTCACGTGTCTCTAACCCATATTTTGTCATGGGGAGTTAGCCATTAGCACTTGCTGGGCTGTTCCCATATGCTGGGCCTCCACAGATCTATAATTCAAGGGTGGCAGATGTCTCCACGCATTATTCATGAGTGCTGTCCCATGCCGAGCTAGCAAGCGAGCCAGCAGCAGAACCGTCACAAAGTCCTTGCGTAGGGTCTCTTCCATGTTGACCTGCAATTGCACCTTCCCACAACTACTTCCTGCAAATGAGCCACAGCAAGCTTTTCAGAGATGGAGAGTTGCAAGTTGCTCTCTCAGAGGACAGACAACATCCGGGGATTTAGAAGCCACTGATGCCGTGGAGATGGTTTTCTGCTTAGTACATATAATAGACATGAAACATAAGAATTATTTCTGAATGAGGCACTCCATCGACTTTACATGTCATTTTACTTGTTACAGGAGATGTCGGCCTTTGCATCAGTCCCTTGCACGCCCCCCCAGCTAAATGGAAATATCACACTACATCACGTTTAAAGGGTCAGGTCAAAACAAAACATATTTTTCGTTGATCTCTTGTGGTATCTAGCCATGGTATAGTTATGGGTTCTTTTTTGTCCTTGTTTTGAGGTATCTTTCATTTTCTGCCACCATTTAATAGATTAGAGTTGAATGGAAATTTGTTTGTGTTGCTCACAACACTGAAAAACAAACTTCAGAGGCAACACATGTTTTTTCTGTTGAAAGTAGTTCTAGTGACAACTGTTGACATTGAGCTCTGGGACATTGGACATCAAGCAAGAACATTTTCATATTGTTATCTTAACATTGTCTTACTTTTTTCCTGTAGTTTGCTCGTATGAGTGGTCCAAGTTAGATTCAACAAACTCTTTTGACTGCACAAACGTCATGAATTCTTTGTTTCAGATTGAGGAATACTTCCTGTTTGTGAGAAGGAGTGTGTCCGTGACATTTGATCATTACCAGAATCGATGCCCCATAAACTGGCATATAAGGCTAAATGTTTGTGACACTGACAGAAATAAAGAGGAAGTGGTTTGGTCTACTTGAAGTTAGTTGCTAGAAAAACATCTTTCTAAAGCAAAGAGGTCCATGACTGAGATGTTAGATTGGAGAATATTACAGCCTGTAGTAGGTGATGTTACACTGTCTGGTGTTAGAATAACAACTACTGAAATGTGTAGCTGCTGTGCTGAAATGTGCCAGTAAAAATACTAAAAAAACAACTTGTTAAGAGTAAATGGCATGGCAAGCCATGATGATGATATAGTGAACAGAATATTAATTTTACATTAAGTTTGTTGTCATCATAATTAAAAAAATTTATTCAGATTAAGCCACAGTACATTCAGCTGTCAGTGTATTGGGTACATCTTGCTCCTCTCGTTTGATAAAGGTTATTAGCTTTAGTAAAATGTTTAGTTTTTGATGAGAGGTGTTGATTCAATTGCATGCTTATTTTGGAGGCTGTAATTTGTGGCTGAACTGTATTGCATGTAAAGGCAGTCTATCTGTTCATGACTCATACAACAGGTCGGGACCACTGGTGAATTTTGTTTGTACCTGATAGAAAGTCAGAAGTATGAGAAAATTGTTGGAAACCACAAAATCTCTAAAATCGCTCATATATGCCACTTACTTAAGAAGAAATCTGCTTTTCGAATCTGTGTTACTGGTTCTTTCATGAGGCCCATTGTCTGTGGAAATGCAGCGATATTTCATTAACCTCAATTCTGCTCAGGTGGCAGCAAAAAGCTCAGGGATTGATATCTCAAAATAAAAATAAAACCCAAAGTATCTGCATAGTTAGGCACATTTAGAGGTAAGTGAGAACATATGTTTGTTTGTAATTTGGATTAAAAACCTTTTATTACACTTGAGACTGTGTAATGCAGTGTAAAGTATTCCTGGTGCTTTGGAACCGAGGGAGAGGTCAGATTTTGCGTGTGTGCACGCATGAGTGTGAAGCGTCTACACTGTAAATCACACCTACATACCTGGAGGAGACAGCAGCGTTGTGCGCCGATACCCTCAAAGAGTGGGAGATAAAAAGCACGCACACACACACATAGGCAACCAAGATCACAAGCTGCCGCCAGCGCCAAGCCTGGCCGGCGCTGAACCGGCAACCCGATACCTCCTCCGGAGCCCTGCGGAGGGGGAGAGTGGGTGTGGGATAGAAGCTTCCATAAAGTCTGTCCCGCCGGTCGGCCGTAACCTGAGCTCCCAGCAGACAGCCGCGGTGCCTCGCAGTCAGGCATGGAGGAGTGTGTGTATGTGTGTGGGTGTGTGCGTGTGTTTTGAGACTGGATGTGTGACATGCTGCCACATGCTTGTTGCCACGCTTGGGACCAGGCCTGTGTGATTGTGTAGATTACAAACACACACACGCCAACACTAAGACCTCCGCTTGATTTTGTGTCTTTCTCACAACTTCCCACATACATGCCCTAAACCACTCTAGAATTCCTTCCCGCAACGTGTTAATACATCGATCCTTTTTTACTGTGACCCTGAAACTGATACACATGACGAGATGACGGGACCTTTGTCACTGAGTCACTGAGCTTTTCTCTCCTTCAGGCTTTAGACTTTTCTCCAATTTCTCTTTACCGCCTGTGAGCTTCCAACGTGACCATCATCCAAAACATCTAAGACGTCAGCGAGCAGAAAACTGCCGTCAGCTGCCATATTGCTTGCTGTTGCTGCCAGGGTGCTGCCCTTTACGGTTGTGAGAGCTGTGTGTGTGGCTGGGGAGCGGGATTGGAGGAGGATGATGAGCGGGATGGTTGGGGGTGGGGGCGGTGGTGCTTGTCTCTGGGCTGGCAGAGGGACAGGAGCCCCTTGTGCAGTTGCGGTGGGTAAGGAGGTTAACTGAGTCACAGCAGAGCCTAGACGCTTCCTGGGATATTGACAGGTTGGAACCTGAGGGCTCCTGCAGGATAGGAACACACTGCCAGAGGTTGGTTACCACCACTGCCTGCCTGCCTCGGAGGGAGGGAGGGGTTGGGAGGAGAGAGAGGAGAGAGGGATGAAGGGATGAGGAGGGAAAGACGGAGAAATTGGGTGAAGGCAGAAATCTGAGATTTCCTACAATCATTATCACAATATTATTAAGAATATTTTTGAGTAGCTATATACACTAACTCGTGCACCTGCTTCCTCATTCACTGCTGCCAGTCATAGGGCGGCAGTGTAAGGTACACATCAAACATCAGAATGAGGAGAAATGTGATTTTGGTGACTTTGGCCGTGACGTGCCACATGGGCTGGTTTGAGTGTTTCTAAAACTACTTATCTCCTGGGATTTTCATGCTCAGCAGTCTCTAGAGTTTAACTCAGAATGGTGTCAAAAATAAAAAAAAACATCCTATGAGCGTCGTTTCTGCGGATGGAGATGTGTTGTTGATTAGGGAGGTTAGAGGAGAATCGCCAGACTGGTTGGAGCTGACAGAAAGGCTAAGGTAACTCAGATAACTGTGGAGCAGAAGACCATGGACAAGAGGGTACAGACTCACCAAAACTGGACAGCTGAAGGCTGGAAAAATGTGGCCTGGTCTGATGAATCTGGATTTTTGGCATCAACATTATGAATCCATAGATCCAACCTGCCTTGTGTCAACAGTCCAGGCTGCTGGTGATGGTGTGATGGTGTGAAGAGTGTTTTCTCAGCACACTTTGGACTCCTTAATGCCAGTCAATCATGGTTTGAATCTGAATATTGTTGGTAATGTTCATCCCTTTATGGTCACAGTTTACCATTTTCTAATGGCAACTTCCAGCATTATAAAGCTCCATGTCACGAGGCAAAAATCGTCTCAGTCTGGTTTCATGAACATGACAATGAGTTCAGTGGCCTTCCCAGTCACCAGATCTGAATCAGCAGAACACTTATGGGATGTGACAGAGCAGGAGATTGGCAACTTGAATGTGCATCTGACAGATCTGCAGAAATTATGTGATACAATCACGTCAACATGGACCAGAATCTCTGGAGTGTTTCCAACATCTTGTGGAATCAATGCCATGAAGAACTGAGGCTGAGGTTTTGAGAGCACAGAGAGGCCCTACCAAGTATTAGTATGGTGTTTCAGAGTACAGTACAATTGAATCACGAATTTGTTACAACGAATTTTGTGAAGCAATAACACAGTTGGATCATATGGCCACTGAAGTTGATAACTATAATTTTGAATTACCACTAAAATAGAGAGCGATGCAAAAGCAAAACCTCTGCCAAGCTTAACAAAGCTTTAAGTTAACTTGGTTGTAGATCTTTGTGGAGCTCCACTTTGCTGCTTTCACTCAGCAAGGAGCCGAGTATATGGTCTGTGTGGTTCAGGGTCATTTGCCATGGTAACGGTGGACGAGGTCAGAAGGTGATTGGCTTAGCTGAGGAGGGTGCTGGCGGCTGTTTGTTGATTCTCTGATAGGGGAGACCTACCCCTGACCTCCACACAAATCAATACTACTTCCTTCAACTTTCATTTGTCCTCGTTTGCTCGCGCTCACCCCCGATTGGGAGCAATTAAGGTGGGGATTTTTTTTTGAGTCTACAAAAAAAATAAAACATTTTTTAGCCTAAATTGAATTTGGATAGAGATGTGTTTATGGTTTATTAATGCATATTACTTTTAAAGAAATGCATTATTTCATTATTTGTGTACATTATTTTATAGATTTTTTTTGGTTATAAAACTTGATTGACGTGATTGAATTGTATAGATTTACTGTGTGTCAATATTTCAGCTCTACAGCTCACCACAGATAAATTCAGATGTGAACGAGCTTGGCTTTTGATTTGAAGTAGGTGAATACGACGTTGGTAAATTTCCAGTCACATATGATTTCAGAGAATACTCCTTTGTACTGTGTTTATAGAGAATCTGCGTGGTGTAGGGAGTCCCTCCAACGCAGGAAAGCCTTTGAGAAGCTCCTTCCTGTCTCTTAACCTCCTCCTCATTGCACTTTTGTTTCTCTCTCTCCTCTCACCCCCTCATTCTCACTTTCACTCCCCATAATCCCCGGTGTGGCCTACGAGGTTACTGTGTTCTTCCTTCTGTAGAACAGCAGGGTTGTGTGGGCTCATGTTTTTTGTTTTTTTTTTTGTTTTTTTCTTGGTTACCGCTCATATGTATGTCTCCATTCTGGGGTCACCCTTTTCCACTCCCCCACACAGGGAATCACCTCCCTGAGAAACACTGTGGTTGATTTAGTGGGTGGTTGCACTGAAACGTTACAGTCTTCCACAGTATGAGTGACATTAGATGCTGTGCTGTTAGTTCCTAAAACTGACAGGTCAAAATGCAGCGTATGCCTCAGAGCATCCTTATTACTTTGTATCAGACTCAAGCTTCAGTGCTTTATTGCCCTATCAACAGGAATTTGCCTCAGTGCAGCTCAGGTATGAAATGCAAACAGCAGCAGACATTTGCCGCACACTGCCATACTCAGCAATTATGCCATATTGGCATAATTCAACAGATTCTCACAGTTGATAATATATACTATGATAAGCACACATTTGTGTTTCCTATACAAAGCAGCAGTTCTTATTGCATTACTATGGCCACTTGTGCTTGTTTGAATAGTACTTTTCAAAGCAGTCTGTTGCTTCACAAGAAATTATGATTTAAAAAAAAAATGAATAAAGCAAAAATATAATCTTGTGATCATTGGGCATTGCAAAGAAGACACTGAGTCTTAGCCTGATCTCCTCAGGCAAGGCATTTTAGGGAAATTACAAAAAGTGCCATGACACCTGTTCACTTCCATCCATAAATAAACTTTATTTATAAAGCGCAGTTCAAAAACAGAGAGCTTTTCAGTGTAGTAAAAATACAGGGCCTAATCCATTATAAACACAAATGTAGGAGTAATAAAAGTAGATCAAGATAAAAGCGTGAGAGTATTTTATCACAAAATGAAATGGAAAATATAAAAATGCAGCCAAAATGATGTGGCATAAAAGGTCAGCATCTGAATTTCAGACCAGAGGACTGCCATGTTACAATGGTAACCTGATAGATTGAGCTTTTCTTTCATTTCTCTCTTTTTTAAACGTTTATACTGGACTGACAGGACCTTAAGTTTACAGCAGAATTTAGAATTTAAAAGGCGCTTGAGAAGCTACAATGTCTACAGGAACTAATAACTATAAATACATTAAACACATTTTTAAATGGTTAGTTTCTGCTTTCTGCTTCTGAATTGCAATTTAGGTACTGGCCCACAGTGAGAGAATATTCAAAAGAGCTAGAGCACACGTTTTAACATGTCATAGCAAGAAAAGCACAGGTGTAATTAATAACATCAATAACAACTGCATTCCATTCAGCTGACGCAGTTTCGAGGTTCTGGGGTTGTGCACGTTGGCTCGCTGTCATGGCTTTCTGGTTCACTTAATGGATGTTAAAGTTGTTAGTAACACCTGTGCTTTTCTTGCCATGACAAGTCAAAATGTCTGCTGTGAAAATGGTCGGTGTAATTGAATGACTGAAAACAAAATTTATCAGAGTGAAAGCACTTCTCAGTCACATCTCATCTTTGAGGGATTTTCATCTACTGCGTTTGGTTTTCACTTTCCCTGTACACTTGCCTTCCTGCGAATGATCAGTCTCTTTCTCTTTCCTTGGATTTTCTGTAGATTCAGTTTTGGAATGTACTGAGGTTTACTTGGTGTGTTCAGTCATTGCGGCTTACTTGCTAAAGTAAAACACATCACTTCCTCTTTGCCCGAACACTTGTACGTGGAAATGGTGGCTATTCTGTATAGAAGTTGTAACAGCTTTCATAAGGTGAGTATCTTTTACAAAAATATGTGATTGCATCAGAACAGACATTGATTTGGAAATGTCACAGATTATTAGTGTAACTCTGGTTATGAGATCACTACTCCCAGGTTTTGTTCTTTCTCTAAAATCGGTAACCTACTGACTGAAGACTCTGAGAAGCTTTTTGGCAACACTGAGCTACATTATGGTATGAATAAATATCAATACACAGCGTCAACCTCCTCTGGCCTGTTTCAGAATTCAGTAGACGTGAGTGTGACTGTGTATTTGTGTGTGAGTTACAGTATATTATCTCCAGAGAGTTTGGCTGTCGTGGCGTTGGGAGGGCTGCGTCGTGGCCGTGGCTGTGTGGAGCAGCAGCACCGGAAACGCGTCAAAGCGCTGAGAGCTAACTGGAACCAGATGTCTGAGGCTACCGACCGGGGGATTCTCACCGTGGAACAAGAGCGTCAGCGGGGGAAGTTCACTTCCCCCTGACTGTCTTGCTGTCTTCTCTGTCTGTTTGTACCTCTGAATCTTTTGTCTTTTGGTTATTTCCTTCTTTCTCGCTGTCAAAACTACCTGAGGTACCAGTAGTTTGAGGTTAAGGCAGCTGAAAGGAACCGCAGCAGGGAATGAATAAAACAGCCAGTCAATAAAAGAAAACATTTTTTATTAATTTTTCTCTTTTGGCACAACTTGCATAGTCAAAAAAACATGGCACACCTACCATTCTTACATGGAAACAAATGCATCAAAAGATTCAAAGAAACTATGATGTGCACCGTTCAGAAAATACACATATGTGATCATGTCCCTTGTAAAAGTCACTGTGTGTTGCAGTTGTTGGTTTCGTTTAACTGCAACAACCTAACTCATAGCTCATCTCACGCAACTTCATTGATACAACCCAGCGTACTCCACCATCTTTCGTTTTTACTACCCCATCTCTTTGAAGCTCTCCAGAGTGGGAGATGGAGCTGGCCTGCTTTCTGTGCCTGGGAGCATTGCCTGCCCTCCTCCGCTTCACTGCCCCCCTGACTTTCTCTCACATATACAGTACAGACACACACACACACACACACGCGCGTTTAAGCACACATGCGCGTTTAAGCACACGTGCAATACAGAGACATACTTGTAACTTATTCACTCAGGCACAGAAATCATACATGGCACGTGCACACAGATGACGACCCATGCACTGCTGAGGCTATATGTGCATGACTCCAGCTGAGCCCCCAGTCTACCCGTAGCTTGCCTCAGTCTTAGCCCAGTCTCTTTGCCATTTGCGGATCCCCTAACACAGGCCACTGGGCGACGACAACAACACACAGCCACACGCCCTCCTGTGGTGTTCTGTGTTCTGTAATGTCAACTTGCAACTGATAGACAGGCCAAAAATGACAACTTGTGTGTGACTCTGAAACAGGACGGTGATTACACACGCTCATGAACATTGGCTAGAGTGTGTTGAGAGTGCGCTTGTGTGTGTGTGTGGGTGCATGTCTATCAATGGCAGTAAGATAAATACTCCATCGATGTTTGGTCAGAGACGTTTTCTTTTTCTTTCCTGCTTGGAGGTGAATCAGCACAGCCTAAAGGTCCTGGGTAGCTCTGGGTTAGAGCGGCTTTCAGCAGGCTGTTAGTCTTATCATCTCACGCACACACACACACTCACTCTATCCCCTCTGACCCAGACCGTTTCCTGCCCCTGGCTGATCTATTGGCTGATGCCTGCCCTGTGACTGCAGAGAAAGAGAGAGAAAAAGAGGAGGGGAAAGAAAGTGTGTATTCGTGCATGTGTGCTCGCGGCCTGTCCCAGCAAATCGATATCCGTCTCGTATCCGTGAGCTCTGCCTGACCCCTGGTCGACCTTGCTCAGCATTGGTGGTTGTGTTTTTTTTTTTGGGGGGGGTCTGAAAACGTGAGAGCCACATCGAATTTTACCCCCTCGCTAATAGAGGTCTGGGACCGTGGAAAAGTGTGAAAAGTCCTGGGTTGAATGTGCCAGTGGTGAGATGGTGAAATAACAGGAAATGCTTGGCACAGTTGCCAATGATTTTACAGTTGGTCAAAGTGTAGTTCAAAGTATTACCGTAGAGATTAGTCGGACATGATTATAAAGTGGTTTTAAAGCGAGCGGTGGAATCATCCTGAGCTTCTGTCTTGTGGTTTCAAGAAAATGCAGGAAAAAAGTTTACCTCAGCTTTTACTTTAAAATGTATATGGATGAACTTGTGCTCATGGCTGAGATAGTAAAATCCTCTCAGACTGTGTGTGTCTGTGTACGTGTGAATACGTGCATGTGCCTGTTCCAGTATGTAACACAGAACTTGCCCTGACGTTAGTTTGCTAGTTGGACTCAGCCTTGCGTGTTGTTGGTGTGTGCTGATAGAGGCTCCAGCTCCCGGGCTGCGGGTGCTAGCCGCCGCCGGCACTAATTGAACCCTGCCGCTAAGGTAAGGGGGGAGGAGGAGGCTGTCAACGAGGGAGAGAAAAGGAAAAAAAAAGGAGGAGGAAAAAAATAGCGTGGTGAGGGCGAAGTGCCCCTGGGGGGTTGGGTCCCTGCCTGCCTGCCTGCCTGCCTGCCTGCCTTTCGTTCTCCAGCTCCTTCCCCCCTCCCCGTCTAAATAGCCGTGCCGGCGCTCCAGGGCTTCCTGCGCCTTATCTGCTGATAATTGGGCACTGGAGCTCCACAGCTCGCTTATGAAATATAGATTCCTGACGGAGGGGAAGGATGGGGGGTTAAAGTGGTGGAGGGAGTGCGCAGGCAGAGAAAAGCCCCCGGTCGTATCAGAGAGCGTGGAGCCTTGTGGGCTCTGCCGTGTTGCTCTGGCTCGTTTAGCAAACACAGCCCCAATAGTTAGGGCGAAGGCCTCTGCGCTGAGCAGCCCACACTGTCACAGACAATTGAAAAACAATGCTTTGTTCCTACTCTTCATTGCACCCATAGTGTTCAAATAACTATAACTTGCAGGGGTGAATGCTTGTTGTGTAGCTTGTCACAGAGCATGTGAAATTGTCTGAGCAATTTCAGATACGTGGTGGAGAATCTCCCTGTACGTAGTGCAATGTTCACCACTACAGTGCCTGTTCACAGAGCTTTACTGAGTGTGTTTGCATGTTCAGTATTGGAAATGGTTGTGAATGAGTAGCCTGCATAGTTACGGTGTCATTTAAGCGTGTCCTGATGAGGGTATGTTATGAAACTCAGTATTCCTCTGTGTACGAATGGATGAGGATGTTATTTTCCTGCAGCGAGGTTGGGATCCTATCTGCAGTCTCATGGGGGAACATTATGGGATCACAACACGGAGACCAAATTCCCAGAGAGAGAAGAGCAGGGAATACTCTGCTGGGTGCTCAACACAACATGGATCCCTCTTATCCATAGCTACTTTTGCTTATAGCTTTGAGCAGAGGTTGTTCATTTAGAGCTTCATTTCATAATCTAATCTATTTAAAAAGATTTAATTACCTCAACTGCAAGACAAATCACTCTGTCTGGAAAAAATGATCTGTTTCATAAGCAAATGTCCCATAATGTGCTTAGCCGTCATTCCTGAAGTCAGTCCTGAAGAGTAAAGATCTCATTCTGGAGTGAATCTCTGTACTTGTGGACTTGAAAGTGCAGAAACTCGCTTCAATCCATGCCAGTTTTTATTCCAGCAGATTAGCATTGCTCCATGTACAGTAATCATCTAAAAGGCTATTTTGACTAAACAGCACAGAATGTATCGCATCAAAACATTGTTCTTCCTCGTGTCTTTTCTTCAGGTCGATAAGACTCTGTCCTCAAATTCACACACACTCAGACAGGCCTCTGCATGTCCCAGTTAGCTGAGCGATTGGGTTAATGAATGGGGAGCTACCTGCTTGACTGTGAGAGATGGGAAGGAGGTTGGGGTTAGTCTGGAAGGCAGACTCCTCCACATGCATAAGTTTATGCATGAGTCTCTGCTGCTCTGCAGTCTTAGAATATAATAGGCTACACACAGGCTATATTGTAACCAGCACATGAAGTTTTCTTACACTCACAGGGCAATGTTCCCCTTTTTTTGTGTGTTTTGAGGCAGTCAGGGGAAAAAACAAAAAAACAAATAGGCCAGGCTATAGCAGTCTCAGGAGTGATTCCCCTCTGTAGCCTTACCTCTGTATTTCACATTATTTTTTAAACAATTCCAGCTCACATCTAAATTGTGGCCAAAAGTCAGGGAACTCTATACCCTGAGTAATGGCTCCATCATCACGTTGACCAAAGCTACCACAGGAGCCAACACAATAACTCACCTGTTCCGTTTTCCTCCTAAACCACCTTTATTTACGGGACACAAGTACCAGCGCGGGGTTATGCATTGATCTTGGACACGCCACGCTCCCCGTTTCATTTTCCTCAGACCACCGGGGCCCTATTGGTCAATAGCAATTGCAATTCCCCGCACTATTTCAATTACAATTAGCATGGAGGCCCAGCGGCTGATTTATGGCCTTGTTTTCCTTCCCGTGCATTCCCCCGTGAATTAATCACCCCCGCGCCAGCCTGTGTGATCTTCACTTCATCTACCTGCCACGGCAGCCGCCCTGTCGTGCATTCCTGGATCCCTTCCCCTCCTCCTTTCCTCCCTAAATCCTTGTCTACGTCTTCTCTGACCACAGAGAACAGTGGGTGTCATTAACTTGCACTGTACACACGTAACTCAGTGCTTTGTGGCATCTGATTGGCACTCCTTTATTATGTGTAATGAGCAGATGTTCCGGTGGAAAAAAAGACATCGAAAAGTTGTGGTTTCCTTCAGATTTTTTACCATTTAAATGCCAAAATGAGCTCAGTACGATATAATTTGATTTCATGAATGTGATCCTGGGGAATGTAGAATTTAAAAATGATCCCAGTCTGTGCAGCACACACATGCAGGTCACACACCTACATAAATACATATATCAAATCCCGTGCTATCATCTGACTTATGGTCATGGTAAATTACTACAGGATGAACATGTCCATTCCATATTTATGGTCACTGGTCACGTGCTGCAGCCTCGAACGCAGGTTTGGAAGTTTTCTGTCTTGACTGGGAAATTACGTTACAACCGACCAAGACTCTCATCTGTCAGTTGACATTTGGTTACCATCAGGCTGCGATTAAAAGACCTATTTTGGATAGTCTGGAAACTGTTTGGGACGGAGCAGTGTCTCTCCACTCCTCCTGTGCTGTGTCGGAGGCTGAGTCATCCCGGGCCAGACGTTTCCACTGGGACAATGTACTATTCCCTGGTGGCCACACTCAGTCTTGTTTATACGGCCCCGTCCGCGGCCCCGTGGATCTGGCAGCAGCTCGCTTGCTTCCAACCTCTGTCCCCTTCCCTGTTCCTTCACCCTTTTGACGTTGCACTTCAAACACTTGGCGAGTGTTTGTGTGGGTTGGGTCCGGCTGGAGGAGGAGGGGGTGGGGGCTTTAGTGACCAAGGCAGTGGTACCTCTGTGGATTCAGAGGGCCAATAAAAACACAAGGCAGTGCGCTGCTCTGGGCAGACTAAACATCTGTGCAGACAACATCCTGACTGGAGCTTCTTTGATGGGTGGGTGGTGTGCAAGTGTGTGCATCTGCATGTACCTGTATAAAAGTGGATCCCATCCCATCTTTTCCAGTGAAATGGAAGGCCATTTTTCTGGACAGCGGTTAGGTTTGATTTTGATTCAGGCCCAGACTCTTACTCTGTTGACTGTAGGATTATAGGGGCTTTTCTCACTTTAATTTTTGCATTCATGCTATGTCAGCAGATTGGGAAAACCTGCCATTATTTGGACTTAGGAATTTTCATGCATGGCTATTCACTTGTATATCTCCCTTTTAACTTATTTTAGTGATTGTAATAGTGTTTTTATAATTAAACGAATTTGGTTTGGATGTGAATTCCAATTCCATTCATACCACATAGAAGATATTTTAGCTGTGAGGCCCTGTTCACACTCGGTATTAACATGCGTCTTGGGTACAGGCACACCTGTGGTTAGAGCTGTCCGCTTGTGATTGGATCACCCGAGATGCATGTTAACGCCAAGTCTGAACAGGGCCTCAAACAACCTGAAATTACAACTAAAACTAAGGCTTCAGACAAAGACAATTATTAATTTTTAAAGAAACTGTTAAGGTTTTGTATTTGCAAAACCTTCCCAAAGTAAAGAAAAACAAATTTTAATTTTTATAACTTTATGATGATAGAAACGTTTTTGGGCTTATTCTCTGCTTTCTGTGGAAGGTTTGTGTGTCGTGTGGCCATCAAGTCTACAGTTATAAGTGTTACTAAGTCATTAATAAATGATTGTTGACCCAGATGCTCTGTAGCTTCTTCTAGGGGGGAGGAGGCCAAAGAGTCAGTGGCAGGGTCCTTAAAAGGCCTTAAAGACAGAGCCGGTTCTCCCCAGCACACTTGCACACAGTTTTTCAGGATATTTGGCAGGTAGGTTGTCCCTAGCATCTTGGAGAACTGCCCATGGTTCTTCAGTGGATTTAGTCTGTCTCAGTGTCTTCTGTCTTTTCATGTAATCCCAGACTGACTCCATGATGTTGAGATCAGGGCTCTCTGGGGGCCAGACCATCTGTTGCAGGACTCCTTGTCCTTGTTGTCGCTGAAGATAGTTTTTTTTATGACTGCTGGCTGTATGTTTGGGTTTGTTGTCATGCTGGGACCCATCAGCAGCCTCCCTGATGAGATTGCGTAATGGATAAGAAACTACAGATCTAAAGTGTCTAAAACCTGGGTCTTCGCCTTTTGTCATACCAAGCAGTTCACATCTACATCCGTTCACCCTCATCTGTGGTTTTCAGTTAGTCGTGTGTACATTGGTGCCACTCCTAATTATTGCTTCAATTTGTTAATGCAGCTTAACAGCAGCATCCATCACATTTTCTGTGGAAACTGGGTTTTGTGGCCAACTTAAGTAGAAATTGTTTCATTTTTATGCATATGAGTCCACTTGTACAACTAGGTTATTTGTTTATTAATTTCAGAGATTTTATTATCTGAATTTTGCCTTGAATGCTGAAAACTGTATCCATGTAAAAAACAAAAAAAAACAAAACAAAAAACAATAGTTTGTCACAGTTTGGCGCTGAATTTGTTGTTACTCCCTTGTAATAACTGATTTATTAAGAGTTATTACCAACCAAGTCTTCGGTGACAGCCAATTAATTTGTTAGGTATTTTTGTATAAACTGCTCTGACATTTATGTTTGCTAGAAATACTTTTACTTACTTAACTATAACCTATAAAGTACAGCTTATAGACATAGTCTGGTAAGTTATTTTGGTCAGTAGTTTTCTGACAGAAGTGCGTTTTACTGATTTGCATACTAGTGATGTGAGCCATTCCCAGTTTACTGTACTTTATAATCATGCATATTCGAAAGTCTTTGACATGTGCCACAAAAGCATATAAACACCAGTGTTCAAAGGCAAAATGTCTTGCAACTCTTGAAATACTGAAATAAACTAAGCTCGGGAAAATTATGAATGTTACTGGTTACGAGACAAGTGTGTTTATTTTTATGCAGGGATTGTTCCAACTACTGTTTGGAGTGGAATATGAAGAAAATAAAAGACACAAGGGCTGTAACACATTGGAGGCAGTGCAGCAGCGAGTGGTGAGTGTTTATTCTCTCCTCCTTGGACCCGAGACCTGACCCGAGCAAAAGTCCTATTCTTTCGGATTTGGTTCCCGGTCGCATCAGGTTGTTTGAGTTTGAATTTATGTATCAGTTTCCATGTTGACTTCCATCTTGACTTTTCAAGTTTAGTTTGGATACAACTATCTGGACCCGTGAAGAGCTCTATTATTGACCTTATACGTTTTTATAAAATAGTACCAGCCTTTCTAAACAGTTTTCCACATGTGGTATGCTTTCATCTGGGGAGGTGGTGTTTTCACCTGACCTCGGCATGACCCGGGCAGCCTCTCTTGTTTAACACCTGGACGCTGAGTGAGGAGGTTCAGCCAGTGTCTCCCTTTTCCACACCGGAAGTTAGGATTCCCTGTCTACAAACAACATAGGAATCTGTAGGATAAGCAGTGAAGGGAGGGAGGCAGAGTTAAAACCCAGTCCTCAAACAACACAGGAAGCTATCGCATAAGTAGAGGAGAAACTGAGAAAGAGAAATAGAACCCCTTCACTTTTTTCACATTTTGTTATTTTGAAGCCTTGTGCTAAAATTGATTAAATTCATTTTCCCTCGTCTACATTTGATGCCCCATAACGGTAAAACCAGAACAGAAGAAGGAACAACTGAAATATTACATTTGCCGTGTTTCCATCAAAGTATTTTATGTGCATTTTGAAGTATTACCTTAGAACAAGTTGATGGAAACAACAACATTTGAAAAAGTTCCTCAAAAAAGTTTTTACTACTCTGTTTATTAATAAATTCAAAATTCAATTGATTGGACATGACTGGGATTTTTTTGCTCTGATGAAACCAAGATTGAGCTGTTAGACTTCTATTCCAGTCATCTTGTCTAGAGGAAACATGGCGCTGCTCATCACTTGCCTAATATCATCTCAATGGTGAAGCATGGTATTAGCAGCATCAGGCTGTGGGGGTGTTTTTAGCAGCAGCGACAGTTAGACTGGTCAGGTTTGTGAGGAAGCTGAACAGAACAAGTACAGAGATAGCTTTAATGAAAACCTGGTCCAGAGCACTCAGGGCCTCAGACTGGACTAAAGGCGACCATGACCCTAAATACAGCCAAGACAACGCAGGAGTCCCTTAGGAACAACTCGAGTCAACCTTGACTTGAACCCAATCAAAACGTCTCTGTAGAGACCTGAAAATTACTGTCCACCGACACCTGTAGAGAAGAATGGCAGAAAATTCCCACAATCAGATATGCAAAGCTTGTCGTGTCATACCCAAGAAAACTTGAAGCTGTACTTGCTGCCAAAGGTGCTTCAACAAAGGGTCTGAATAATTATGTCAATGTCATATTTCAGTTTCTCTTTTTTAATAAGTTTGCAAAAATATCTAAAATTCTGTTTTTGCTTTGTCAATAGATATCCAGTGTAAATTGATGAAGAAAAATAATTTAAATGAATTTAGCATTAGACTGAAACATGCAAGGCTGCAGTGTGAAACATTGAAAGGGTCTGAATGCACTGAATGAGGATCTTCCATGAAGCCTGAACTTTTCACAAACTTCAGCCTGCCTACATAGAACTTATCTTACTCACTGAAGCTGTAATATTTTGATAACATTAGGGGCAGCGAAAAATTGACCTGTGAAACGAGCGTGGAGGTTTTTCTCAGATTAAGGGTACCCCGGTGAAAATGGGCAAAGCAGCTGTCATATTGCTCTGATCAAACAATACTACTCCTCCCAGTATAGCGTCGCTTCAAACTATATATATTTTGGTCAAACGTCTTTCATACAAATACCCATCCAATCAAATAAACCCTGTATCTGTCTTTCTCTTTTAATTGATTTATCACAGCATTTGGCAATTCACACAAAACCTTTCCTTCTCTGCCTCTCACACCCACACATTCTCATTCACAAACGTGTAGACAAGCATCAGAGGATACACATGCGCGCGTGCACACACATGCACATTTACACACACAGAAAAAGCTACCCTGAGAGGGAGTGCTGTATTGGGTTTTCTTCAGGAAGTGCGGCTCCTCCAAAGCTCTGGTCAGATGAAAGGCGAAGAGCTGCATTGATCGGCCCAGAGCGGGGGGTGGTGGAGTGAGCGTTGTGTCTGTGTGTGTGCTTGTAGGGGTTGGGGGGGCGGGGGGGCAGAGCCTGTGGTGTGTCTGCCTGATGCAGGGCTGCCAGCCAGGCGAGGAGCAAAAGGCCAGAGGGGTACGGAGGGCAGAGGGAGGGGGGGCGGTGAGTTGTCGCTGTGGCCCTGTGGCTCCACTGTAACCCCCTGGCCCCTCAGTACAGCATACACACATACACACACACACATTCGCGCACACACCAGCACCAGTCTGCTGTTGTTGATGAGAGCTGTCAGAGAATGAAACAACATGGCTGCAAGTAAGAGACAAAACATTTTTCATCCAGTTATCTTGTGTTACTTTTCGGCCTGAGTATCATTTGAAATTTTTCAATACTAGTGAAGATATAATACTTTGTCTGACACTTCCTTACTTTGAGAAATCTAAACGTTTGTATACAAAACCCCTTCTATCATTTAACAAAAGAAGCTTAAGTTAGGGTTAGGGTTAATTTTCTCTTAACACAAGCTCCTGTACAAGAACTTTACTTAAATAAAATATCCTAACATTACCAAAGTTATTATTTAAATCAGGAGCTAAATGCTTAAAGGAAGTAAACAAGATTATGGATCTCAACACAGTTTCCAGCTTTTGTTGCTTGACAATTTTCAACACTGTGCTGTGGACACATTTCGGTCCGTACCAACAAAGCATTGATACTAAACACCCCAGTCATGGTTACTTTAAAACGGTCAGAGAATTAGCTTTAATGTGATGCTATATTTTCATAATGCTAATTTTCTGGCAGCTGAACACCAATTAAACCTTTCACAATAATAATGTGCTGAGTTATTGATGTCAGAAGCTTAATCAGAGTTACTTCATCACTAAAAGTGAACTAAAATGGCAGCTTGACTTGTGAAATATGGAGTCATAGTAAAATATTTTCTTGAAAAAAAATCACCTCCCTTTAGTTATTTTTACCTTTTCAGGAAAAAATCATTAAGCTTGTTTACATTTTCCAAGTCCTCAACCTTTAATTTCAAAACAACGGGTAATTTGATGGGATACCATCCATTTTATCTTATAAACAAAGCTAAACTAAGCTCTGCAAATGTGAGATGACCCTGTACTCAGTCCTCTAAAGTCAAAGAATAAACAAAAAGTTCCTCATAAAAATACTTGAAGCAAAACTAGTTTTATGAAAGTAGCTGACACTGAAAGTCTGCACAAATACAGAACATTAAGCTGTGAATAATCACTCTTCCTTTAGGCATTAGATAGTATTGCCATGGGCACACTATAAATGAAAACCATTTTCTGGATGGGCTGTTCAAATAAATAAAAGTTAAACAGTTGACAGACCATTATTTTACATCTCAAAAACATGTAATGTGAGCAGCTACTGCCTCATATTGCAGCAGTGCCATGTTCCACTTCTCCATCTGCATCTTCATACCGGAAACAACCCATGTCAAGCAAACCACACTCTTCGGAGGCTGAGGTTGGTTTGACCTGTGACTGCATAAGTTTGTCTTTTGCACTTAATGGAAAGATCTAGAAATAGACAAATAGTTGGCTGTGGCATGTATAAATTCTCCCTCAGTGTCTTATCAGATTCATTTGAGCCAACACAGGACCATATGTGGACTTGGGCTGGGTGCGCCCGACCCTCTGTGCTTTGTGCCCCAGGGGAGAGATCGGCCAGGGCGGCTCACTAATTGAAATGTGTTGGCGACTCATCGACGTCTTGGCTCCAGTTTCAGGGCTATTTCGAACCGCAGTGCTGATTGCTGGTTTCACATCACACAGGGAAAAAAAAAAATCAATAGTAGCTGGGAGAGCTAGGGTTTATTCTTTGCGAGCAGACATTAATGCTTTGCAGAGGAGGGTTTGATATTTATCATTTGTCATTTTGTCTCTGCAGATCAGCCTGAGCTGTAGAATATATCCAAATTGCTGAGAGTGATCACTGACACCGCCTGTGAAGAGTTTCCAAAAAAATAATGCGGTTTGAATGTCCTGATCCACAACAATGTTCACAGGGCTGGCCAGGCCAAGTAATTCTTTTACTTTTTCATATTCCCTCAAAACTTTTCTTGTGTCTCTTTTTTCTGTGTTTTCAACACACAGAAGAAAAACTCTTGACCTCTGCTAAGCGCCAAAGCAGCCTTGTTATGAAAAGTGGCTCATGTGATTTAGAAGGACTTGCTTGTGCTTTCAGCACTGTACAATGCAGAGGACTGACTCTATCGCTATCTTCCAAGTTCATCAGTTTGCCTCTAGAGTGTTTGTTTGTTTATTTATTTATTTTTATTATTCTTATTTTGGGGGGCATTTTATATGCCTTTATTAGATAGGGAACATATACAGGATATACATGAAACAGGGGTGAAGCGAATAGGGCTGAACAATTTTATCGATTATGCGATATATGTATCGATATTTTGTTTCCCCAGAAAGTATCGATTTTTCAGCTGTGAGTATCGATAAATGAAATCCCCCGTGTTCCACCTGGCACTGTGCTCGCTGCCCATACCTGGACACCTGGACAAGGTAAAGGCAGATGAACCAAAGAAGCTGCAGCGTGACCCAAAGCAAACAATGCTGGACAGCGATGGTGGTTGTTCCCACAAGCTACCAGCAAATTCACCAAGGTTGCAAAAAATTACAGAGTCAGTTGCGTACTTTATATGTCAGGATTTGAGACCTTATGCAGTGGTGGAAAACGCAGGCTTTAGGTGCATGGTGAACACGATGGAGCCCCGCTATCTTAAAATCTTTGATGAAAAAAAAAAAGAAAATGATGTAAGTGTATCGAATCGTATCGAATCATATCGTATCGAATCATATCGTATCGAATCGGATCGAATTGAATCATATCATTGGCTGAATATCGTGTATCGTATCGTATCGTATCGTATCGTGAGATTAGTGTATCGCTACAGCCCTAGAAGCGAGTAAGGGAGTGACACGCAGTAATTGGTCCAACTAGCCAGGAGTTGAACTGGGGACTCGGTGCTCAGGGCATTGGCTCCCATGTGCTACTCATTCTCCTTTCAGCTTGCCCATGTGGATTATTCTACAGTGCACACTGGTTGCTTTTAACACTTTGTAATGCAGTGGTACTTTGGAAATACTTTGAAATGTTCTGTTTGGTACACAGTGTGTCCTCTTTGGTCTTTGGTGTCCGCTAAAGTTCGTAGATCTTCTATTGAACTGCCATGCATTTAACTTAATAACCTCACAAAAATGTCTGTCTTTGTAGTGGTGGTAATGCTGGCCATTGTTTTGATCTTTTGTTGGATTCCAGGCACCTAATTTGGTATTAAATTATAGTCATATATGGCACTGCACATTTCAATGAATTCTGTTCTTATTGCATTGTTTGAAATCACTAAGTCGAATCTCTTGAAGGCTAATGTAGCCTACTATCTGGGCTTTGGCTGTTGGAGCTGCTACCCTTCAAACACAGAGTGAGCCCTTTGAAAAATGGATTGCGGAAGAGATAAGAAATAATTTATGTCCCTATCACTGCCTCGCACAAATATGGTGGGGAATACTGTGCCAATAACTCCCACAAACTCAGAGAGGCACGCTATCTTTTACTGCACAAATTATTAACGGCGCTGGGGAGGAAGGGGAGACGCTGTGCATTTTTTGCTAGATAGACCTGGCTCATTGCTTGTTGAAGCTCTGAGTTCACTGCAGAGCTTTATAATCAAAGATAAGAAGGTCCCTGAAATGCAAAATATGTGCGTAAATGCAAAAACTGAAAACAAATATCATGTAGAATTTTTAATTTCATAATTTCCAGCCTCATCACAGTGAGTTAAAGTTTTATTTAGAAAGAACGAGCAGCTGTGAAACCTTCCATTTTCTGTGCGTGTGTATGTGTGTGTGCTGTCCATGTGCTGTGTGTTTGTGTGTGAACAGGGAATAGAAGGAGGAGGGGAGGGAGTCCAAAGGGGAGTGTTGAGGGAGGATACTCGGGGTCGGGTGTCCGCTCGCCTCTGTCGGCTGGCGTTGACAGCTACAGACGCTGGTCTAAAATGAGAATCCTCTTGGGCCGCCTGCCTGCCCATCCAGCAAGAAAATAAATCCCATGTGGAAGAGCTGCTGTGTGGGATCACAGACAGCCGCCTGACCCCCCAGATCCGCCGGGGGAGGCCAAGGGCGCCGGCACGACAGCATAACCCCCCCGCCCCCACCCCCCCACCCCCCAGGGTCTAATGTTACTCTGCTTGCTTGCCAACTCTGAAATTCTGGAGTTGCAGTACTGTGTTCCCATACTTGTTCAGTTTTAAAACAGTTTTTTTGGGGGGGAAATTTTTGGACGAGTGTTTGGCTGAAGATTTAGCTTAAGGCCTAGGTTATACCGTAAAAATAGCACAGAGGTGTCTCCGTGCTTACAGGGGCCATACACTGTTAAAAATGTTTTGAAACCTAAAACGAAGGGGAAATTTAACTTAGACCTTATTGAAAAAAGGGGCTGGTGTTCAGAGACTGCACAGTGGCCAAAAACACCACCTGGTGAGCAATTAGAGATACATACTGAGAATTAAAAGTTTTGAAATATGATGTGGTGTTTAGCACTACCACCAGATGGAGGGTATTGAAATGCCAAAATTAGTGCTTTCCAAAGACTCTCGTCAGAAATTCAGCACTCTGATCCACATATTTCCCCTCTAATGTGTGATGTTTCTCGGTGTCTGCTAACATAGAAAAACTGCAAACCCACAGACTGTATCCCCTGAAACATTTTATGATATTAAATTCCTCAAATTCCAGCTTAGGGGAGCTAAACTCCCTCCAGGACCCTTGAGAGGTTTCATGTCGAGATAAAATGAGAATGAGTCAGCAAAGGTAGCACCGTTTCAAAGGAGCAAATAGACTTAATGAGTATTAACAGCTACGACAGAAGGTTGACCCGAAGCAAGAGGTGTTTTCTGCTCTATCAAATAGCACAGAAATTGTATTAAAAAAAAAAAAAAATAAGCGGGGGAAGATGAAATGTAGCGCTATAAATTAGAATCAGGGTGATTTCCAGTTTGATGTGCAGGTTAGCAGTGTGACATTTCATCATGGCCCAGATATTTGCTACATTACTGGTTCAGTCATCTCTTTGAACGGCCCAGTATCTCCAGGGTTAGGAAGTCATGTGCGTTGGGGGGGTGGGGTGGGTTTGGGGGTGTAGCATGTTCATATCACGCAGGAGAACAGAGTTTCTGTCCCATCACAGGCCTGCAATTCATGGCTTATAGTTTAACTGTCACCACAGTCTCTCCCTAACCTTAACCATGTGTTTTAAGTGCCTAACCCTAACCATGCTTTAGCCAAAGTTTATTTGCAATAATCACTAACGTCAATCATACTATAGTTGCCATGTGGAGAGTTTGGAAGAAATCATACAATATCAATGTTCTTGTCTGGATTTAAAGGGGTCAGTTCACCCAAAGTAAAAAAACAAACAAACAAAAAAACACCAATACAATAGAAGTGAATGGGATTCAATTATATTTAAAAAAAAAAAAAAATTCAGCGTCAGTTTCTTGTTGCAGAAACAGTGTCCCAATACTCTGGATAATCCACAGATTATCAAGAGTAATCCACAGATGTCACCTTTAACTTTACCTTGGAACTACAGCTACTTACTACCAAAGAAATGTGTGAAACCTGTTGACAGTGAGGTTTGTGGACCATCATGTGACAAGGACATTATTTGTTTAACTTTTTAAGTATGCTTTTTCAAGGCTGTGAAATCCCATTTACTTCCATTATTTTGGGTTGGTGGTAAAATCTCAGATACCCCAGTCTCCTCAAAGCCAATTCAGGTAAAACCAAAACTGTTTCCATTGCCAGATCCCACTGGAGGTCGGTGAGAAAATATATTACTTTCTACTTTTGGGTGAACTAACCCATTAAGCTTTGATTTTAGAATCACAGAGCAGGTCACCAACTTCAGACAAAATGTTTGAATGTTTTCAAGGCCCCTGAAAAGTTATATGTTACACAAGTCTACAGAAGTAGAACTCGTGGGTTAAACTGACTCTAATGGGGTTCAGTGGATCCAGTCTGAACACCTCAAGCAAAACTTAAGTTGCTTTTTTAAAACTTCCTCCGGCGTGTTTACAGTCTCTTATATTTCTGTGGGGAAATTGGACAAGACATAGTGCGAACGCCTTATAAAGACATTCATACTCTGCTTTAAATAGTTAATTACTCTCGCCGTGTAAGGGGGTGGGGAGATTGGGGGGGGGGCGCTTCTGTCTGTCTTCCTTTCTTCTTCTTTTTTTCCAGTTAGAGCCAGGCCTATATATTTTGCAGCTCATGTCTGAAAGGCTGGCTCCAAGCGCTAGGGGTGGGCTCTCGCTCTCTGATGGTTTTCCAGTGAGTATTTGTCAGGTCAGACTGTGCACCGCCCGGCGGTCTCCGCTCCTCTCCCCGGGTTATTTATTACCTCTCTCCCCCGCCGGCAGCGCTGCGGCTCCGGGGCTGCTGCCAACAACGGCGCAGAGGCGGGGGCCGCGTTAGGGGGGTTCCCGTCGTACGAAGAGAGGAAGGAATGGACATGAAGTGCATTTTGAGGAAGGACAGAATTTGTGCTTCGTTACATGGAAAAATAACCGTCCTTGACATTTTCAGTAAACATCCTTTATGGTTTGCAGCCTGAGGACTGATCTCACTAAACTCAGGAGTCAGCTGATGTTTGGTTTATATATAAGGTTTTTTTTTTTTTTTTTAAGTAGTGAAACCTTGTATGGCTGGAAGTCACAGAGTAACACCTTATCTCATACTATCACCATTAGTGCTAAAATGAATTAGTCAATTAACTGAGGAGTAGATCAACAGAAAATTAATTACCAACAGTTATAATACTTGATGAATAATTTAAGACATTAATGAACCTGCTAAACATTCCCAGGTTCCAGCCTTTCAAATCCAGCGTCTTCGATCTAAACAGGAATCTAGCCGTAATGGGATTTTTTAACTTTAATCTTAAATTGCAATTACTGTAGTTAAATCACCATAGTTTGTCCATGATATTGCTAATTCGTAATACAACCATCCATGCAAGTCTTCAATGTGTATCTCTGTATTACATAATCTTCATTTGGCTGCATCTAAATACAGTATCTCTGCACAAAACAATGGATAGCCAAAAGGCAAGCTTTGTATTATTTAATCACATATATTATTTTTATTTCACTACATTTTGAATCTTTTTCCGTTTCAGGTAGTTTTGTAGACAGGTGTTGACAGTAACCTTGTGCGTATATGTCTGTATGACATACTGAAACATTAAAAACATGATGCATCTCAATAGGAATTATAATGTCCACAAGAAAAGATGAAAAAAAATTTTTGCTCTAAAACTTGACACTCTTAAATGTTTTGTTCCTTGGTGGTGGATTCGTTTTCTTCCTGTGGATATCCAGTCATGAAGCTGGCTGATGCTTGAATTTAAACTGTTGGATGGTTTTTGGCATCAGATGCTGAGAATATAAGAGTTAGGCTTTTGTGCTGAAGACTCACTAGATTAATCACAGTTGCAGCATTCAGTAATAGAGAAACTGTAAGAGGAGGAGACGCCAGTGTCTCCATTGAGAGCTTGTATTGTTGAGTTTTGAGTAACAGGCTTGCCTTATTGTCACTTGACTGGAAGAAGTCATTTACTCCACCTCTTGCATATTTGAAACCAAAAGCTGTATGCAGTGAGTTCACTTCTGTGGAAGATGTTCAGAGGCTTCCTGGGAAACAAAGATCACTGACTGACTGATTGAAGTTCACAACAAAATGTATATTATATCAGTGCAAAAATGAAAAAACATAAGTCTTTGACTAGAATTACAAACTCTTTGTGCCATGTGTGAGCAGATAAGCAATCTAAACAGAAGTAACTGGCTTTTGACAAAGCAAGTTCCTGCTTACTGTAATATATGTACTGACATTGGGATTTCCTAATTCATTGTAAATTCATGGTTCGTGAGAGCAGGTGTGGGTTTTTCTCTGACAGATATTTTTTTTAGATACACAGGACTCTTCTACACTTGTAGTAAAAGAAGTAAGAACAGGTTACGTGAGGTGGAAAGGTTAAACAAAGTTTCCCCCCTCGCATCAAATATTTTTATGAAAAACACACAAAGGCTGATGGAAAAATCGACTCACTTAACACGAACCAATTTTTGAAGATCTGAAAGTTGAAGTGTCGTCACTATACAAGTTTGGGGAACCCCTTCACAATGAGCCACCGAGAATGAGTCACGATCATGGACAGGGCGTGGGTTTGAGAGTGGGCACGGGTGTCCCCTTTATGACTAGTTTCATCAGGGCTCTCCCGATGGTGCAACCTCCAGCACCCACGCAAGTATCAACAAGGTTTCCATAAAGACATTTCGATGTTGTGAGGGCTGGTTTGATAAAGAGACAATCAAAGAGCTTCTCATCTGAAATGCAGTGTTCCACTTCCTAGAAACGGCTTTGTAAACATACGCCCTAAATGTCAGCAGCTCGTGATTTATGTCAGTGCTACTGTTCAGTGTACTCCCCAACATGTGGGAAGTGACATTATTGTTTAGTTGAAAAATTAGCCTTTCGATTTCATTTTTCAGTTCACTTTATAGGTATCGGGTAGCTGTTGGATAAGTGATGTCTGGTCACCCTTTCCTTCTTTTTTTTTTTTTTTTGTTCCTTTAGCTGTGATTTTAAAATCTGTTTTTGTCTCTTCCTGATCCACAAACCCACAATTTCCATTACTTTGCCTTCAGACATCACAGCTGCTCAGCTCCAAGAAGGAAAAATGTCAATCTACGGTCCGTCATCATCTTTGGTGACGTTGCTGGCATGTGTTTTTGTAAATGTCTGCCGTGTGTGTGTGTTTGCCTGCCTGGTCTTGGCTGTAGGCATAATACCAGTTCTGGCCAGGCTGTGGTCTCTGGCCTTCCCGTGCACCGCTTCCGTCTGCGGTGTGGTGTGCCTCCTTCCTGTGTGTGTCAGAGGCAGTTTGGCCTGATTTATAGGCCCCTGACACACATCGCCTTGGACCCCACCTCTACTGCTCGAATGGCTATTCCATGTGTCGGTGGTGGATCCACCTGGGTGGTTCTCCACTGATGGGGGTCAGATGTGGTCCTGCACATGAGCTCCAGGAGCTCAGGGGAACATGCCCTGCAGACAGTGTGGAGAGAAAGTGCTTTCAGAAAATGTGGTTCCACGCTTAGGAGGTTTTACTTCAGCTAAAGCAACAAGCTTGCAGCAGTAGTTACACATGTGATCTATACTTTTGTAATCCTCTATACCTACACTTGCTTGTAACCCATAATTACATCAAAATGCAATTCAAAGAACATAGATCAAGGTTATGTTTTGGTTAATGTAAAAGTAAAAAAAAAAAAGTTTAGTGAAGGTTGCCTTTAGGCTTAAACTGTCTAAAACTAAAACTTAATGTAAAACATTATGATGAGGCGTTTACCACT
>JBBMJY010000012.1:11094371-11104413 GCA_037833715.1 Toxotes lorentzi | reverse complement strand
AGTGAAGGTTGCCTTTAGGCTTAAACTGTCTAAAACTAAAACTTAATGTAAAACATTATGATGAGGCGTTTACCACTGACGCCTCCATACACACATTCAAGCGTGGCTCACAAAAGCGGCTGCAGCAGGTGAGTAGTTTCATGGGGTGAGAGAGGGCAAGGTGGTGTCACTGTAGGTGGAGTATAACAAATAGGTGGTTGGATTTAGACCCACGAGGAGAACATAACACATCTAGCGTGCTGACCTGCGGCTGATGTCATGGGTAGAAGTGGTGGCCTTTGACATGTGCAGTCCAGATCTTTTTGTGCATATGTAATGGTGAAGGTCTGATTTAAAGCTGTTTTATTATAAATTATCATAAGTGATCAAGTTGTGATTTTTTTTTTTTGTTGGGGGGGGCTATGTGGGCTGGGTTTACTTGGCTTTAAAATAATCGCAGGTTATCATCTTTAGGTGGAATTTTATACCAAGTGGAAACTGTGAAATAGTGAAAGCCAGATTCAGGAAGTGCTGCACTTAATAGTCTTAAATGAATTTATGGTCTTTATATTTAAAAAAAAAAAAAAAAAAAAAAAAGTCATGAGTTTTATATTCAGCTGCATGGGTGGAAATGACTGTTCACTTCCTCACTAATGGTGGTTCCTCCACTTTTTACCACTGAAGCGCCGTCCCTCGCAGTCCCCCCTCCCCTCCGTGGCTCTCGCCGAGCCTCCGCTGTTTAAATGGGCCAAGTTGAGAAGCGGCGGAGAGTGCAAATCTTGTTTGGTCTGGGTCTGTGAACTTCAGCGTGACTTCAACGACATACACAGGGGTTAAAAACAACTCTTTCCAAACTTTCAACTGTATTAATGTTGCGCAAAGACTACTCAGGGATATGAAGCCTAATGTGTTCGGCTTATGTTTCTTATTAATGCCACATGCCACATTGATTTAATTAGTCTAACAGGAGAAATGTACTGTTATCAGTTTCTTTTAATGTCTTTATTGGCTGTGAAACTGTATCTTGGCCACATGTAAACTCCCCATAACTGAGTGGATGTGCGTTGTTTTTTATTATTATTATTATTTTTTAGACGATTCGAAATTATATCTCTACTGAGTGATTTTTTTTTTTAAGCTCTTGCTTCTAATTTCCCCAAAGGCAAAGTAATAATATATATGACGTATATCTAAGACCGGCAATGATCACCGTAGGTAACATAATGTCCGGGGCTCAGAGCTACCCAGCATGTCAGGTATTAACAGAGCGAGTGTGATTAAATGTGGGAGGTAGGATCTGTGAGGCTGGCGGAGAGCGCTGCTGCCGCTGCGAGCTGGAAACTACTGAATGGGAATCTATCCGGCAACTTCAACAGACCGCTGTCTCACGGCGACACGGGGGCTCTGCGTAAAACCAAGCGGCGCGTCTCCAAGTCTGGGTCAGCCCAACTCACAGACGGAGAGGACGCTCAAGTTGGATCGGGCGAGCAGCTTTTCACTTGTTATCGGCGCTCGGCTCCTACTAACATGCCTGCCATCAAAAAGGAGAGGCTGGATGGAGACGACATGGCATTGACTGCTTTCAACCAGTCCGAATACCTGGCCCCTTTAAATGCGACCGCCATCCCCGTGGTGACCCCGCATCCGCCGCCCTACGACCACATTTTCGCCCATCACCGTGCGTACTTGGGGCTCCACGACTCGGCTCTGCATCACCAGCATCTCCACCATCACACGGACGACTTAATGCTGGAGAGGTTCTCCTCCATCCCCGACTTTCAGCCCTTCTTCGATAACGGGGAGCCGTGCATCGAGGTGGAGTGCGGGGAAAACAAGGCTTTGCTTTATATTAATAAACTGTGTCAAGGCAGTAAGGGACCTTCAATTAAATACAGGGGTGAGTGGCTCACCCCCAATGAGTTCCAGTTTGTCAGTGGACGAGAGACTGCCAAAGATTGGAAACGGAGTATTAGACACAAAGGTAAGAACAGCCTTCACTGTTCTCACGGTTTGTGGGTATAGAGAGGGGACACATCACCATTAATTCAACACTTTTTTTAGACGCCGCTTATTCTGGGCACAAACTTGGGTCTCGTGGTTCGGTGCTGAGTTTTGGAGTGAAAGGGTTACAGCAGTCAGTGCGTAAGGAGACAGACGAGAAAAGGCGCATATCTTTCACATGCACTCCGAGGCTTTGACACAGAGTTTGGGCTGCGATCGTACAACAAACCGGGGCATCTGGAGTAGACTGCACCGGAACTGAGGTGAAAAGTTTAGACATGGTGTAGATAATTCAGTGTGTGACAGTTAAAATAGTTAATTTTTTTTTCCTCGTTACGGGATGAATGGTTCCGTGCAGTGAAGCTGCACTTGTGCATGGGTGTTGACACTTTTACGCTTCGTATGTTGGGTTTGAGTGTTTTTTTTTTTTTTTTTGCTGTTGTTTGCCCTTTCAACACCAAATTCAGTGTTTAATGTGATCATTCTGCATTCAATTCAAATTTTCAACTGAATATTACATGTGTAGTCGCTGTTATCCATAGACTCGTTTTGTACGTGTTTGTTAAACATTTCGGCTCAGCGACATTGCCATCATTAACAGAATGATCATGTTCCGGTGTTTCTTATGTTGACATTTATTGGAGGGTATTTCTATGCAATAATTACGCGTGGCGCGCGCACCCTCACCCCACACACTTTCGCGCGCGCACAAGTTTATGTAGGCTGAGTTGACACGAGTTAAGATGTGTGTATGTGGGCGAGGGGGGGCGGGGGGTCAACAAAGATAGCCTGATACTTTCATATACCGATTCCTATAGACAGATGACAGCAGGCTCCTGTCTCTCAGGTTCACCACACAGGACTATGGGTCGAATTAAAGTTTATGGTAAATATGTAGAGAGGTGAGTGAACTTTGTCTGCAGGTACTGAATCATCCTGTTACATCCTGGGTTTATTGAATGATTAAAAAAAAAAAGAGTCCTGAGATGAGTCCGTTGAGTCCTGAGACCACGGGCTGAAGAAACAGGCCCATTCCTCAGTCATGTTGATAAAGCCTTGTCACGTGTTGTGCCATTGAGGAGATGAGTTTACTGGAGAACATGGTTTGGTACACGTTGCCTGAAAGTGTCTTGTGTCTCTTGTTTGTTTTCCAGGGAAAAGTCTCAAGACTCTCATGTCCAAAGGAATCTTACAGGTGCACCCTCCAATCTGTGATTGTCCTGGTTGTCGAATTTCATCTCCAGTGGTAAGAATATTTCCTCTTCTCTCAGATAGGTGTTACTGCTGCACCCCCCACCCCCACCCCCCACCCCCCTTCTCTACTTGTTGTGTCAATGTGATAACTAGATAATTAGGAGGAGCTAGTGATTACATATCGCTTTTATTTGACTTGAGGACAACTTCTTTGCGGTGGATGTGTGGGGTTAGAAGAGGCTGGATTGTTAACTGTGGAGACTACGAATTTTCACTGGTGAAGGTTGTAACTTGTCAAAGAGCATAACGAATGCAAACAGAGCTGGGAGATGAATTGTTTGTTAAATTTGTTACAAGCATTTGCATTTGAAGACTAGATGCCGTCTAGTATTTGTTATGGTGATGTATGTTATAGTTAAGAAATACTAATGTTTTTTTAATTGTTTTTTCTTTCTCAGTTAAATTAATGATGAATGCTTGTACCTTCTTGGCTGTTATATAGTTAGTTATATATATATATAGTTAGTTTTATTTATGCAGCCCAAAATCATAAATTTGTCTCGAAAGGGTCATTCTGTACAGACACTCATTACCAATATTATTATCTATTTTTTATATATTTTTTCCCTCATAGATTGTATCACTATTGTATAATTTGTACACAAATATATGTGATATTTGTGTTTTTGTCGCCCAGCTCTACATGCATGAAACAGTGGGTGTGTTTGTGTGTGTGTATGGAGCATTGTCTCTCTTTGTAACCTTGGTGGTGAAGACCCTACAGGCACACATGTCAACTTTGATGGTAATTTTTCTCAGCATGAATACCAAATCCACTTTCAGCCTTTCACAGACGCAGAGTATCAAACAGCCTTTTATTCCGAGGCTTTGAGCTGTTCAGTATGGCTACTTAGGGTAAGGTGTCGTTGGTCGGGCTCTTCTGTCTCATTGAATCGGTTTCCTCACCTGGCTGTTGAACTTTTGTTTGCCTTGTGCTTCCCTCAGGGCTCGGCCAGGGGCACGATGCCAAAACCTCGAGGCCTTGCAGGTGTGTCACGATTACGGCATCACCGCTCTTTGTCTGTGTGTTTGTGTCAGCTTTGAGCAAGCACACTGCCGGCTCACCGTCGCCAAATCTGTTCACACAGGTGCGGCGGGCTGTGAGTGTGTTTGTGTGTGTGTGTGTGTGTGTGTGTGTGTGTGTGTTTTTATCACCACGAAGCGCATCTGTCGTCGCTCCCAAGCACTAATCTTGAGGGAAGGGTGTAAGAGGCTTAGCGAGCTACTGAGCGTGGCTACTGCTGATTATTGTGTGCGAGGCACGCAAGGCAAAGGCGGTTTAGATAAGCCGGAGGTGTTTGAGTGATACAGGTAAACTGGTGACATTTTTCACAGCCAAGAATGAAGACCTGTACCCTGACACATAGGGTTCAGCCAAGATGAATTACCTGAGGGAGGTCGGGGGCAGTGAAAACAGATAGTAGAAATTCTCATGTCTTATTTTTTTGTACAGCAGGATTTAAGAATCTGAGCATGTTTGCTTATGTTTAGGCTCATTGCAGATATCAGAGTGATTGGCTTTTGGCTTGCAAGGGCTTGTACAGTTCCACTTCAATTATAGCAGTGACGGAGTAAAACTTTGTAACTGACGTAAGCAGGGATATGAGAGCCTTAAGGTTGTTGTTGTTGTAGCCTTTTCTCCCTCGCTTCCTTTCCTTGTGTGGTGGTGAAGCCTGAAGTCTAACCCACCAAGTGAATACCATCATGACACACACACACGTGCACACGAATACACACACACACACACACACACACACAGGCTAAGTATGTTGGCAGTTCTGTGCGAGGCGGTGAGGGCTAGGCGGAGGAGGGAAGGCAGTGGGACTTGTATGGCCTGTACTGGCGTCTCCCTCTCTCCCCACTGACTCCCCTCAGGGCATGGCAGCCAGCACTCCCTCACTGATGAGCTCTCTCTCTCTCGCACTCACTCTTACACACACACACACACACACACACACACACACACACACACACACACACACACACACACACACACTACATGCCTGCCTACTGACACAAATTACCTCATGCAGACATTTATTTTGAAAGTTTGACGGCTGAACTTTGAGTGATCTTGTTTCGCTATAGGCATGAGGCAAGCGATCATAAAAAAAAAAAAAAAAGTGCAGCAGCTGGTGGGAAGACATTTCACCTGCCTGCTCAGAACTCGTGGAAGTTAATTTGCTGTGTCGGCTCAGGCACAAGCTGTTTACAACGACACAACACAAACTGAACCGTTGTTACACTCAACAGTTAAGAATTTAAATGTGATCACAGCGATGTTTATCCACACACTGAAATTAAATCAGTTCATGATTGACATACTGTTGATGACTCACTTTCAAGGTGTGTTGCCTTTCTATTAAGTCTGTTATTATGTGATAATCAGGTGGTTAAATGATTTTTCTCTCTTGGCAGCTTTAACTATTATTAAACTTGCACCTTGAAGTTGTTAGCTGACACTTATTCTGGGTCCGTATGTATTGCATCTTTGGTGTGGATGCAATATAATACTGAAGTTTCTGTATGTATGTTGAACTTGATTCTTAGCTTGGTGTGTTTTGTGTTTCTGTCTGTACATTCATACTTGTGTGCGTGTCTGTGATTATTTGTCATCGTGACGGCTGGCTGACTTGCCTGCCTGCTGTGTGTGCATGTGTGTGTTCGTGTATGTCTCCTCCTGGGAGAGCTGGGCTTCCTCTGCTCTGTTATTTCAGCGGAACTGGCGGAGGCCGGGAGGAAATTACACTCCCCTCCTCCGGCTCGTAAAGACCTCCTCCAATCAAGGGCTCCTCTTGCAAAGTGGAATTAAGCATACACACATACACACACAGTGTCATACATCTACACATAAACACAGGCATACACATTTTAGCATATAACGCTTCATAGATCATCTACCTACTGTACACTGCTTCTGTTGTATGTGTTGTGGGTTTGTGCACGTGCATGCATGCGTGTTGCTCAGGCTGCGTTGCTATGGTAACACTGGAATCGGTCACTGGCCCAGAAGTGTGCAGAACTGTGATCATGTGGAGCATATTTGTGCACTTTTGTGTGCATCTCTCTGTGTATTGGACAAATTAGAGATCAAGTGGGCCTGTAATGAGCTGTTGCTCACGGTGGGCCTTAGGCTCACTGATAGAAATCAATACAAATTAGAATGTGTGTCAGACACATAGAAGTTTGCATACATGCAAAAATGCTTTCATGCCTCTTGTTGTCTTTCTGTATATAAACAGTTTAATTTTGCAAATTAGCCATTAGCTTCCACTAGTGTGCATTTCAGCAAGATGCCAGAGATTGATAGAGAGCTGAATTGTGTTAACTTGCAGATGTGTACAGGCCGCCTTTGAGCTTCTCAAAGTGTTGTATATATTTGCACATTGAATAAGTGTTTGTGTGTGTGTTTGGGTGCGGGCCCTGCTAAAATAAGTTGGAGCATCTGTCTATCAGCCGAATGTGGTTTCTCACAACAAAGCCAACAAATTTCTAAAAACCCTCCTCCCAACATCTGTATGTGTGAGTGAGTGCATGTGTGTGTGCATGTGTGTATGTGTGAGAAAAGTGTGTCTGTCTTTATTTTTTGCCATGTGGTTTCCTCTGATAGTTGCAGGCTCACCCTGTCCCATTAGGCCTTTCCAGACAGCACTGTGTGGTCATAGTTTTGCATTCATACACTCATCAATATACTCAGACACAGCCCAGGAATTTTCTGACGTAAAATTTAAATTTAATAATATAAATTTAATCAGTGATTAAGTCGCAAGAAGGTAGATGAGTTATGAGTTTGCTGATCATTATATTCTGTGTGTGGAAGCCAACATAAACATAGATTCTTTCGCTTTTGTTTATATTTGTAACTCATTTTGTGTGATACTAATAGTGCTGAGAAGTCAGTATGAGGGACATTAAAGATGGATAAACCAGCCAGACTGTTAACTAAGCATTAACGAGGGTCATCTGGGTTTATCTTACCTTTACCTACCTTTACTTCATAAAGTGTAGCTGTGTGTAAAGTTAGTGTGTGATTTGTCTGAACCTCGCCAAGGACTGTATGTAGTCAATTTAATGGAACTGTATCAAGCGTGTCAAACTTTAAATGAGATTCTAATAATTGTCCAGATCGAATTTTAGCCTTCTGGGGACTAGAACAACAGAAAACATGAGTATAATTTAATACACACAATACCACAACTTCTTGCTCGCCTCCACTTCCCTTGTGTTTGCCAAGGGAGAGAAGGACCCAGCCGTTACCTGTTTGTGAAGCTCCCCTGTGGTGGCCTCGGTGGGCCTATCCAAACACTGAGAGAGAGACACAGAGAGAATATGGGAGGAAGAAGGAGAGAGAGAAACAAGAGGGAAAGAGGCGAGCGAGAGGAGCACTAGCATGCTTGATTGCACCGCCACTGACCTCCCAGCGCCGCCCTAGCAGCCCCCCCCCCTCATCACCGCCTCTCGCTCTCTGTGCACCTAACCCCCTCCCCTTCCTGCTCCCCCCATCCCTCCCTCCTTACCCTGTGCCGCTCCACTGGGCTGCAACTGCCCGCTCGGCTCAGCGCGTGGGGGCCAAGGGTGTTGGAGAGTGTTTGTGTGTGAATGTGTATGTGTGTGCGTGTGTGTGTGTGTGTGTGTGTGTGTGGCTAGGCGGGGGGACTTGGTCGCATGCCTGTCCGCCCTACGGTGCTTTCTCACTTCTTTTCCTTTCTCTCACATGGCCTTGAACAACCAAGTGTTGCCTATAGCCTGTACATAAAACACACACACACACAGACACGCACACACACATGCACACAAACACACAATTATCTAAGATCAGAACCAATTTATTTTTGCCAAGTACATTTGCACCTATAAGAAGTTTTACAGTGGCTAATCTCATGGTTGGTGATGCTCTTCATAGCCATCTTAGGAAAATTTGTTGAGATGCATCTGTTGACAATGCAGATACTGTCTGATTTTATTTAAAAAAAAAAAAAAAAATATATATATATATTTATATATTTGTGTTCACCTTGTCTGCTTCCTTCATAAGATTTTTTTGCGGCAAACCAAGAAAACTACACACTCATCTCAACATCTTCGGTTTAGTTTGAACTTGCAAAACATGACAGATTCCAGCTTTTAAGTGAATTAGGTGTCGCAGGATATTTTACAAACGGGCTCATGTGTTTCCTGTTTGTCATCACAAATAATGACATCATTATTGGTAGGATGCAGTAAAAACTCGATCCTTTCCTATCACATCCTAGAAACATGTTGAATATATACAGACAGACTGACAGGATGACAGACAAGCAGCAACTTTATCACTTTGACATGTCAGCATAAGCGCAAACAAATTACAATAGTAAGTTGTTGATGGGCGTGAACACTGATAGACATGTACAAATGAATGTGCCAATGCACAATTATAAAAACATTGAAAACTGGGTTAAAAATTACTATTTTACTGTGTATATACTACTGTCTAGTTAGTGTATGTATGTGTGATGGAGAAATGTGTTTATTCTTCTGTTTCTGTAAATAAAAGTGTCTACATGAACATTATATTTTCATGCCATAAGAGTTCAGCATGTTTCTAATTACATATCTGCAGTTTGTTCACAGCCGGTCTTGATCGTTGCTGTTGTTGCAGATATTGCAGTTAGTGCGTTTACGTGCACACTAATAATTTGATTATTACCAGATTAGGCAAATGTATGGCCTGTCAGTTTTTTTTCTGTGGCCTGAACAGTATAGCATGCCTTTGTCTGATCTCTTTCACTGTTTTGATTCTGAACATGCACCAGAAAGGTCAAGGAGTACAGAAGATGCAAATGGGTGTTTCTATGCGCACAAACAGTGTCATGGCGAGAGGTGAAGTAAAAGCAAAACACCAACATTATTTCGAGGTGACAGCAGAACAGCTTTCATGTCACAACTAACACCAGATGAAATAGAGATTATATTAAGGTGAATTCATCAAAGCAAAAACAATAAACACTCAGTCTCTTCAGTATCTTCTTCCTCTGTGGTGCTAATGAGACGTTTTCTACCTGCGACTGGAAATCCTGACAAACACTGTCCTGACTATCAGACTATCATGTAAACGTTATTATTGGGTTACTGGGGGAAATCTGCTAACTGCAAACCATGTAAACGCTTAAATCAGACTATTACTTTAATCTGGGTGTTCTCAGTAATCAGGTTTTACCAGTCATGTTGGTATACTGAGCAATCTCAATTTGAGGAAAGCTTGAAAGTTTATAGCTAGGCGCCCTTCATAGGTGCACCTGTGAAAATGTCAGGAGGGCTGTCTGTGTGGGTGAGTCAGGGGGGGACGAAGGAGATAAGGAGGTGAGACTAAACACAGTGAAGAAATTGTACTTAGGCTCACACAAACACACAGCGGACCAGTAGTTTGTTTTGGCCTTGTTTCAGAGCTCTGATGTGAGCGTGGTAATGACCGCATTCCCCCCCCCGCCCCAACCCCATCCCCCCCCCCCCCTCTCTCTCAGTCCGTCGTCTCCTCGTTCCCCCTCCCCCTTTCCCCTAGTGCTCGCGCCAAGTCGGCCCTCCATCCCGCCTCCACACACACATGGAGACTCACACACATACACACGCGCTGCGAGGTAACGGCAGACAGGCGCGTGACTCATTAGGCATTCGTCCCCCAGGGAGATCGCTGGGGGGGCGCGTGCGAGGGAGAGAGAGCGCCGCAGCTGCAGGAATGTCACGGGCGGCTACCGCTGTGTGTGTGTGTGTGTGTGTGTGTGTGTGTGTGTGTGTGTGTGTGTGTGTGTGTGTGTGTGTGTGTGCGCGCGCG
>JBBMJY010000012.1:11076278-11094271 GCA_037833715.1 Toxotes lorentzi | reverse complement strand
TGTGTGTGTGTGTGTGTGTGTGTGTGTGTGTGTGTGTGTGTGTGTGTGTGTGTGTGTGTGTGTGTGTGAGCGCGCGCGCTAATGCTGACTGGAGCCAGGGCACTGCATCTTTCAGGAAATAACGCAAGGAGAAAGAAAAAAAAACACTCTTATTAGTGCTCTTTTCCACCAAGAGCTCATTTAAAGGTCTGAAATAAATTTAGAGAGAAAACATTAGATTGCTTTATAATTTCTGCTTGAATTTGCTGGCCAGTGTGCACTGTGGCTGTGATATTAGTCTTTACTCTTTTTCACTATGAGAACATTTTGTTGCTTTTAAACCAAACCCCTGCTATGTATTTATAAATTCAGGGCTCCACCCAAATGAGTTACAGGAACATATGTGGCTGTAAGTGAAAGCAGGTTACTCACCATACACTGTCACAGATTGTCTTTCTTTGAAATATCAGGGCTTTGTTACCCATATCCACATATCAAATGACCATGTATTCCGAGGATGTCTTTTCAATTTATCGATCACAAATAACTACAGTGTATTCAGTACACAGTACATTACAGCCCACCACACTTAATGGCATTCAGTACCACTGAAATCTTTGGGAGACTTGAAAATTGTTAGGCAGTGGAAAATTATGTGGATATTCACTAAAACTAAAATTATGGTACTGATTGCCTAAGAACCTCTTAACTTTGCACATTTGCACCAAATTGCTTTCGCTTTCTGAATCAATTAAATTCAACTTCACTGTCGTTATACTTGCTTACAACAAAACATATTGTAATCTTGTCACTAAAAACTTTAATTTATTTTTAATTAAATATTCATTTGAAGTATAGATTCAGTAACAGAAAATATATTATATGAAAAACAGTTTTAAAAGGCAAGATGATTTTACTGTATGTTGTAAGCATGTGTAAGTAACATGTTGTTCCCATTGGCCTGATCAGCTGTGGCTGACTGATGAGATGTGTACTGTAATGTCAAATCTCATACAAACTAAGATTTGATATTACTGCAGCAATATACATGTCTTGTAAAGAAATACCGAGTTGTAAGTATAATACGTTTAGGGAAATATCTGTAAAGATTTCACAAAGCTCACTGACAAATACCTATAGCTTGGCACTGTCAACCGTTTTTCCTGAAACATGAATGGAAGTGAATGGTGTTGCGTGAGGTAGACTGAGGCATGCAAATACTGTACACACTTGTTTGTTTAAGACCCTTATGGATAATGGGAATGGCTTAAGTCAGTATGGCTGTATTTACATCTCATACCATGCGACCCATAATATGTAACTATACTGAACACCTGCATTGCTGTTTGCCCTTTGTGTTTGAATGTACAGCATCAAACTTTCAGTAATCTGTCTCTGTCTTTCAGTAATTTCGGTCCAAGTTCACTTTGTAGTGTTATTGTATCTGTGGTATGAATGTGAGAGTATTTGATTGTTTATGGGAAAAGTTTCTGAATGCTTATATCATGTACTGATAAGGGCATTTTAATTGTTTGTCTAGATTGTGTAATAAGTTGGTCAGTGTGTCCCAGTGCATGTGCATCTGTATGTATGTGTGTCTTTGCAAGTGCCTGCGTGTAAATGTGAAGCCCAGATATATTTCTTGGCTGCCTGACTGTCAGACAGAAAGCGTGGGAGGCGATATTCATAGAGGTGCTTTTAGTGGGACTTTTATGAGAGACTTTTTTCCATGGCTGAAAGGAGGTTGACCACACACAGTAAGGTTGCCTGCGCTCAGGCGTGTGTGTTTGTGTGTGCGCGTATGAGCCTGAGTGTTCAGGCGCCCTTCCTTTCAGCGCTCCTACGTGGGCTGCCAGGGGTGTGTTTTGCTTCGTGTTTTGTTTCAGAGAGCCCTCCCCCGTGCAGCGGAAGTGTTGCCGGAAGCAGTGGGAGCTCACCCCCAGTTCTGCGTCAGTGCCACTAAAGAAAGGATCGGGGCTTTCCGGGAGAAGGGTTTGGGGGGGAGGGGGGAGGGATTGTCAGCCTGGGTATGTCACGGCCATGTGGGTGGTTGTCTACACGCTCACACACGCACACACACACACACACACACACACACACACACACACACACACACACAGCTACAGTCACGACTGCTCTTAGACAAACTATTCTTGTATACACTATGTTGCTGGCATGCTCCAAAGTAAAATCCCCTGCTTTGGAGGGGAATTCTAAGGAACAGGAACAGGTGTGTGTGTGTGTGTGTGTGTGTGTGTGTGTGTGTGTGTGTGTTTGTGTGTGTGAGAGAGAGCGTGCATGCGTAAGTGTGTGAGGGTGTCGG
Organism: Toxotes lorentzi; assembly: GCA_037833715.1. Taxonomy (NCBI): domain Eukaryota; kingdom Metazoa; phylum Chordata; class Actinopteri; family Toxotidae; genus Toxotes; species Toxotes lorentzi. The sequence goes on along the minus strand of JBBMJY010000012.1, from coordinate 11,091,969 downwards.
TATGTCATGTGCACTTGTGTGTTTTCCCTGACAGTGTGGAGAAAGCTATGAAGAAATTTAGGGTGGTGAATTAGTATTTAACAGACGTGTGTTTGACTATGTATGAAAGTTGTTGTTCTGATGTGATGCCCCACCCCTAAAACGCCCCGTTGGAGCTCGAACTTCCTACAGTGAGGCTTTGTGTGGAAGTAGCAGAAGTATCAGAAGGCAATCCACTGTCCTCAAATGCAGGAGCAGAACTTGTAGAAAGCTCTGACGGGAAAGAAGAAAGGAGGAAAAACCTCTTTTCTGGCAAGGAAAGAAAAAAGAAAGGAGAGAAATGTGCAGAACTATGTGGCCTGCTCATCCTGGGGGATGTTTTCATCTTTCTCTGTCTTACCCCCCACCCCCTTCCAACTCCTTTTTAATGTCTGCCATTTGAGAGACTCCAGAGGGGCTGCACCTGTTTGCCTCTTGGCTAGGAGCCCCCAAATCCCTCCTCCTGCCCCCGTCTGCCACTCATGCAGCCGCGCCTCCTGGGATAGAAGGAGCAAGGGAAGGAGGGAGCGGGGAGGAGTGGTGGAGAGCAGGGTTGCGTGTGGTGGAAGGGATAGCTGGAGGGCTTGAAGGCGTCCGGGAGTAAGAGCAGTGATGTAGGCACAGACAGAGAGAGAGAGAGGTAGAGGAGGGAATATAGTTTCAAGTCCAGTCCCCCTCACCGGACAGACCTTTCTTCTGTGGAGCTTTCTCTCTCATTTTTTGACTCACCACATTCTCTTTCATTTCTGTATTTTCTCTCACCTTTTCTCTTCTCCCTCCTGTACAAGCCCACATCCCCTGTCTTCCCTGTTAACTTTTCTCCTCAGCCCGTCGCTCCCTTGCTCTTCTATAATTTCCTACTCCGACTCAACCTCCTCTGCTCTCCTTCTCTCACTCCTCCCATCTCTACGCTTCTCTTACCCTCTATCTCCCCCTTCTCCCGTCTCTGTGAGAGGACCATGTTAATCTGCAGTGACCTCTTCAGGTCACAGTAAAGGTCACCCAGCTTCACTTCCTAACGTCCCCAGGGCCAAGCTTTCCTCCTTATCCTCTTATTTTTCTCTGCTTACTCCTGACAGCTTTTGGGGAAAAAAAATAAACACTCAATGCACATAGCAACTTTTTTTCTCCCTCAGTTTGGTTTTCAATTAGAAACGTATAGTGTGACAGCTTGCGCCAAAAGGAGGTTGCGTGACTACTGCAGACAATACCCAGTTAACCTAACATAGAGTACTGGAGGATTGCTTTCAGTATTACTTTATAATTTACTCATAAAGAGCACACACAACTTGATGATATGTCGCTGAGCGTCAGTCTGAGAGATTATGTTGGTTTGGTTTCAGTTTGGCACACGGGTGCCAGCGACGCTGACATTTCTATCGTGGCCGTTGAACCAGTTTTTGTTGGAAGTTTTGTGAACTATTTTAGGTTTTGATGAGAATATTTTAAAACAACATTTTGTGTTATAAATATGTGTATTTGAATCTTGATTATTTAACACTATTAATTATATAAAATTGATATTGTTAGGATATTTTTATCACAGCCATTAGCCAACTGTTGCTTTTGACTATCTATTTCAATCATTCATCCATTACTTTTAGCTAAGTGGTTTGACTGCTCTGCTTGCTTGTTAACTAGTTTTCATACATTTTTAATCTTGACTCATGGTGTTCAGGTGTTACAGCTGACTCAATATGCAAAAATATATATCTTCAATCAAATTGCAATTTATTTTTTGAAAGTAATTGACCTACTTTCTTCCATGTGCCCCCTGGCAACTGCAGAAGTGTGAGTACCCCTGGTTGGGAGTTACTGATTTAATGTATTCTTTTAGCAGGTGTTAATAAGCAACACAATATTGCCAGTCAGTTCTGCACAACAAAACCAAAATACCTTTGCAGTAGAGTCTTGATTCATCCCAAATGTATATTTTTTTGAAATCACAATTTCAAAAAGACATTCAAATGGCCAAGTTAACAAAAAAAAATTTAAAAGCTGAGGTTTCTGGGGCTATAGTGTCATGTTTAGTACTTTAGTGTGTGGGACTAGTGAATCCTGTTGCTAAAATGTCTTCTTTCCTTTGTGCCATGTTGTGCAGAACCGTGGGCGCTTGGCTGAGAAACGCACCATCCCCCTTCCCCCCAACCGCGTGCCCAAGAAGGAGCTGGCCTCCATCTTCAGCAGTGACGACAGTGAAGGCAGCGAGCGGGCCAGTGGGGATCATGCCCACATCAAGCAAGAGGACGACTTGCATTACAGTATCATGAGAAAGAGGTGAGACTCCTATTGTACAACTTCTGTGGTCTTCAGTGTAGTCTGAAGGACGGTGCAACCATGTTTGACATTTGTCATTCTTATGCCATACAGCAGTTAACATCCCAGACTTCTTTTTTTTTTTTTTTTGGCTTCTCACATTTCATTTTCTTTCCTTTTTGTGTTTGTGTTCAGTAGACACTGACGCATGTTGTCATAATTGCATGGGCTTTCAGTGCAGCTGAAAATGCATACATTGTACTCAGCAGAAGTGTTATCCTCTGAGGTGTCACTTTTGTTAAAAAAAATAATTAACAGTAATACGTCCACTGTTTTCTCTGCTTCTCTTCCGATCCTATCTAAAAGCAGACGGATGAAAGTTTTTATTTTTTATTCTTTTAATGGAACCTGAGACGTGCGTGTAGTATTTTCATTAAAAGTGATTTTAGGATAATTTTGAGGTGTTAAAGGCTCATTTTTAGATGAACAGACAAAGAACTGCATTTCCAAAATGTACTTATGGCTTTTTGCTTTGGGACGTCTAATGGAAGGATGTGTGCGGAGCTTTGAAAGTGTTAATTGGTTTGTTGGTTTGCGATTTCTTGCTGTTGCCAAGTCTCAGTGTATCTGTCTTGACTTGATTTTGAAAGACAAGTCACCTGAGTCTCCGCTGTCTGCTTTATCCCATTCTCAGCATTTTGATCATAGAGTGTTTAGCATAAAAATTTACAAGTTTTTATGTCTGAAATGGCTCAGATAAATAACTAGCTTTACAATCTATGTTCATCTTGCTGCTCAATTAACAATTAAAAAAAGATATTGCTGAGGGTAGGAAATAAGTAAAAAAAGACAGACTCCTACAGACAGCTTAAGATGAATAATAAGCAGCAGCACATGCTCCTCAAAAACATCTGAGGAGCGATAGTAAAAGCTCACAGTCCATGTATCTATAAACAGTCTCTGGTTCCTCATCCTTCACACTTGTTGTTATTTACATCAAATCAAGAAGAGAATCAGCAAAATACTTGACAGGAATGTTTTGCTTCAATATTTCCTTGTTATTTTTGGAAACTAGATGGCATCAAACCAGAATAAAAATACCACAAGACGTATTTGTTAAGAATACAGCTTAAATGTCAGTGGTTTTTGTTTGTTTTAGTTTTAAAATAAAACATATTTTAGTGTGAATATGTAAATGGCTGTTTGGCTAATTATCAACTAACTGAAATATTCCACAATAATAGATGGAGAGGAGCGCACAGAAGTTGTATACGCATTAAATTGGATTTGTCATAAAAAATGTGGACTTCATGTACTAAAAGTCTGTTTGGATTCAAACGAATAATCTTGTTCATCTTTCTACATGCAAACGCACACATGCAGGGTCACAGTGAGGTCGCTTCATTAAGATGAATTAAATGGGCTCTGAGGAGCACTGCCTCTCACTGATGGCATACACTCTGCTTTGTTAGGAACTTGAACTAAATAAAATGGGATTTTTTTTTTTATTTGCTCTCTTTACAATACGTACTTTGATCCATGTGAAATTACATTTTTAATGTGGAATAAACATCACATGGATTTGTGATTACTCGGTATGCACATAAACAGATTTGTATGATTCAGAAATCAGACAGGCTATGGACAGATATAATGTAGAAGTTGTTCATTGATTAACCTCAGAAAGTCCCCCAGCTGCATTTTAAGCAGCTTGTGCAACCTCATTATAGAAGGGAATGTTTTTCATGTCTTGAGACTTGCGTGTGACACGGCGGACAGCACAGCAACTTGTGAAGCTTAAAATGGATCCACTAACCTCATTTGAGAGGGCTTCCCCTCCCCCTGACACTTGTGCCGCTGGCGTGTTAAGATGATAATGAATTTAAAGAACACTTATGACTAATATGTCAGGCTTTTACCCTTTGAAAGGCGGCGGACTCGCTGGAGCCGCAGCTCCGGTCTGTCGTGGGCATCCATCTCAGCCCTGCTTTATCCCCCAATGCGGGTCTGGACGAACGGGATAATGGGATGTCCAATCACGGAAATGTGATTTCCATTGACCACAGCTTCGTAAGTGAGTCGTAGAAGGGTCTTAACAAATTGGATTTGGCCAATGGATGTGAAAAATACAGGGCTTTTGTATACATGTGTGAGTGTATCTGTGCTGTCTCATCCACACATCATCAGGGCTGGCGGCAGCACCGTCGTGTCACACCCACTTGGTTGCTGCAACCTGCCCACTGTGTCTTCACTTTAATCTGCATTGGCACATTGAAGCACTGTGTCTGAATTATTTATCTAAATTTTCTTATGCTAAAATAATGCCTCGTGCAGCAGATTAACTTGGGGTGACATTACATCAGGAGACACTTTCTGCTCCACTCCGGTTTTCCAGTGCATAGTTTAACATACATACTGTCACTTTGCCTGACTTTACAGAGTCGATTGTCTAAGTTCAGGTTGCCAACTGTTGTGCATTAAGGGGATCTGTGTGTCACTGTGAACAGGTGTTGTCTCCATAGGTCATTGTTGTCATCAGGAGGTCTTCTCAGGATCATTATAAACCTTTATTAACCAGATTAATTTTAATAGTTGCCAGCTTTACAGACAGTTAGTTTACGTGGTGCTTCATAGAGCTGAAGTGCAGCCAAGCCACAGAGCCAACCAAGTAATCATTATCACAATAAGGTGTGTACAGAAGCTCCTTGAGGTATCAAAACCAAAGTCTAGTGTGGCTCCCGTTGAGACACACAGGAACTGAAAGGTGGAAACAAAATCTAGTTTTGTTATCACCTTGGTATTGCCTTGGTATCAGCGCTGCAGATTGTTTGTATGTGACTTGGATTCGTTAACTCTGATTTATGGATTTCATCTCAGGCAGGAATATTTGATGGCAGTAACTTGGGATTTTAGTGTCTTACTCAAGGGCAAAACAAAGCCTACCTTTAGTGTTTGTTTCAGTTGGCCGTAGATAACAAGGCTTTGATTGAAAAGTGCTGACTGAGAGTCTGGGTAATTATCCGGCAACCACTGTGGATTTTACAAGTTACACCCGCCCGCTGACGTCTACCTTTCAGCCTGTGCCCTGTAGAGGGGGAAAAAAAAATCCACCATACCCATTATTAACCTTCACCAAAACAAACAAAGGCACTGTCTCAGTTTTTTTATTCATGCATGAGGCCTTTTTCTACCTGATCACTTACGTATACAAATGCTTTCATCTACAAAAGGGAAGAAATATTTACTGTATGTATTATTGCAGACTTAGTGATTAAGTAGGAAGAGGGGGGCTGTTTTAAGACCCAACAAAGGATAAAACATACCAGGCTATTAAGTTTTCATTTAGCGTAGTCTGACTGTCAGAGGCTGTCACTGGGTCTCTTTATAAGAGTCATATTGTCCTGTGCCCATCCACTCAGGAGGGAGAAAAGCTGATTGAAACAAGCAGCATATTGAATTCAACAGAACATCTCATTGGATTTGGCTTGGGATTTTTGTCTTCAGCAACAAGGTTATGGTTGAGGTTGCTGTGGGTGTGATTTTGATAGACCTCGTCATAGTTTCAACTGTTGTGTTTAAGTGTTTTTTATTATTATTATTGTTGTTTTTTTTACTCTGGTGAAACATTGAGCACAGCGTGAGCTTTGCAGGTTCATGTTGCTGAGGGGATGCTTCGTGAAATTAGAAGCTAACAGATTCATAAACATTTAGAAGAATCTAATAATTATTTCTTACTGTCACAGTGTTTTCTCAGTTCCCCTTTATAGTCCCTCTCTCTGTATGAAAACAGATCTTTTCGTGGAGCAGCATTGGCTCATATTTGTTAATGGGGATTCTGTACTCAATCTGTGCAATAACCACAGAGAGAGAAAGACACTGATGCGATTGTGTTAGCTACTGTATGTCTATTGCATTTGACATTTTGTCCTCTGGCTTTATTGAACAACTGTGTCATTGCCTTATGCCAGTAAGGGGTCATGGACAGTGTGAAATTACTGGAAATGACTCTCCCCTAAAGCACTAATTAGTGAGCTTGGAGGTTTTATAGCTTTCTAGAGGAGCTTTCTGCTTCAAGAATTTTTGGCCTTGTTTACGCGCGTTTACCATGGCAACAGAGTCACAGCAATTTAGTAGTTGATTGGGCGTTGGCTAGCAACAAGATGTTCACTGTTTCCACATAGAGCGGCGTATTGTCTAGTAACTCCTTGTCAAAACATGGGATTTAACAAAGATTGTCAGCAATGTTCCAGCAGTTTAGTCTCAGATTTGGGGTTGGCTTGAATGGTGAGGTTCATCATTCCCACATGTAAAGAACACAACACTTACTATTTCTTGTCATACAGTGTGTTGAATGCAGCTGAAGATAAGAGCTTTACAGTATCCACATTACAGCAGTGGTGCTCTCAAAGAAAGCTCAAAGGGATTACATCACATACTGTAAATACAACAGATCATTTCCTTTTTCAATCCAAACGTTTCTTAAATATGTTGTAGACTTTCTTTCCGAGTTAGAAAAACGAGAAAGATAATAGTTCGTAAAGTGTAAGCCAGAGGACAAATGACCAATAAAACCAGCTACGTGTGCATGGCTCAGTGCGGGAGAACCTAAATGCAACATGGCGGTCTTACCGTATATTCTATTTCCATTATACTTCTCTTTCCTTCCTTGGCTGCCTTATTGACCTCATGTCAGGCTGTACAGCAGAAGAACAACAGGGAGAAGTGAAGCCCAAGTGAAAGCGGGCTACTCTTACTTATTTATGTATCTATTTCTGTATTTATTCATTACCCCCTCTGCTTGCAGGGTTCCCAGTTGCAGGTTGCCTTTCGATCCAACTGTGAGCAGCATGACAATTGTATCTTTGCTGCTCACAGGAGTCAGACAAAACATAAAATGTAAATGGAACAGATCTATGTTCCCGCTTTAAACTTTATCTGTCCTAAAGTATAGGTATTTCCTAAAAACAAGTTATATCTTACTACGCGGTGGTTGCTGAATATTACATATTGCCTGGTAGTATTTGAATGTTGCTTTGTGGCCACCTGTGCAGGTTGGAGTGGGTTGTATTTACGGGCTGTTGTCTTGAGAGCAGAGGAAGGTATACGCAGTAAACCTGTGAGCACCAGATGTTACACAGCGACCTGTCTCTCTCTCTGTCTCTCTCTTCTCTGTCTCTCTTGCTCTCTCTCTCTCGCTCCCCCTGCACTCCTCCACCTTCACATCCCTGCTGTCTGTCTGTCAGCACTTCCCCAGCGGTGGTGTGAGACACGGCGTCAGGGTGCCTGGGCTGCCAGCTTCTGCCAGCTCACACTGTGACCTCCAGCCCAGCCACCTCAGGTCCACGTGCCAATGCCGCAGCGGGCCACTGCTGGGCATTTATACTGAGTTGACTCCCTTTGCCAGAGGAAGAGTCTTTTCATGTTGTTTGGACCATTTTGAATAGTAATGGTGGAAGGGAGTACAACCTTTCCCAAACAACAAGAGCCTTTGGCAAGTGATCTTGCAGATTAATCAGCTTTTATACAAATACTGGTCATTTTTCTGGTGTTTTTATTAAAATGCTTATTGACATGTATGATTTCCAGTTACTGTAAGAATGGGGAAAAAAATCTTTGCAGCATACTTTAATATTGAGTAGCAGGAACTATGACCAGTGATATGTTAGGTGTATTTAAAATGCATAGACAAGAAGCACTGAAAGAAAACAGCAGTAGAAACTAGGGTTGGATGTTGCCTGAAATGTTCGAAATGTGAGTTTTGAGTGTCAGAAAGTTTCGAGTATCAAAACTTGGCATTGAATGCTTGGTTGAATTTTTTGCTCTTGTTTTCTTACTCTTGGATCAGATATTTCCTGACCTGAAAGATAAAAAGCAACATATTCAATTTAGGCAAACTGTATTTGCAGCAGAGATGTGTTGATCATTGTTAAATAAAGACATCCCCAAAATAATGTAATGAAAAAATGTATTGCTCGGGTATCAGTACCTGAATTCAGCTATTGTATTGGCACCGATTTAAAAAATCATCAAATGATAGACAGCCCCAGTAGAAATTTAATTACTTATACAGATATTGTGATATCATTGCAGTAATGTTGGACACCAGTAGTATCTATGACAGACTTTGAGTATTAACACATATTAGTTATCCCACTGTCTGGGACAATGTGTCTGTCCTGTGGCCGGGGATGAACGGGCAGTATTGACCAGTTTGGGGATGAGCTGAGGATGAGATGATTGTCTCCGGCGTGCACCTGGGTGATAAGAAGGCAGCTCATGTCCTTCTTAGCTGTCAGGCCCAACAGCTACAATATAACCCCACACCATCCCCTCCGAGGCCCCCGTCCTCCCCAGCTAACGCTGGCCTTAGGAGCTCCTTAGGGAGCGCTGACTCAGGTGACTGGGTTTTAAACGCCATCTCCACCCCCCTTTCCATCTTCCACGGCTTGAGTATGACCTTGCCTCCACCCACAGAAAGAGAGGAGGGGAGGGGGTTGAGGGAGGGCAGAGGGGGTTGAGGGAGGGCAGAGGTGGGTGGGGATAGGACTAGGCCCTCATTAGCCCAAGCCGAGGCGGGACAGCTCAGGAAAAGTGCGCTAATTACCCCACTAACAATGTCCTTGCCATTCATAGCTTAGAGCGGCCACTTTGCCACGGGATAATAACCCCATCACCTCTCTGAGAAGTTCAGGATAGCATTATCATGATCACTTTAAATGATGGACAGAGGGTGGTGTTATAACGCAGCTAGCTGACTGATGGATTTGGCTGCAGTTTCTCACAGTGGAGCGTGTAACTGCAGTGTGTGTGTGTGATGTGTGTTTTGCTGGAGCCACTGGGTGACGCAGATACATTATTATATGACTTTAAGCACAATCAAAAAAAACAAAAACCTTCCCTGCATCTCATTTTCTTTTTGAAGAAAACCATTGGGCTCTCAGACACAGATAGCTACTAATTTTAGCAAGTTGCACTCTAAAAAAGAAGTCTATCATTAGTCTAAGAAGTTGCAGTCACAGTCCAATCAAGTATCTCTTTGCTTAGCAACCGGTGGGGAACTGTTTTGTCTAAGACCGTTTTCTGAGTCATTGGTGCCCTGTGACTGAAAGGTGACTGGTGAAGCCAGCATGGCCAGCATTAGTCCATCTACGCTCCCCTTCATCTTTTCTGTTAGCGTGTGGAAAACAGCTTGGCGACCGACAGCCTGACATTACAGCAGGAGCCTGTAATCATGGGACTGTAAAAACCCAAATCCAGCAGCCGCAAACAGTGTGGCCTCGTCATAGTGGTGGCAGCTAAGAACCATTCACCGCTTTTGTCCCATAAACTGTGCTTGCCGTGTCATACCAGACCCCCTTCATAGACGATTCTGCTTTCAATAAAGTTGCCAGTTAAGCCCATAAAGGAGATTTCTGCTGACACTAGAAGATGCTGATACTGTCAAACTGACATGTCTAAATGCTGCATGTTTTTGGGGCTTATTTTGTGGACAAAGTGACAGTTTACAAGAATTTTCCTGTTCTTCTGGGCTTTGGAACACACTCCCATGTATCATGTATGTGACAGTCATTTAGCAGTAAATGATATGTAGACTGTAAAAAAAAAAAAAATCAACCCTGCATCTCTCCTACCACACAAGCTGTTTGCCATTACACTGTGACTACACTTGTACTGCACGGCTGCTATACTCCCCTCTAACACTAAGCGCCTATTTCCCATCATTATGCCGTTTAATGCGATCAGGATGGTAATCAGATTGCAAATGAAATACCTCCATGACACAGTTGTGTGGGTGCACTGGTGTGGGGAGGTTAGATAGGCGGCGGGTGGGGCATTTGGAAGGGCAGAGTGGCTCCAACCAGATCTAGGCATAATCTGTAAACCCTCCTCCTGCTCCTCCTTTGGATGCTGAAGGGCAGGACAGGGAGTATGAGAGGCTCTTGTGAACGGTTTTGTTGTGAGGGACCTTGTGCTGATGTGTAGGCATGACAACAGAAACGAAGACCGTTTTTTTCAACTTACAGTGTCATATACCACAGATTAATTGTGTTGTCTTAATAGTATTACACTCCTAATAAGTAAGTAAGACCTGTTCAAGGCTTGATTCATTTTATTTTGATCATCTGTCTTTTCACATTATTCAATTGCCATATTTCTGTAAAACAGCTATTGTCGGCCACAGTTTCTAAAGAGCCATAATCAGGTTTTAAGCTGCTAAACTACTTATGAGTTGTGGATATGTTCGTTAATACATCTTAGTGTGGAAGATGAGGCCCAAAACTGCTGGTTGCTGTAGTCTGTCAGAGTGTATTACACACCTCAGAGCTAAGAGCCAGTTTACGGGACAGCCACTTGCTGAGTCTGAGTGGAGGTATGCATTTCAGAGAGGACAGGTCTGTCTGGATGGAGGATTTCTGTGGTAAGTAGCACGTGAACCTGTGTAAAATTATCGCATACTGGTTTAGATTGCGTAGTGGAATGAAGTTTGTTTTTGGGGGCTGCCTTTAAATGAGTTTATCCTCTCTTTCCTCTGTGTGTGGTTGTGTGTGTGTTACAGTCGTGACAGTGACCTCTCTACAATCATCTCCAACCTGCACCACACCAGACAGCACGGCATGCCAGAGAGCCAGTCAGCTTCTGACCACAACACCAGTACTGGACACACAGGTAGGACCCACAGTGACGCTGCGTGTGTGTGTGTTTAAAGGATTGTCAGCATGTGTGTGTGTGTGTAACACAGGCAAAGTGTAGGATGTCTTTCCCCTTCCTTTTTTTCGTTCTGTCTCTCTCTCTCTCTTTCTTTGCATCCAGACTGATAATACATCTGCCTTTTCATCTCCTGTAACATATGTAAACGTTCCATTACCCATTTAATTTACCCTAATTTGTGTGATTGGAGGAATTTAACATAAGCTTATTACTCATTCCTGATGGTTGCTCTCAAGTTGATTACTTAATGTTCTTCCCACATTCTCTGCTGCACTCCAGGATTTTTGTTAAACCCCCTGTTTTAAATTACCTCTGAATAAATAGCTTTGTTTGCCATTAATCCATTTTCATGTGAGCAGAGGAACCATGGTGTGCGTATGCTAGGCTAAGAGCTTTTCTTACAGCTTACAGACAGAACACAGACAACATTTAATCACAGCTATTTGTCAAGTAGCTTGTACTAGGATATTGTGCAGCCATCAAAGACGTATGGTTGTGAAACAGCCACTGTAGATGTCACTATTCGGCAATCAGCTGTACTGCACTGGATATTCCTGCCACACTGGCGTAGTTGTACCTATTTACATATTCACATGTGTTTCTGTAGTTTACTGCCTCCCAACAAAGTAAGATTTACGGCAACTGTGTAACACTGGCAAAGCTTCACAGCCACCCAAGCAAACTTTTCACTTTATCATATTATTGCACATTAAACACAAGAACTAAATTTTTTTTTTCCTAATGTCTAAGCTGACTTTTTCCTATAGGGGAAATGAATGTCTCAAATACTGACCGTGAAAACGAATCAGCTGTATTTAACAACTCCATTATCAAATCCACACTTTTAAACAAATACATTTACCCCTAATTAAAAAGTCTTTTTTATCAGTGAAGAGCGTACCTTTGCTCCACTGTTGCCCAGGGTTCGACCCTGTCCTTTCTTATCCCATTAGCCAGAGGCACAGCAAGTGGCATAATCAGCCCAGACCCAACACCTCCATACCCTCTCTCTGTGTGCTCATCTCCTGTCTGCCAGATTAATTGTCCATACGGTGCCTGTGATAGCAGGCAGTGTGGGTTGAAGGTGTAGGGTATTAGACTGCTCAACAGGCACCCCAGCCAGTTTCTTAGACCTCAGTTTGGGACGGATTTCCACCAAAATACCAGCCTAATCGGCCGCTGAACTTAATGGAGAAATCAGAGCCCTGAGTAGTTGTCTTAATGGAGAAAGACAAGCGGGAATGGCGGTAGGCGGGGGGTGGTGATGGTGGAGGGACTGAACACAGTGTGGCCTACACCATAGGGGGTCCCGGACCCTAAAATCTGTCCGTTTGAGCATTAAAGGGAGATTTAACAGGCTGCCTAAGCGGCTCGCTCTGTGTCTGTAAACAAGTCCAATCCGATCAGCCACTGGCTCTAATTCTGTCTGCCAGTGAAATTAGACGCACACACATTCACAAACACACAATTACACACAAGTAGCGCATAGTTATACAGATGCTTGCCCACGTAAAATCAACACAGGTTCAAATTTGCGTCCAAATTCATAGGTGGGTGTAATGTGTATGAAGTTTTAGGGCAGTGGATTATTTGACTTGAAGATGGATGAGATGGTAAATGCAGCTTGTTGTCTATGATATTGTGTTTACTCTGTTCTACCCATCTACCCTCCTATCTGACTTATCCTCCAAAAGTGTTTAACGTCTACGAATGAGCTGTGGAAAGGAAGAATCTGAGAGACATGCAGTAAGGGAAGGGAGGAATCAAAGAACAGAGAGAGGAATGAGAAGAAAAGTCTGCAGCCGAGATGCAGTGATGGAAGAAACATTTGGAAAGAGAGAGACAGAGGAAAGAGAGATGAATGAGTGCGGTGGTGGTATCAGGGGAGGGCAGGCGGCAGCTATGGCGGCGGACGGCTCCGTATGTTTGTGTGTGTGTGGGTCAGGAGGAAAGGGAAGCAGGCTTGCCGGGTCGTCTCAGCGCCGGAGTGGGCCGTTAATTAAATCTGAGGGATAGACAGGAGGGCTGCCTCCCTCCTTCTCCTCTCCATCCCTCCCTTCCTCCCTCATTCGCTCTCTCACTCTCCAGCCGCTGGCTATACGGAGGCTCTGTGAGAGGTGGAGGGGAGGGAGGGGGAGGGGGAGAGGGAGGGGGGAGAGCAGGGGCGCCGACGCTGAGAGTCTGGCTGCCTGTGGAGACTGTAAACCGTGGCTCTGCGGTCAGACCGGAGACTCAAACAGGCAGATAAGGTGTTTTTGGACTGCTACACTCTCTCTCCTCTGCTCCCTGCACTCAGACTCCCAGAGGCAGTTACAGCCTGTCGGTGTGTGTGTGGTTGAGGGTTGTAGCAGTGGTTTGGGGCTTGAGCACATTTGTGTGTGTGTGTGTGTGTGTGTGTGTGTGTTTGTGCATGTGCACCTTTCCGTGTGTCGTTTTAAATGCCTGGTTTTAGATGTTTGCTTGCGTGTGAATCTGCAGCCTAGCGTGTTTGTGCAAGACCTTATTTTTTTCGAAGCGACAGTGAGTGAGGATTGTTTTTAAAGTCTTACCAGCCAGTTATTACATGATTAGCATAGAAAGGCAATTCTAAACAAAAGTAAACACTCCAGGATTTCTGATGAGATTAGCTCTGTCATACATAAGCATAAAGGGAAATGTGGGTTGTAAATATTTTAAAACATCACACTGGTTAATACCGATGTAATTAAATGCCGTAACAAAATGGCCTCTCAGGATTATAATGCATTATAATGCAAGACATATATGCGTAAAATGCTCCTGTCAAGAAATCAGATGACACAAGAAATAGTTGAGTAAATATAGAAAATAAATGGTCCCTTCTCAGGGTAAATAAACAGAAGTTTCAATTCAGAAAGTTTTGGTTTTTTGTGTGTTTTCCACATCTGTGCCATTTTTGGTGTTAGTCTTGGTGTTGTTGTTTTGTAATATAATAATCGAGAAGTGTCAGCTGTGCTTTTTCCTTCCTCTTTTATCCTCAAATTGTCATTTGATTTGATATGTTCTTTTTTCTGGTGAAACTATTTATTTATTTTTTTGACTGTTCATCCCTGGTGTTTAGAATACTTCATCACTAAGTAACGCTTAAGCTGAATCAGATTTCCCTCTCATCACAGTAACATAACATAGAGCTGTTACATTTTTAGTTGTGACGTAATTTAGCGAAGTGTTGAAAGTGTTGTGAAAACGTGTTACAGTATATGTAGAGTAGACTGCGAGATGAATTCTTTGATGATGATTTTAAAACTTTTATAGCTTTCAGTAACCTGTGACATGAGCATTGTTTCTATAAGAATATTAATATGCACATTCTGGCATGAACAGTTGCTTAGCAACAGCCACCGTAAGCAGAAGAAGACAGATGAAGGTTGGGATGGCGGACACGGAAAGATCTGACAGAGAAAGCATTACATTCAAGAACAGCAGATGACACCAGGTGATTAAAAAAGAGGGTATATTTTTTATTATTTTCTTCTTATTAATTTCTTATTAGAAAGATTTCACTGTGAGGCGTTCAGTTATGCTCAGGCCAGAGACACCTGTTTGATAATGCACTGAGACCACCTGTAAAAGAGTTTAGACACAAACTCAGTAGAAAACTGTGTTGTGTTACCTTTTATCAGAGAATGATTTAATCCCATTACAATGAAGAGAAAGTAATTAGTTATTGACAACTTCAAGTAACTGTCATAACAGTGGCTGTCACAGCCAAGGTCTTATTCTAAACAAACCACTGTTACTGCTGATGGAAAACATCATTTCCTCTGCATCACCACCTGTGCACCAGACGATTTTTATGCCTGTGCACTGGCGGCAGCTGTAGCCGGAGGCGTTATGTTTTTGGATTGTCCATCCGTCTGTCTGTCCCATTTTTGTGAATACAATATGTCAAGACCGTCTGGAGGGAATTTTTTCAAACTTGGAACAAATGTTCATTTGGATTCAAGGATGAAGTGAATAGAATTTTGTGGTCAAAGGTTAAAGGCCAAGGTCAAAGGTCAAGGACCTCACAAATCATGTTTTTGGCCTTAACTCAAGAATTCATTTGTTAATTATGACTAAATTTCATACAAATGTCTAATAGGACAAAATGATGAAGTGATGACATTTTATATTCAAAGGGTAAAAGGTCAGCTTCACTGTGACATCGTAATGTTCTGCAAAAACACTTTTCTGGGCCATTATTCAACGCCATACTAATCTTGGGTGCCCACCTTGAAACTGTGGTGACTTTACATATCTTCTTTGTTGCCAGCTTGAATTTGTGTGTGAAGCAGCCACATTTTAGAATTTATAGCTTCTTTGCAGCAGCATCTGTATTTGGAGCATTGGTTACTCTCATGGCTACAACTTTGTGTTATGTCAGAATCAGGTTTATTGGCCAAGCATGTGAGCACAGACGAAGAATTTGACTCTGTTTTTTATTTCTCTCAATGAACTTTCACATTAATAGAGCAGAGCAAGAACAACAAAAGCAGTGCAAGCAAAAGGCATCCTCCATCCTTAGAGCCTCGACACAGATGAGGAACAACTACCATTAATCGGCAAAATGGAAAAAACCTGGTGAAGACAGCATGTTCATCACTGGAAATTATTCACTGGAATTATACATGTCAATATAGTGTTAACATCCATTTCACCAAAACATACAGTTAATACCTTTAATTAAATTCCTTCAAAGTTTCTGGTA
>JBBMJY010000012.1:11058933-11076216 GCA_037833715.1 Toxotes lorentzi | reverse complement strand
TTTTATATGAGTCTGGACAGACACAGCAACTTGACTGGTTGGCCGGTAATTCTAGTTACAGGAAGGACTAACTGTACCCGACAGAAGGCATTTAAAACAACAAAAACAAAAGCTTGCATGAGCAGCCTGTAGGTTCAGTTTTTATTGTGTTACATAACTATACTGCATTGCAAAAGAGACATTTATATGACAATGTCAGAGAATTTCACTTTACTTCACTTTTCACGTTCTCTTGTTCTTTAGTGTTCTCTTAATTCCTCTCTTCCTTTTGAGAAGACAGAACAAGACAAACAGGGGAGCAGTGTTACTGTGTGTGTACATTTGCACATTTTGGCAGTGGTGCATCCTTCCCTCAGTGAGAGCAGAAGAGCCTCTTTCCCCATCTCCATCGCCCACCCCCGTCCTCTCCTCCCTCTCCCAGCTGCATCGGCCCGTAAGCCAATCAATGGCAGGGCTTTCAGGGCCGGCGGAGGCCCCGGCGCACGGAGGGGTGATCAATAAGTTATTAGCACCATTCTGTCAGCTGTAATGTGGAGATTGATCGGGGGGCTGCGGCTGGCGGCTCACCCCACGTCCCCGCCTGTCACTCCCCCCCTTCTTCGCATAGCCCCCCCTCCTCCCCAGCCTGATAAAGATGACAGATTAACGGAGTAAGAGAGGAATTAAGGAGTCTGGCTGTCTGAGTTGTCACCACGCTCCATGGGATAGAGAGAGGAGGACTAAAGTTTGAGGGAGGAGAGGAAATTGGAGTTACAGAGCAAGAGGAATGCTCCCCTGCCTCATGGTTTGCTCTGGCGGTGTCACACGAAAGAGAAGTGGTTTAGGTCCTGCTGCTTCCTCTTTTTCTATCCGTCCCTCCATTGTCATCTCTCTTTCCTCTCGGTGGGAGGAACAGCACATAAGCAGGAGGTTAACTAGCAAGGACGAACTGAGGCAGAGGCTAGAATGTGATGTGCTTCTCACAAAAAAAGTTAGCCTAGACTGTCTGTAAACCAGGAATGGCAAAAACAGAAGGCTATATCATAGCACTGACTGCTATTTGTGCTTAATTATTGCACTTTTGACAGTTAAAATCACAGGCTTGAAGATAAAATAAAACTCTTGACTCCATAACCACAAATTCCTCAGCAATATTAACAAGCAGTTGATATGGAGAGACCCAGGGTAGCAAGCTTGACTCTGGAGCGGTGTTAGTGGGAGTAAAAGGGTTAGCATAGACGCTAGCAGAGCTCAGGGTTTGGCATTAAAAGGGAGCGCCGGTGCTCTAAGAAGCCCCATTTAATTGGCTTTAAAAGCTTTCCGCCCTCAAATCTCTGGCCCTTGGGCACTTGCTCAGGAGACAGAGTGTCTTGAGTGAGGTCGGCTCAAGAGACAACTCAAGTGTGTGTGTTTGATCATGAGAGGCTCTGTGTGTGGGTGTAAGCATGTGTGTACTGTATGTGTGTGTGTTTGGCAGAAGAGGAGGTTTAACTAATGGGGGTTGTCTCTCTCTCCCTCTTTGTTAATATTCCACTAATAGGATAGATGGAGAGCTTTGGTGTTTTTTTGTTTGTTTGTTTGTTTTCTTTTTCTTTTGACCAATGAAAGAACTTGTTTTAGAAATGAGAAGAAAACCAGAATGAGAGATCATACAGGAGATAACAGAAAAAGTAGAAATTATGAAAGACATTCAGCTTGTCCGTGTGTGTGTGCGTGCACTTGTCCATTAGCGCTCCCCCCTGCTCCCACTGTCTCTTTTGGGAGGTATAGGGAGTAGATTTCCTCAGGACCTGAGAGGCAACATCAAACACTGGATCATTAGTGAACCTCCTCCCTCTCCCCCTCTCTCCCTTTCTCATTTGCTCACTCACCCTCTCATCAACATCAGGGCTCCTTCGGCAGCCCAACAAAATCCTCAGAGTCCTGTCTGAATCCCCGTCTGTCTCTTTCCCCTCCCTGTCTATCTGTGTCTAGTTATAGAGAAGAAAGGACATAAGTTTGGGTGAGGGGTTAAAGGGTTAAAGGTCAGACTTCACTCCAGCTTCAGTCCTCAGCTTCAGTTGATGACTGCCCTCCTGTCGCTACGGTAACCACAATATCAGGAGTAGACGCATGACAGAAATCGCCAAATGTTGTTTGCTTGTTTGCTTGGGTATTGCTACGAAATTATGTTCTTTTTTTTTTACCCCCTGTTCATTGTTTCTCCATGCTATTTACACATGCTGTGCAAATGATGAAAAATTGCTTTGTTGAAAAAGAGAGACATAGGGAGAGAGGAACCATTCTCCTTGAGGGAGGAAAATAACGCCCCCCCCATCCCTAAAAATACGCACAGGGAAGTGAGAGAGAGAAAGAGAGAAAAAAGAGAAAGAGGGGAAGCAGTTGCTGCTGTGGCTTGGTTGTCTGTGTGGAGGAAGGAACAGTGAGAGAAAAAGCAGAGGTGCATGAGATAGAAATAGAGAAAGAAAGAAAAACACAGAGAGAGAGCAATGACAAACGGCTTTTTCCTTCCTGCCGGCACTGCGTGCGGTGTGCTCTGGATCCCCTCCCTCTCTGATTAGGCCCGTATTGATTTGAGGTGTGTTTGAGGGGGGTGGACGGGAGGCGACGGGGCGGGAAGGAAGAGCAGGATGAGGAGGGAGGAGGATGAGGAGGAGGAGGAGGCAATAAGGGGTGCTGTAATTGTACACTAGATGCTCCTCTTTGGTGGCAGGGGAGGAGGTGCGGGAGAACAAGGAGGAAAAGGCGGAGGAGGAGGTGGAAGGCAGGGAGGGTGTTAATGGGAGGCGAGAGAGAACTCCTGATGGGAGGAGGTTTTCTTGCACACCTAGAGGAGAGGAGAGAAGGAAGCAGAAAAGAAGCTCAGAAGTGTGTTTATGAGGTGAGGACAGCAACAAGGTTGGGAGTGGGTCGCTGTTGTGAGGGTACAAAATCTAAAAATTAACACATGATATAGACAGAACGTAGGCTGAGAGGAATTCCTTAAGCAGCCGAGAGGCTCTAATGCACTTTCAGTCAGAGGGTTTTGTGCCAACATCTGGAAAAGGAGAAAAGAAAAGAGAGAGAGGAAGAACAGTGATAACACTTGAGGACAGATTGTTGGAAAGAGACATTGGAGGAGACGCAGAGAGACAGAGCAACCCCCTCCCTCCCTCCCTCAACTAGACAAACACACACACATACACGTGAATGAGCTGGGCAGATCTGTCATCCACGGCGGTGCAGGCCCCCAACAGGCACATCTCCAGACGCCCGCGGCTTGCTTTACTCGCTCCGTTTCTCTCCACCTATCACTTTTTTTCCCCCCTCTTTGGCTCCTTTTCCCTCTCTCTCTCTTCTAACTCTGCATTTCTAAAGCAGCCGCCATGTATACAGGTAGACACAGAGCAGAGCGGCAATATCAGACCTTTACTTTGGTCTTTTTCACTGACGGCTCTCTCTCTCTTTGTGTGTGTGTGTGTTTACAGATGCCCTTCTAGGCAAGAGAAGAAGCTTCTCTCCCAACAGCAGCAGCGAGTGTCCCTCTGACAGCAAGAAGTCACGTAGCGTATCCCCCAAAGGTAAGACTGTGTATTGTGTATTTGTGCGTTGTGACGTTACAGATGTGCTTGGACATGCATTCTGTGAGAGCAAACGGGTGAAAATATTAGGAAAGAAGACAGCGCGACTGTATGAGTGTTAAAGTGAAAGTGAAAGTGCAGAGGGAGAAATGAGGGAGTATTGATTTACCTGCTGGTGATCAGGGTGTTAGGGTTAGTGTTATGATAGGAGTATAAACACATATAGACACACACACACTACCTTACACATATACAGCAACACACGGTCACTTGATAACACACTTCCATGTCATCTCTCTGTTAACCCATTCCTCTCTCTTACACTGTTGTAGTTGTATATGCATACACACACATTAAGGAGAAACCAGTAAATAGTCAGTACCCAAATTACCCAAAGTACCAATAGTATTTGCTCTCTAACCACAAATGGTCTGGAATCATGAGGGTGGTTGAAGTTTTATATGCTGAGTTTTGTCTTTGAGATTCTGCTGCTTCCCCAATAAGATGGATGTTTTGAGCACCACAGAAGAAGAATTTATGTAGCTCAAAATATTGTGCAATTACATTTAAAAAAAAATCACAATAACTTTTCTTTCCATGTACACTGTCTGGATAACTACGGCCATTCGACAGACCTCTGTTTGAACAGTTTACACTGGGACTGTTTTCTACCTCAGATAGTCCCAATGAAAACAGTGATTTGGGTAAACTCACCCTTTAACAGAAAAGCAGAGCATGGATCATGTCTGCTTTCCCCCAAATACTGTTATTTAATATATAAATAGAGAATATGCCATTTAGGTATAAAATGGTCAGTTTTGCTGTTGATTCACTGCATTCACATTTCAGCATTACCTTTTAATTAGCTCTCTATGATCGACATTGACAAGCCTGGGAGTTTTTGTTGTCTGCATTAGAAACTGCCAAAATACAGTAGTGCAAAACAACCCTATTTCTGACCTTTCACCCCATGCCACTGTTAGCATGGATACTACTGCACTTTCTGACTTGACAAGGCACACCTTGGCAAGATGATGCCCCTCTGAAGTGCTGGAATCCGGTCGCCATCCTCTATTATTCATATCTCCCTAGTGTGGTGTGAAACCGGGCGCCCTGGTGTGGAGCCGGCATGGCCACCGGGCCTGTCCCTCTGGGCTCCTGAGAAGGACTTCCTGACTGATGCATTATATTGCAGGCAAAACCAAGGGCAACTCACTGCACATCTAGACTCATCTCGATAGACACACAAACAACATGCATACACACACACACTCCAAAACCACGTGTAAGCCGGACATCAGCAGCACACACATACATTACTCAAATATCTCTGATTATTTAAAGTATTAGTAAAATGATATTTTATGATGGTGCATGTAAAAAATAAAAAAGATAGGTGAGTGTATTTGTAAAAGTGCATTTAGAGGTCAGATTGAGTTATGTAGAGCTCAGCATGAACCCTGTGTTGACCTTTGCTCTCTGGGTGACCTTTGACTGACAGCCTGCAGCCTCTTCCTCTTTCTCCGTGGAGAGAAGCACTCATTCCTGGCCATTATAGCCTTACTTAGACACAACCCAGCTTCTGAATGATGCATGGATTTTTGTGGATGTGTTTATCTGTGTGCATGTCTGTTTGTGTACTCAGGCTTAGCTTCCTTTTAAGGCAAATGGGGCTTGTGTGTTTTTATTCTCACTTTGTGTTGTTGTGCCTCTCAGAGTATTTGTGGTTGGATGTCTGGCTTTTAAAGGAAACAGCCTCTCTGTATACGTTGTATATATTCTTCCTTTGCTGCACATTTGCATAAGGGAGACTTTGTGTGTGTGTGTAAGTGTGTGTCAAACCTGCTGTCCAGAGAAGTGTATTTAAGCCATTTCAAAACACTGCTGATCCTGCGTCTTAACCCTGAGCTCTGTCCACACCCAAATCCTGATTCTGCACCTGTATGTGTGTTCCTATGGCTGTTACCTATGTGTGTTACATCTTCTTGCCTCCAAGTTTGGCGACAGAAACTATCCCTTAATGACTAATGCAGGTGGAGAAATAGATTGAGAGAGAGACTGAGAGGGTAGTGTATGGATGGAGCCGGAGAGATTGGATGCCGCTGTGTAAATGATGTCTGTTTTTCTTTCAGTTGCAAAGTCGGCACCCCCTGCTGTGTTTAGAGAGCGAAAAAACTTTAGACAGGCACAGACTAGTAGCGTGCACACGCAGACACACACACACATACACTCAAGGACCTTGGGTGGATTAGCTGGAGCTTGGCGGTGGAGACAGAGATGCTTGCGTGCTTGCTTCCTCCCCCACCACCTCCACCCCACCTCCGCTCCTCAGCGCCACTCCTGCTCGCCTGCCCGGGGCCAGGCTCAGGTTTCAATAAGATGGAGGGTGGTAAAAATAACCCCTGCTTTTCCTCTGCTTCTCCCTCCTCCTCCTCCTCTTTCTCCCTCCTCTAACTCCCTAACCACCTCCCCACATCCTCCACCATCCTCACCTTAGATCATGTTACTATTGACAGAGAGAGAGAGAGGAGGGAGGTCAGAGAGAGATTAAGTGTGGAGACTGACAGCTAGATAGATATCATACACCACATCATCTTCACAACACCTTAAACACTCCACAGCAGCCCTACACACACACACACACACACACACACATATATATATATATACATTCTTTTGGGGGTATTGTGTTGTCTGCATTAGATACAATCAAAATACAGTATTGCAAAACCACCCTACTTATAACTTTTCACCTGATGCCACTGTCAGCATGGATACTGCTGCACTTTCTGTCAGAGAAATGGTGAGTTCATGCTAGGGTCAGGCCCAGAGCATTAACAATGCATGCCTGCATGTGTATACCTTCATCCAAAGAGGCTTCCAGTCCATCAGTGCCGACTTCTTAATGAGTGATATGCGTTCAAGCATGTCTTCTGGCTGATATTTGAGGAAGGCTATTTGTCAGCAAGTCCAGTGATCATCAAAAATGTGCATGTTGGAAGGTGTATAAAATTAATTTTGGCTAATTCTTTGTTCTGAACCCTGACTCTGTTAAATTTCGATCTTTTCTTTCAGGTAAACTGATGGTATACTTTGCCAGTTTGCTAAACACAAGCGCCCTGTGTTCAGTCTAGTGATGTCCTGAACTGTGATTTTGTGTTTTCAGCTACAAATTTTCAGATTCTGTGACCTCTGGCTGCTATTTGGAGACACAAGTGGTTTGAAGCGGCATAGTAAATTTGAGTATTTGCTTGAGGCCAATTCCTCACAATCATGACTGACATGGGGGTGAATGTGGACTCGGATGAATACACAAAGTAATTATTTAATCATATGCTGAAAAGATAGTTTGGTGTACAGCATGAAGTTAATAGCTTAATAGAGTTTCAGAGCTTGGAATTTTGAGTTCACATTTATCTACTGATGTGTTGGATGCGTGTTGGGCACGGTCACTGACTGGTCATAATATAAGTGTCTCCATCTTCACTTCAGAAAACTCCCAGAGTCCGGTAGTGGAGGCAGGCGGCAGCCACGGCCACATGAGCCCTGAGGAGCAATACAGGCGCATGATGTCAGCGCTCAACGAGCAAGGGTCCTATGAGGAGCAGCAGCAACGCCTCTACCAGCTGGCAAGCAGCATGGGTCTGCCCAGCCACGGTCAGTCCACAGGCTCTGTATTTGTGTGTGTGTGTGTGTGTGTGTGTGTGTGCATGTGGGCATCATTGTCCTCACCATCCTCACTGTCATTATATTGTTTTTTTAGATATCTGCAGTGCACTCAGATTCATCTTGTTACACCACACATACCTCAGTGCACAGTTGTTTTTTTTTAAATTCCGAATAGTATTTCCTCCTCTACCACTAAGCATTGACTCATGAAAGATCTAGAGGTGCTTTTATTTTTTCTTTGTTTTGAAGTAACTTGAGAGTTAGTTTGAAGTAACTTGAGATTTACTTCAAACTAAAAGAGTTTCCTTTGGAAGCACTTCACCAGCTTCTATAAAAAAACATCTTTTCCATCACCTGTCACCAAGTCACCGAGATGCCGTGCTACTTTGTAACCTCAGAGTGTAGCACTGTGCTCAGGGTGCCATGTTAAGGTGTGCCACACTGCTGCCATTGTAAAACCCCAGCCATGGAGACGGCTGACGTTTCTATTTGTGGTGCTTGCCCACCCAGTGTCAAAGTGTCACTCAGGGTGATTTCTGACCACCATGGCTCTCCGTTGTTAACAACACCCACAAGCCTTCGCATGCATCAACGCCACGATTGATCCAGAAGCTCTCATTGGCTGCCTGCCAGGGCTCTAAATCTCCCAGTGCTCTGGAAACCACTAGTGTGTCCCAGTTTTTCTCAATTTCTACAGACACATAAAATTTACTGGTTTTAGCTTGAGAGAATTGTAGTTTGATAGGGAAAAAAGAAAATGAGAAAACTTGCCTTGTTTGGGTTTTATAAGTTGGCTTTACATTCATTTCACTCTGCCTGCCATTAAATGTTAACCTTTTTCTCATATTTTTGTAAAGAATTTAACATAAAGCCGTACCACTCTTTATGAGCTCTTTTCGCAGTAGCATAAATCCAATCGATGCCCTGGCTGAATTGTAGTTTGAGCTACTTTTATTTTTATTTGATTAGTAATGATTTTTAATTGCTGGCTGCAAATCTAGGGGGCGAAGCCTATAAACGGTTTAATTGCCTTTTCCCCGTGTCTTAGAGGAGTTAGAGGCAAGATGCAGTGCATTGTGGGGATTTTATGGCCCAGGGTGCAGTCTGATCGCTGGCTTCCTTTCCCAGAAGCCTTTCTGGTATGAGGCAGACGCTCTGGCGCAATACAGACATACTCGCCCCCTTTCTTCACTTCCACATTCCAAATCGTTTGATAGTTTCCACACTATCCTTTATTCTGCACTTGTGCATTCTTCTTCCAAGCTGCACTTAAAAGCTTTCTACTTGTAGAAAAAAAGAGGCAGAGGTAAAGAGACACCTGGAATAGGAGTAAAAAAAAAAAAAAAAAAAATCTGAGGAGAGAAATGGTCAAAGGAAATGAGGGAGGAACAGAGACGAGGGAAGACTGAATAAATAACTTCTCCCAGAGCAAGGAATCAAGAAAAAAAAAAGGCATAGATACAAGTTTACGGTTTATTAATGATGCTCGGGTCACACGCTTTAATACAACTACCATTTAAAACACAACTTCATGGTAAGATTTCCTTCTAGTGAGATGTGCGTTTGCACCCACTGTTGTGTTTGTGCGTGTCAGATCCTCTAAGAGGATGATGAGCCATGGGCATCACAGGCTTTGTGAACGCTCCCTGACAGCCGAGCCTTTGGTGCTTCTAATATTCCTTTTCTGCCACACGTGGCAACTTCCTCCATTTACCCACTGACAAGTATATGTAGAAAACTTATTATAACATTACCTCTAAATCCTCTGATTCTCCAATTAACAGTTGGAGTTTGTTCAGAAACTGACACTCTAGCAACAAACAGTCTAGGAGGTGGGACAGGGGGACAGCTGTTTTGTCTCTTGAGAGGCTGATGAGAATCACTTCAGCGAGAGCCCCTTGACATTGACCTGGTCTCCAGTGGGGCCCCTGTGACCCCCTTCTCCCACCTCACTGGGCCCCCGCCACCACCATCATTTCTCCTATACATCTCCCTCTCAAGCACTGCTTTTATACCCCCTCCCCTTCTCCTCCTCCTCCTCCTTTCCTTACCCCCACCTCCAACTCTCCCTTTAGCCTTGGTCCCCGCAGAGCATCCTTTCATGTGTTTGAAGTGTAGGGCACAGAAAATGAAAGTGTGTGTGCGTGAAAGAGGCGGGGGTGAGGAGGAACTCTGTGTGGATATGTGTGTGTGTGTGTAGGTGCAAGGTGTTGTTTGAGAGGCTCTCTCTGGACCTGATGGGCAAAAGAAGAGTTGGGAAGGGGAGGGGGGCTGAAATTGGAGGTGGAGGTGGAAGGGTGGCGGGGTTGTAGGAATGGCCAGGAGGGCTTTCCCTCCCTCTTCATATGATGAAAGGAGAGAGAAAAGAAAAAGAAAAGTGGGGGCAGAGATCCAGATGAAAGTAAAGGGTGGGGTGGGATGGAAGGGGCGTTCTTCTGTTTTGTCTCCTGCAGTTTAGTCTGATTTGAAACATGACGCTGTACACAACATCCCTTTATTATCATCCCAAAAGACCTGGAAAACTCCAGCATGTGATTGGTCAAATTACAGACAGTCAGACGCATTCAGTGTGACAAACACGCCACAAATTTACTGCTGGCTAAGCATATCATACTGGGAGAATACCTCTTCCTGAAAAGATACTTAATTTTCTGGTGTATGGGACGCTTTAGCAGATGGATGTCGGCTTTTGTATACCTGCCAGTCCACCAAATCCATCACGAGGCCGGCCAAGCTGTATCAGCTCAGCGCTCCTCTGCATTCTCACGCAGAGGAAAACCCGGCTTAACCGAGGGGATTTAGGTCCAACTCCAGGAATGATGGCAGGGAGAAAAATGGGATGGTACAAAGGAGGGATAAGCGGGATGGGTCTGAGTGGTAAACTGGGACCTCCCAAAAATAACTCTTGCAAAGGAAGAGATGTGTGTCCGTGTGTGTGCTTGTGCGTCCTCAATTAGGACTCTAATTTGCAGTCAGAGGGACTCTCCCCTTGTGTTTCAGCAGCTGCAACACGAGTTTTAGAGGGGGGAATTCAGAATCTGAGTACCTATTCTGCACACACACACACACACAGGGTAGAGCCCCAGGTGACCCTGCTCCTCTCAGTTCACATGATGAAAGAGAATTAGAGAGAGGGGGGAGAGAGACCAAATATGGAACCTGTGTTGAAGTGAAGCTTTAAAAACATGCACTGGATAAAAAGAGAATGGAATAAGAAGAGAAATAGATGAAATAACAGGGAAATTATCCAAATAAATTTAGAATTTCTATAGTGTTACACAGCTTGTGTTGTCTGGGTTTAAAGAAGCACTCCACCTATTTAACATATCAAAGTCAGGGATGCAGCTACCATAGACTCACAGCTTTGGTTTTTAATTCTCATATGTTTTTTGACTACATATCTTTGACTCATTTTAGACAAAAATCTAAATAAAATAAACATTGTTTACTATTCTCCACCAGAATTACCTACCAAGCGGTGGAAAGAAGGCATTAAACAGCATTTCCCTTTTTAAAGTGGAATTTTTGAGATTTTGTGAATTTTTTAATTTGGTTTATGGTTCAGACTTATGAGCTCAATATTTTTTTAAATCCTGGTTATGACCCTGGTAAAAGTCAGTTGACCTATTACAGGGAGTACTACTCAGCCTGTGGAAACAGTTGTTTAAACTCCTCTGTGGCGCTGGAAAAATCCAAAGACAGCCAGTTTAAAAGGCACTATGTCTTATGCCCTCTTTAGACCTAGAATTAGCATGCATCTTGGGTGATCCAATCACAAGATGTTTGATGAACTCATAATATAACTCTATATGCTTTTTTGAAATTTTCAGACGTCATAATCAAAGCCAGCTTACGCTTACTCCTTCAGTTTGGCCCAGGTTACATTTGCAATCACACTCACTAAAGGAGTGTGGCCATATGTGGAATAGACCATCTCCAAATGTGGTCTGAGTGATCGTCTTGGGTACATTCACACCTGTAGTTAGAGCTGTCCACTTGTGATCAGATCACCAAAGAAGCAAGTTAATACCATGTAATACCATACAAACGGGGCCTAAGGACTAAACTACTCAAGTGACGTCAGTTAAGTGGACATGAGAAATTTTTTACTTAAAGTAACTCTGTTATAAACTGGGTTCATGGAGTTTGAAAGACACAGTGTTTACCAGGCAGGGAGGGTCTAGACAAAGACACTACTGAGATGCATTGTGGGAAGTGTAATATCCAGTGTTTTTGGAGCTCAACCCCTCTTAAGTTAGGTTAAGGCCTCTTCCTTGTGTCATGTTCTGGCTGCAGTATAGTCAGGATATCGGCTCTGCTGCATTGATTGAGACATTCTTTTTATAATGTGTCTTTTGGAAGTCTCCAAACTTTATGTTAGTGCAACATTAAATCACTGGAGTGCCCCTTTAACTGAGCCAGTCATACAAAATAATTGGTGAGGTGGGATTGTGACCACAGTAGAGTCTTAGAGGTCAACTCTTCCACCCTATCACCCCTACACCATGTATGCAAGTGCACAACAGACTGTGTGTGTGTGTGTATATGTGTTTGTGTGTGCACTCTTGGGCTCCAGTTCCCTCTGATCCTTCCCTTATCTCTCGCAACTCCCACCTCCCACCCCTCCACCACACACACACACACACACACACACAGTCACACACAAACACTCACACACACACCCTTGTCTGCCGCCAGCCGAGTCCCCTGCGGCCTGGCGCAGCAAACAGATCGATACACCGGAGCTAGGCCGCATTAATATCTGTCGCTTCACCCCCCCACCCCGGCGCCCGCTCAACTGCTTCAGCACACACAACACACACAGAAACACACAGTCAGGCACGCACACGCAAGCACCTAAATCACACAGACACACATCACACCCGTACCGGCGGCGGAAATGGCCCCTAGCTCCCGGGGGATCTGTCTAATTAAAAAAGTGGGGGGGAGGGGGGGGGGAGAAGAGCAGAGAGAGGATAGATAGATTGAGGCAGGGAGAGAGAGGGAGGAGAGAAAGAGGGAGGGGAGAGAGAGCAGGATGGATTTTTCTCTCATTAGAAGCCATGTCTCCTGGTGTGGCCTGGCCTGGCTGATAATGATGAGGCCTCTTCTCCTACGAGGGTGAGAGAGAACCAGGGTGGCTGGGAGAGAGGGGAAGAGCGAAGAAAGAGCTGGAATGGGGCGAGTGGTAGAGGGCAGGAGGTGGAGAGAAGAGGGCAGGCAGAGATTGAGGGAGAAGGTGCAATGATGGTGGCGAAGGTGGGGAGGGGTAAAAATGCTCTGCACCTGATGTGTGAAGTTGCTTTTTGCTCGCTCGATGGTACAAAAACACATCGTTATTAATCATCTGCCAGTGTTTGTTTTGAAAACATTATCACACGCACCATCATTTTTCATGGCATCTTTCTAACCGTTTTGTTTTTCCACCTCTTTTTTTTCCGTCACATTTGCTTGAAACTGGTCAGCTCAGTTCCAAAGTGTGATGTGCTAATTTCATACACCTCTGCCAAAATGTCTGTTTATTCAGTTTGTGTGTGTTTACATGCTCACGTGTCTGTACACGTATATATCGGTGTAACATGGGGATTAGAAAAAGCATCACAGTCATTTTCAGAATGAATGTGGAATGAGCCGAGTGGGCTTTTTAAAATGACTTATTGGTGTTTTTATGTGCTATCTGCATACTTAACCCCACATGCATCACCACAGGGCAAGAAATAACTTTTTAAAGTATGTTTCACTTCTTCTATTTTGCCCAAAACTCTGTCATGTTTACACTTACAGCTAATGTGCAACACACTTAACGGAAGCCATCAACTATAAGCTGGTGAAATGTATAGTAGATTGGATTATCTGTCTAAAATGTTCCACACAAAGCTGAGTTTCTTTCAATATCGTAGTGTAGACGTAAGGAGCGGGATGCTAAATTTTTTTTTTTTTTATCCTCCCTTCTCTCCCCTCTCTCTTGCCTGTCCTTTGCTGTTTTCCCTCTGACTCCTTCTCATCTTTCCTCTTTGCCTCAATTCTTAATCCTTCATCGTTCTTTGTCTTGTCAACTCTGTCTTCCCATCTCTCTCCCTTTGTTATTTTGCCCCTTCGCTCCTTATTCAGACCTGCTGCGTGCTCGTCAGGAGGCACTGGCTGCAGCGGTGAGGAATCCAGTGGCCTTAGAAGCTCACCTGCCCTCGGCGGGCAGCTCCTCTTCATCGAGTCAGAGACGCAAGCAGGGTCTGCCTCAGCACCGGGACGCACATTTCACCGACAGGTAAGAAACGGATGCAAACACAAACTTACTCGATACCCAGATCTCTATGACAACCCTGCTGTAGCCAGCTATTGAAACTGCAACCACTCTCTGCTTGCAATACCAGTATAATTAATCATTAATGAAGCCCAACACTCACATCTCCACACACACACATACATACTGCATAAGAGGCCCCAGTTGATGTGACCACATGTAAATGTTGAAATCACAATGAAAAAATGTTCAGAAAATGCTTGTAAATGGGAGAAAGAGTTTAAGGAATTAATTCATTCCCAGATCGCATCACATCACCACACTGTATCACTGCACCTTTCTTTCCACTCTTCCACCCATTCCTAGCCCAAGATCTGATCTCATATTTGGCTTTTCAGTGTGCTGCAGTGCACATTTGTGCGTGTGTGTCAATGTATGTGCATCGCCACATACATGTCTAAACTAAGGATCCAGTAACCTCTTGGCTACCACTGTTGAGCTGCACGCCTGCATCCCCAGCTCTTCCTCCCTCCTCTCCCCCCAGCGCTGGCCCCTGCGCCTCCCAAACAAAGCCGGGGGCAGCGGGAGTGGGCGGGTAATTGCTTGTCGATTATTTATGTGGCGCGGGGAGAGGCGGGGGATCGATAATGGGCCGGCGGTGCGGCAGCAGGGGGGAGGGGGTGTGCGTGTGTGTGTGTGTGAGTGAGAGACAGAGAGGGGGTGGTGAGGGGTAGGGGTGGGGATATAAGCAGGAAGCAGAGCGGCCAGGCGCTGTGTGGTGCAGCTCTGGTAGGCTGTGGGGGTGTATATATTTTGTGTGTGTGTGTGTGCGCGTGTGTGTGTTGAGGCGAGAAGGGCGGGCTGATTGTTCGTTTGTGTTTGTTTGTTCCATTTTTCAAGCTGGCCGTCTGTATGCGTGCTCATCTGTGTGGATTGAATTTGGGTTTCTTAGTGTGAATATGTCTGTTAATTTGTGTGTGCGTGTGTTGTATGTATGTGTGTGTGTGTGTGTGTGTGTGTGTGTGTGTGTGTGTGTGTGTGTGTGTGTGTGTGTGTGTGGCCAGTGGTGCAGTGTGAACGTAATCAGTGAGCCGCGGCTGTTCTCCGACAGCACACGGAGTAATTAGCCACACAGGACCGGGGAGAGTTAACTAGCCCTCGCCCTCCCTCCATCTATCTATCTCTACCTCACTCTGTCCCCCTATACCTCCCCCATTCCTCCTCTTTAACCCATTCACTCTCAACATGTTTTTTCTGAGTGAGTAAAAAAGAGGGGTTAATGGGGAAAATATGCTGAAGTGCCCTCTCCATCACTTGGACTAATGTCCAAATGAATGAATGCTGGAGGAAGGAAAAGGCAAACAGACAAAGAGTGAGGCGAAATCTGTATAATGTGGCACCTGCATTTACTCTCATGCACATTGTCTATAGGGCCAAAAATATGTAGACACATACGTTTGTGTACTTTAAGTCTGGAGTCATTTTTGTTTTACTTTTATGTTGTGGGCTCGGCTCCCTTACTTCCTATTAAGGGAAATCTTAATGCTGCTGCATAAAAGATTTTTTTAGACCACAGTGTGCTTCAAACTTTGTGGCAACAGTTGAGGAGAGACCTCCTCATGTTTCAACATAGCAGTGCCCTAATGCAAAGTCCATAAAGAAATGGATTTCGCAGTTTGATGTGGAAGAACATGACTGGCCGGGATAGTGCCCCGACCCCATCCAGCACGTTTGGGATGAACTGAATCTGTTGATGGGTTATATTGCCAAACTGCACTAATGGTCTTCTGGATGTGGGTTTGTGCACAGATTAACAATCTCAATGCCCACATACTTTTGGCCATGTAATGTATGTGTGTCTACATGCCAGAGTGTACCCACTCCCCATAAAGTATATGGAACCTGAGGTGGAAAAAAGAGAGGAGGAGAAAAGTCAGAAAAGACACGAGAGTGGAATGAGTGCTAAGACGAGAGAAACTTAAAATCCAGATAATTGGGGAGTTAAAAAAAAAGAATGAAAAGCTGAGACTGAGGACCTGAGTTAGAGACGGGAGCTCTCCCCCCTCTCCCTCTCTAACTCTCTCCATGGCTCACCTTTCCATCGACCCCTCATCATTGATTATCTGGGGCCCATTAGGGCCCATTGTTAAAAACAAATCATTAGGGCCGCTCGATGGGCTTAGAGCCTGGCGCTCCATTTGTCTGGCCTTAAATGGCACTAAGCTCACCAAGCATCTGCAAGGCAAATAGGGGAGGGATGGAGGAAAGTAACGAGAAAGGGGGAGAGAGAGAGAGAGAGAGGGGGGGGGGGGGTAGAAAACATCGGAGCTTAAAACAGGGATGAAGAGAGGAGATGGTGAGAGGACGAAATGACGGAGAGAGCGAGAGAGATGAACCAAAATAGGGAGTGAGGAGATCGAGAGAGTGTGAGATAAGGGGAGGAAGGGAGGGACGGAGAGAGAGCAAGCGAGATAGAGGGCGGGAGGGAGAGAGAGAGAGAGAGAGAGAGAGAGAGAACGAGCGCGGAGGGAGCCTCATCCATTTTAATGAGCTTCCTGTGTAAATGTGTTCCTGCGGAGAAGGAGCCGAAGGCGGCCGCGCGGCGCTCCTAATCCCCCCACGCTTCCGTCATTAAGGGCAGCCCTGTCACACACACACACACACACACACACACACTCCTAAGCACACGCGCGCTCGCGTACACACATACACATACACATACACACACACACACACACACACACACACACACACCACACACACACAGCCGGGGCTGCTGTGGGACGGGACCGCTGTCGCCACTCTGACAGGTCGTCACACACCAGTGAATTCCCCAGGAGCCCCTGGCCTCACTGCAGGCAGAGAGACAGAGAGGGAGGGAGTCAGAGGCGGAGAGGGGGGAGGCAGAGGGAGAGAGAACAAGAGGCAGCATCCAGTGATACAGTTTTGCGTGATTATGAGTCCACCTTGCATTTGTGAATCTGCCCATTTTCAGTCAAAAAAAAGTAGGTTAGTGTTTTTGCCTCCTCTTTTTTATAGCATGTTAGTGGTTTGCCAACAAAATGCACAGATAGGGCAAAAAGAAAACCACATACACACACACACACACACACACACATACATACACAGACACACACAGCCCCAGAGCAAAACGACTAATGTCTGCCACTCCTCCCTCAAAATTGCCTCCTATAAAAGGAGGAAGAGAGGGAGAGATGGAGGAAGGGAGTGAAGGGGAGTGTCAGACACTCTCTCTTTCTCTCTCTGTCTCTCTCACTCCCCGTGATTAGGCCTAATTATGGTGGCGCAGACGCCTGGCAGCCCCAGTCATGCAGCTTTAATTGACCGTTATTCATCTGCGGGCTAACGCCAGGCAAGGGTGGGCGTTGTAAGGAGAGGGAAGAAAGAGAGGGAATATCAGAAGAGAAGGAGGGGAGTTGGGGGTGATGGGCGTTTGGCATGCGGGAGCCATAGCAAGGGTGGATGGGAGTTTTGCGGGCGCCTCGGCGTAGCCTAGTGGAACTGCGCGTCGCAAGGCTAATTGCTAGCCCAGAGGGATTAGGCCAGGTGATTACACACTGGGCGGTGTAATTACATAAGCAGCGGCTAGCAGGGCCCCGGCTCGCGGCTCTGGGGTCACGCGCCGCAGCCCTCACCCAAGATTAATTGAAGCTGCCACTGGAGTGCGAGGCACCGCCGGAGAGAGCGGTTATACGATTAGCATTAACATTTCAGCGGCGGAGGCGATCGATGAATGGTTTTTGGGGGGGGGGGGGGGGGGGGGGGGGGGGGGGGGGGGGGGGGGGGGGGGGGGGGGGGGGGGGGGGGGGGGGG
>JBBMJY010000012.1:11031804-11058833 GCA_037833715.1 Toxotes lorentzi | reverse complement strand
ACACACACACACACACACACACACACACACACACACACACACACACACACACACACACACACACACACACACAAGCTGGTACATTTTTACAAAAGGCTGATTTTTTTTCTTATTGTGACTCTAATTTTGAAATAAGGAAGCTGTTAAGCTTTACTGCTAAAATAATATTCAGGAAGACAAGCAGGTAGTGGGTTAGAAAAAAAAGATTCCTGTCTCATGGGGCATGCTTATTCCTAAAACAGGACGATGTGAGACAGAGAGGGAGAGAGAAATGTTTGTGCATGTAGTTTTGTATTTTTAGATGAGTGTGTTTGGCAGAAGCTCTGGAGGCCGACTGTAGCTCAGACTGATGAGATGTGCTGCTAAATCACAACATAACAAAAAACAAAGCAAAACAGAAAAAGACAGAATTCACTAAACACTTTCCACAGTTTGTAATGAACAAAATAAACATCTCTGAATTCTAATTCCCACCAACACTATTTGGAAATCAGTCTAGATTATCATTTCCATTATTTTTCCAGCGAGGAGTTCTTTTATCTTTGGAGCAGACGTTCTTTTTTGTTCACTTTCTGGAGATGATCTGAAATTGTTTGTAGTAACCACATAAATAAATGAAGACAGCAGCAAGCTAATTTGGCTTTTAGCATGTCAACACTGCTCCATTTTGTAAAAATGGGAAAAGGTAATGCACCTTCAGTGGTGCACTCTTCAAAGCTAAAAAAAAGAAAAAGAAGACACATTGTGGTTGTCCACCTGGCCTCAGTGAACCAATAACAATAGACAGGACATGAGATTAGCATGAAAGTCCAACCTCTGAGGTGTGTCTGGGGATTGGCCAGGTTTACCCTTAAAATCTGACTGGCTCTGTAATCCAGACTTATGAACTACACCTGGTCATGATAGAAGTGGGACACGGGACTTGAGGAAGTCCATGTGTCTTCTTTTTCATTGGCCACATCCCCTGCCAGTGTCAGTTGCAAAGAACTGTAGCTGTCTGAGGTTAAACATGAGACTTAAAAACATTGTTTCGCAGACCTTTAGTGGTTTATGTTCAGTGCCAGGGGAGGAAGTCATGTTTCCTTTATGAAGTGAAATGGAGAGTGAGAGTGTGGAGGTTGGTGTGGTGGATTCCTCACTTTCATAAAGGACACTGGAGTTTTTACTATCCATGATCTTTCCTCTGCCTAATCCATGTGTTTCCGTTGCGTTAATCTAACCATACCTTAACCATACTTCAGGTTCAGCTCATTGAATAGTTTTCCAGCTCCCAACGTTACTGTTTTTGTTCACTCTCATAGCATCAAGCACCAAACAGCAGACAGACACAAAGACTACCTGCTGAACACAGGGGAGCGTTTAGCAGCTAAGCAGCCTGATATGCTAATGAGTAGTTTATACAGACCACAAACAGAGCTAAAACTGGACTTACACGTACCAGGTGACCAGAAGCACAACTCAGAATGAATAATAATGTTGCTCTGTAACTGCTGGATGTGTAAATAAGCCATAGTTGGCCATATCAGCTTAACAGGTGATATCATGCTGATGTTGTGTTCATAATTTGTTTCCCTGGCCAAAAAAAATCTGTTTTCCAGTCACTAGTAGCTGCTGTGTATAGATATTATAGGAAGCAGAAAAATGTTGCCACTGAACATAGAAATTAAAATAAACAAATCAATAAATAAATAATTTGGCATAGAAACTATGTCTGCAGAACAGTGTAAATGTGTAGCTCAGTAGGAAAAACAGGCCCATTTGCATTCACTTTTGCTGGACTCACATTTTTCCATTTTTTCCATCTTTTTTTTTTTTCAGTCAACATGAGTCATTTTAGAGCTGCTGTTGTTTTGTGCGCAGCTGTGATATTTTTACTCTGTTAGTACAAGGCAGCATTATATTAGACAGGTAGTGGTGGACAGTGTGGCCGAAGAGTCACTCAAACGAGCTGACACGGGCCTTCTGGGAGATAACTATAGAATATGCTATGGGGCAATTCACCACATTTCTGTTTATTTGTGCTGCTAAGGAAAGCTGATGGTTGTGGTTTCTGTAAACACTTAGCGACACTACACAGACTAATGCTGCTGAATAAGATTATAAACAGCTCACTCGCTTCCCCTCTCCACCTCTGACAAGAAGTGAATAAGCTTGCAAAAACTTCAAAATGCCCGCACTAATCAGCATTGTGAATTCCCATTTTCTAGCCTGCTCAGCCCACTGCTGAGAAATGATAATAATCCTCTGCATTGGCTTTGCTGAAATGTCTTCATCCAGCACCATAAGGGCTCACTGTAAGCAAAGAAAACACAAGCATATGTGGAAATGCAAAGTCTGAATTTACAGAAAAGCCAAAAGACCAGTTAAGATGATTTAAATCAGAAGAATGAACATCAAGTCCGTCCTTCCAGAGACATACAATCACAATTTGGTCCCTTTTAATTAGTTAATTAGCAATTTCTATGTAAGAGGACAAACTTACAGAGCAGATACGCTATATATGAACTCCCTTTCTTCCACTTAATTGATCCCCAATTAGCCATTAATTATTTGATTACTTCATTTAGCCTGTGTGTTTTGGTTTGTATGTCAGCTCTGTCAGTGACAAGTTAGCTCTAATTAAAGACCAGGACAGACTCAGCAGCCTTGGAGAAGCCATTTACAGGCAGGGGAGAGCCATAGATATTCATGAGATTGTTTTAATTTGTAATAAAGACTGAAATTACCACCAGTGTTGAGAATATGAGCCGTTTTGTTGTAGTAATGTGACAGTGGTTCTCTGTGCGTCTGTGCTCTTGCCAGCGGCTGGACAGGGTGTGTCCATCTGTCTTAAATGGCCATTACAAAGGAATAATGTGCCACCATGTTACTCATAATTAAAGTCATCTGGGTGTTCATACAGGGGTGATTTCAGTCATTTTCTAGGAGGTCATATTCAGAGTACATTCTATTTTATAGAGTTGGAGGGAGGGAAACTGTGGAGCCATTGAGTTGTAGCTGGATGGTCAGTAAATCCTTCCAAACTGTATGACTGCCTATTCGTTCAACCAAAATGTCTTGTTTTTCATTTCTACATGTTGCATACGAAAGATGTGGCGTGTGGATGTGGAGGATTTGGTTTGTTTAATGTTTCCTCCTTGGATGGAGCTGACAGCTGAGTGACAAAAGCCACAAGTAATATAATCCATTACTTTTGCTGCTGAATAATTAGTGAAGTAATTACCTTTTCAAAGTGTAATGAGATCATAGTTTTCAAGTAACTTGCCCAACACTGCACATTACAGGCAGAACAGCTTACTTTAGCTAAGGATCCAGATATGCAGTTGAGAAGGATCCAGCATCACATACAGGTGTGTCTGTGATTTGCCCAGGTGAAGTGCAGGAGATGACCACCTGCATACAGACGGAAACCCAGAGAAATAAAATGTTATGATATACAGAGGTACCGTATTTGATATCAGAACAGAAAATTTCAGCAAGTGCTGAGTTTGCAGTTTTTAAACATGTTAATAACTAAGGAAAGGTTCAGTGAAGGTTTTCCAAATAACCTTTGACAGAACAAAATTGCAGTGAGCCATGACCAGATTCTACCATTTATTACACATATTACATTCTTAAATAAAAATGCTCCACTTAACAGTTCTTGCATAGATATCTTACAATACCAATTTAGAAAAGAATTATGAAACAGACCAGTAACAAAAATAAATTTTCTTCTTCCTTAATAAAGAACATTACCATACTAACATCATATAATACAAATAATATTTTAAACACTTTGTACAGCAAAAAATTGTAAGAAAACTCAAAATAATAAAAAAAATAAAACACTCAACAAATGTGACGGTGACAGAGGAGAGGAAGGCGGGTGAGAGTGACAG
This sequence comes from Toxotes lorentzi, assembly GCA_037833715.1. Classification (NCBI taxonomy): domain Eukaryota; kingdom Metazoa; phylum Chordata; class Actinopteri; family Toxotidae; genus Toxotes; species Toxotes lorentzi. The sequence goes on along the minus strand of JBBMJY010000012.1, from coordinate 11,054,952 downwards.
TTTATGGACTGAAGGTTGATATGAAAGGTAATCAGGGTTACAGAGCCCCTGTAGCACAGGTGAGAGGGATGTCGTGATGGTGAAAACACATCTGCAATCTTCTTCTCTTCTCTACATGTCCATTCATCCCAGAAAACATATAGTTGCCATTCCTTAAAAGGTGTGGTTTGAGTTGACCGTGGACACACGCTAGATATAATGGTGCTAAAACACCAGCTTTCACTAAACGATGACACTGGATTAGTCACTTTACCTAATATGTAGCATGAGAATTGGCACCAAAATCTGAGAATTGACACCAAAATACGTTCTGTGTTTCCACCGGATTTCTGTTTGAGTTAGTTTGGATGCTGATGCTTATTATTTTAAAGGTAAATGACATTTTTTTCCAACCTGGGTCTTATCCAGGCTAACGTTCCTGTTGATTATGATAATATGTTACTCATCAGTTGAATTGCAATGCTTTTGGAAATGGGTTCTCCATTTAATGCAGGTTTACATCTTCATCCATCTGGACAAGCAAGATGAACATTATGCACAAACCTCAAATTTAAAACTATGTTAAATTTAATTTAGTATCTAATACTTCAAATTTAACCAAAATTTAACTAAAACTTTAGTTTGGCACTTGATACACAGGAAAGATTTAAAGTTGTCTAATGTCTAATTGTCCAATGTGTCCCAGACTGTGCCAAACTCCAAAAGGCAGGTCTTTAACTAACAAGCATGCATCTAGCATCAGGGACTGAGGAGATAAACTGGCAGAGATGGAAAAGCACCTACAAGGATGGGTCGACTGAAGTTAAACTAACTATACGGACCGAGGACATTTAGTTGGCAAGGTGGAAAAGTTATTGCAGTCTCACCAAAGAACTGCTCCGACCCCCAAAGCTGCATAGCTCTTGAGAATACTTTCCAGTACAGCTGGATATCTGAAGACTATCAGCAGGTTGGGCCCAAGAGGGCTCTGACGGTTGTGGTTTTTGGTGGAGAGAGGGTATGGTGTGGGTGAGGTGAAACATACAGACACAAGGAGAGGGGTAAAGGTCTGTGAATCTCTTATATACTCACATCAAGCATGGACAAACACAGTAGTTACAGACAGACACTCCGGGATGCGACTGATACCAAGAAAGTTCAACCAAGTCACAGCATGACTGAGTGTAAAGCACAACATATTCCCCCAGATTTACAGTGATGAAAAAAGGCATTTCACTGGAAGGTTGAGTAGATATGTCAGTCTGATCTATCGTGAGTGGACCTTTAGTAAATGGTTCTTGGTGGCAAAGTGCATCCAGGACGTGTAACAAATGTTAAGTGGATATTTGACAGAGTGCTCCAACAGACTATGCTAGCAGTGCGCGCACATGGAGAGTGCAATAGCTAAGTATGATCATGTAGTGCAATGTTTGCGAGAACTAAAGCAGATCTATAGAAATGCTGAAACGTCTGAGACAGTGCTGTCGCCACATACGGTTAATTTCACACAGAGCGGCCTGTATGTAAGATCTCACGCTATTTACAAAAGCTGCCAGAAGTAACAATCCTTCTTCAAGGTGATATGGTGGAAAAATGGAAACTGAAGCCTGGTCCCCTCGAAGGACTATGTCCAAGCAATCTGCCTGTGGTCAAAGAGGACTGCTATGGTCTGTTTTCACACTGGATTTGTTGGTTTGAATCCAACTGTACCAGAGTTCATCTGGACCTGATTTCAGATCACGGAATTCAGATAGACTTATGTACGGCTTCTTCTTTGAGTACGGAAAAAACTTTTCATATTTCAAAGTTTTTAGGCGACCCATACCAACATATGGACAAACCTGCCAGTGTGAAAGCACCTTTAGTAAGTCCCAAAGGGTATAGCTTCCTCTTGAGCTGCTCTGAACTCTGACCATTTGATGTTTGGGAATGGTAAACTTGTTTGAAGTTGGAGTTTAACATTTCCAAAGACTCCAGTCCACCTTTCACTCTGAAATATGAGACTTGCAGTGTGCTAAGAAGCTAACTTAAACTAAAGCTACTTCACTCCTGCTTAAGCTGCTAGCGCCACTATACTGGGCACCCTATAAGACCATGAGAACATTATTTTACATTTGTGAACAATGAGTTCAGCTCCAGCTGACAGTGGACAAGAGGCTGAGAATGATACGAAGCATGAAGATTCGGAGCATACCGGTAATTAAGATTTAATGGGACGAGCGTGTAAGAAAAACAGTCCCTCTCCTTCCACTTTCCATCCATCACTAATTTTCTGCATCTTTGCCTCTCGGCTCGTTCCTCTACATCTACTACATTCACAGCAGTTAACTTGCAAATATGCAAATCTTTGGGCAAAATGTGTAAAGTGTGCATTCAGCATTCCTGCAGCTGATAGTGCATGGACAACTGCTGTGGACAGAGAGGGAGAGATGGGGGCGAGGATGGAGGGATGGAGGAAAGCAAGAATGGCACTTAAACTGGGAAGGAAGAGAGAGGGTTGAGGGACAGAGTGGATTAAATATCTGATGGGACTTTGCAGATAAATGGTAATTTATTTTATCTGTAATACATGAGATAAAATGCGAGGGCTGATTTAAGGATTTGGATTTACATGTAGGTAAATGACTTTTTAAATCCTTTTTTTTCATCAAAGTTTAATCTCTTTGACAAATATCTCACTGTCTCTTGGCATTTCTCTGTGCTAACTGGATCTTCTGTTTCTTCTACGTCTCTATGCACCGCTGGAATCGGTTGGGCTCAAGGTCCCTGTTGTTATTTTTTCCAGACCACTCGGTTTCCCTGTGACCCAGAGCTATCTCATTAGCTGATCTGCAACGAGAGAACGGGACCCGGGAGTGCTAATGCTAATCAGAGCCGTGGGACGGCAGCTAGCCGGCCTGGAGGAGCCTGAGAGACGACAGCAGACCCGGGGCAACACTGTGACAGAAAACCGGCCTCATCGGGCTGAGACACATAAAGGAAACGAAATGTGAATTTGTATCGGAAATGACTTTGATATTTGTCACGTCAAGAGGGATTTTAATTAAAGTGGAGAGAAACTTGCATGCTGGCCATCATTTGAACTTCTAAAATGGTAAATGAAACTTCAACCACCTGTTATGTTTACATAGTTTGGGGCACAATTGTTCAGTGTGTTATCATTGCTTTTAGAGTGTCCTAAAGGCTCATCATATTCACTGTTTATCAACTTTTGCCTAAAAATATGTTGTTGTTTTTTTAAAAGGAAAAGATCAATTTAAACAATTTTTCAACTCCAAACTTTCGCATGCAAAACTTCCAGCGGCAAGTTTTGTGTAAATTAGGTCCTCCTGCGGTATTAGCAGCTTAGAAAATGCGTCCGGTAATACAAAGTGACAGGACAAGCGAGGACAAAATTCAAATGAGCTGCTTATGCTTGCGTCTGACTTCCTTTATGTATGAAATGATTAAACTACAGTGTTTGTGCTGTTTAAGATCTGATTTACATCTAGATATTTGAAATATTATTATCATTGCTTCGCCGGTGTTTTAATAATCAGAACAAATACTGACAAATCCTGAGATTTGGGGGAAGGAGAAAAAGAAACAGAAAATAATGAGCCTTTAATGTCCTTAAGAAAACTGATCTGGCAGAGATTTTAGCAGGCATTAGTATGGAGTGCGAGTTTGCATCTTACGGACTTAAGTGATTGAGCTCCATGACTTGAATGAATGTATGAACGAATGAAGGGTCAGAACAAAAACCTAATAAACACATCGCAGGCCACTGCTTTGATTGAAAGCATTTTCCAACAGCAAATGTATCAATCAACTTATCAACCAACACGTGTATTCAGCAGTTAAAAATCAGTTATCAACCACTTTGCTGAATCACTGCCTCCCTCACAGAATGCCTAATGGGACACATACACGCACACAGATACACATTCATGCCATCAAAAGCCTCACAAAAGTGCTACGATCCCCGTCCCTCTATGATTGTAAGTCCTGTAAAGGAGGGCTCCTTCTGCATCCCTTTGCATGTCTCAACATTTTGGCATGACTTTGCATCATCCAAGCTGAAAAAACAACCATCAATACAGCTTTTGTAACAGAAACCAGTAACAATGAAATAAAATCAAAAGTGAAACACTGGATTCATCTCAAACGTGGGTTGCTTTACGTCATATTTAGCAGATAGAGAGAGTTAGTAGAGAAAGCTGCCGCTGGATACGGAGGCCTCATATGGAGGCGGTCTCCTGCTGATCTCTCCTGACCGGGGAGACTCTGCCCGTGGCTAAGGGGCAGTTCCATGCTGGAGGTTTTTGGTATTGATTGTTCGAAGCTGCACCATAAACCCCCCTGAAGGGGAATGTTTTCACCGTTTCACCTAATGAAGGCTGGCGAGGCCGACTGGCACGATGACTGGGCACAATGGGATGTGAAATCTCCTGCCAGCTTCAGGAACCCTGCACCCTCACCCAGCCGCACCAGTCAGCAGCAGTGAGTATTAAACTGTTTGCATGTGCTACGGGGCATATAGGTGGTGGTGGGCGGATGGACCAGCGGTGTCAGTGTTAGTGTTGATGTATCAGTAATGCCCTGATTGCAAGGCGAGTTTTTTTTTTTTTCTCCAACCAATGAGCGAAGGAAGCAGGCGGTGTGGATATGTGCCCGCACCAGTTTCCACCTCTCATGTTTTAGATGATTTTTTATTTTATTTTTTTTATTATTATTTTTTTTTTACATTCGAGATGTGTTTTAATGTTAATCATTACATTAAGGTCACAGAAATGAGCCATTATTTTCATCAAACATATTAGCTAGGAAGCTTGCAAAACACCCATAGGCCTTTGGTATTAAAAGGTATTTACTTATTTTTCTTTAGCGGCTCATACACTGAACTGTAACCACCAATGTAACCAGACTCTCTGAAGTAAAAAACGCTGATTAAATGAGAGGCACAAACTGTAGCGAGGGAAATGTGGGTGATTGTTGGAACTGAGAACAAGCTGATTTCTCACTTCAAAGGATTTGAAATTGTTTGTTACCTCCAGCTGAGAGCTAAGATACTCTTCTACTAAACAACAGTTGCTAAATTCCTACTGTGAAAAAAGATTTGGGAGCAGAACATATAATTCCAGGAAGAGTGTGCATGTGTGTGTGTTCATGAGCTGGTGTGTGTGCATTTGCAATAAAGCCTGCCATGCAGTGTTTTGTTTTCCAACTCTGTTCATTAGTTTAATAATTATTTTCCTAAATCTTATTAGTCTTATCTCAAGAAGAGCCGTGAGCAAAGAAACTGCAGTGTGTGTGTGTGTGTTTGTGTGCGTGTGTTGACTGAGTACGTGTGTTTGTTCTGTATGCAATGTGTAGAGCGAGACAGCATTGTTTTTGTATTGTATTTTTTCAAGTCTTTTTATGATTTTTTTTTCTTTGTGTTTCTTTTTTTCCATATTTTTCGCTGTAGAAAAAAAAGCACAGATAACATTGAAAAAAAGTCAGTGCAGTCAATGGATACGAAACAGGCAAATTTTGACCGGGTCGGTGTGACCGTGTCTGTTCGGCACCACCACACAGAGGTTGGTTGGCGTCTTTAGTCCCACGTGAATAACCAAAAAGCAGCTCTTCAGCCTCCTTTCTTTCCCTGCAGTGCTGCCAGGGAGATGAGATCTCAGAGTCTGTGAAAGCGCTCCAGGATGACTTTCAGAATCAACATAAAGCAAAAATGAAAAACAAAAGGAGAAAAAATAAACAGGTTTCCAGTTTTTAGCGAGACCTCCGCCTGACTCTGGTAGTGTGCGAGTCCACGGAGGGTCAAGCTAGGGTTTCATTTTTCAGCTGGAGTGAATCACAGGGCAGAAAGAGCAGCACAAAAAAACTGAAGACCTCTCTGCTCTCTTCTTTTATTTTAGTCCCAAAAAAAAAAATACAAATCCGTTTTCTGAGAGTTGGTATGATTCTGTTTTTTGTTCATCTTCTGGTTGCTCACAGACCACAGAAGCAGAGTCAGTGCACATGGGGATTAAAAGACCAACAACGCTCTCCTTCTCATCCCACACATTCTGTTGAAGTCATCTTAGATTTTCAGTTTGTTTTCTCAAACACAATTCAGTGAGTTTTAAGACATTTTCTCCAAGAGAGAAAAGAACAAAGTATCATTCTTTGTAATAACAACAAGAAGAATTATTGTCCTCTAAGTAGAAAAAAAGGGAAGAAAGTGTCGCTGCGCATTTCTGTCAGATGGCCTGCGGAGGCAGCAGGCGTCTCGGTGAAGGTGAGAGATGCAAACACCCACTGAAGGAGAGCCTGAGAGTTGCAGCAGCACCCGCTGACCGAGGTCCCATGGGTGCACCAAAACACCCAGCATCCGAGCCCTGGGTTCGATTGTCAGCCATGCTAGAAGTCAATCTGTCCAGTCTCTCTCCTGCAGATTTGGCATTGTTGTTTTCTTCACATAGATTTCTGAAGCTGACTGCGGCAGGTGATGGATTCTTATGTTCCATGTATGAAAAACATTTAAAGAAAACAAAGCAAAAAAGTTGAGTATTTGATTTCAGAAGCCGGTAAAGCACTAACAATTGACTATACGGATATTTAAAGTTTCCCCACTGAACTATCTCCTCACCCAAAGTGACTTTATGGTTTAAACACACTGTATACAGAAAAAGGAAAAAGGTGATTTCATCAAGCGAGTCGAGTATATGTTGGTTTGGCAGTGTCCAAGCCCCCAAAGCCATGTGAGAGAGGCTGGGGGTCACCGGGATGATGCGTTAAAAGACGGGTGTGTAGACTGTTAACTATTGCAAGTGTGTAAGTGTGTAATTTTAAAGAAAAACAACAATCTAGCTACTCCTCGTTCTCCTCCAGTCCCCGTCTTTGATGGGAGGGCCGTCAGTCCGTTTGATCTTTATGACCCTCTCAGATGGATGCGTTGCCCTGCAGGCGTCATGGCCGCTGTCTGGTTTTTGGACGGGGTGAACGAGGCGAGCGGTTGGTAGCTCGACTGTCCATCCCTCTTTCCTCCTATCTCTCCTCCTCCTCCTCCTCCTCCTCCTCTTGCTTCTCCCCCTCTCCCACTCCTATTCTTTTTGCACTCAGATGTGCCTCTTCATGTGCAGGGCCAGGTGGTCCGACCGAGAGAAACACCTGCAGAGATAAACAGAGAAGCCATGTCAGAAATATTCATCTAAGATCCAAAATATGTGTGAAAAGAAAGGTTAAAAGAACTTAATTAAATGTCTATAACCGACAATGTAAAGATGTGTGCAAAGGCTCAATTACAAGAGATTCGCACAAAATAACCATAATTTGTCTGGTTGGCAAGTATTGCTGGTAAATGCCACAAGCTCTGTACATGAGCTGTGAGTGTGCTACACTACCACGCCCCCTTAAATCCCCACAGGCTCTGTGTATTTCTTGGGAACTCTCCATAATCCCAGGCCCCTTGAACTTCCCACTGGCATTGTATATTTGCTGGAAATGCTCCACTACTTGCAGCCCTGTACACTTAACACTGCCACTGTGTATTTGTTGGGAATACTCCACACTGCTAGGCCCACTGGAATACTCACTGGGTCTGTGTATCGCCAAGAAATCCTTGTCAGTCTTGAGCCCACTGATTTGGTTTAAGTGACAATAAAACACAGTGGGAAAAGTCATACTAACTATCATTAGGCATACTAACTCCTGCTAATGTCAACTTGGCCATTGTTACGGCACATCACAATTGAGCTCAGTCGGCCATCACATATCTTAATATCATATCCCCCCTCAAATATTTCCTCTGAGGTGCTCTGAGCTATTTAAGTGGTAACAAGTCAGACTGACAGATACTTCCTTAAAAAGTAGTTTCTATAGCTGCCATAGATGTTTCAGTGGAGTCATATTTAAATGAATGAGTGCAGCTCACAGGAAAAGCTAAAGGTAAGCGTATTATTTCCACATGAGGCCAGAGAGAGACTGGCAGAGCTCATGGTACAGAGATTTTGAATAATATCTTTTTAAAAACTTTCATGAATTTCAGTCATAGTCTTCCTCATTACAATACGACGTAAAGATGAATGCAGGCCAATTCAGGCTCAGTGATTTCCTAAACAAAACCAAAACACCACCGTATATCACAGCCAGACCTCCACAGCTCTACACTCAGTCCTCCAGCTCAGAGTAAAATACTGCTGTAGAAACTAATTAGATGTATTGTGAACATGGACACTAATGCAGACAGACTGGCAGTGCTTCATGCTGAGCAATTTGACTCAGCAGCGACTGCACCTGGTATGAGAGAGACATAAAACCAGGTGCGAAGGTGTATAATATAAGATTCACGTTGTCGTGTCATGTCTTCACAATGGAATATTTGAATTTTATTACACCATCGTGAAGCCATTAAAGCTGAACACGCACAATAAAATGAATCACGAATGACGTGACTGGACGAGGACAGGCAAAACAAAATGTGGGAGAGAATAATATGAGAAATTAAAAATTCAATTTGCCAGAATCTTTATTCATTATTAATTAGCCCAGGCTATTCTTTGTGTGTGTGTGTCTGTGTGTGTGTGTGTGTGTGAGAGTGTGCGTTTAGACAGGCTGTTGTTCTATCCAGATACAAGCAGACACGGCTGAGCACTTAAAAGTACAGTAGAAAGTTTGTGGTGCTGCAGCAGAATCTGCTGTCTCTCCCTCATGCTTCTACTGTGATTCATTCCCTTAATGTCAGTTTTTAGATCTCACAAGAAAACCTGATTCAAAGTACAGTAATTAGGGTCCAACGTCACATTAAGTCAGGAAAAGTTTCAAAGAAGCCGGCTGAAAATGTTCCAGGCAAGAAATTATCCTCAGAAATTCCGCTGAAAATCTGTCAGCTGAATGCTTAAATATATGTCTAATTAAATTCCTGTGCACTGAGCTGTGAGTGCTATGTTCTGATATATCCTGTAAATCAGAACTGATGTTCTGTCATACAAACCATTTCCATTCATAGTTGATGCTACAGAGCTATCAGCTAACACACCTGGTGTATATTAGTTATACAAGTCATTGTTTGGAGTATCTTATTCTTTATAAAAAAACAAAAAACAAAAGACACTGGCTGTACTACCTGAACATTTGCTGGGAAAATAAATACAAATAGTAGTGATTGAATCCTGAGAAACGTACTGCTCCATGTAACCAACACCATCTCATCCAAAAATATGCCAACAAAATTTTCTTTTATTGACTGAAGAAAGGTGTCTGCTGTATTCAGTGTAGTGTAAACCTGCTGCTTCCTGCTGGGTGTCATTAAATCCTTCTGATGGTTTCTGAAGTCGAGCCTCTTCACTCTTCACTTTTTCACCGCTCTTCCTGCCTGAGATCCATTGAAATGTTAATCCACACTAACCCCGGCAATTTCTATCCCTGAAAGCAGGGCTTTTCAGATGCACTCGTGTATGATTGTCAACCTTCACAAACATACTGTAGTTGGGTACAAACAAATCCAGCTTTCTGTAACCTCTGACTCCCTGTGATCGTTCATTTTGAAAGTCTGTGAAACCGATCATACAACACTGCCACTACTACCGTGCGACTTTCTCATTAAAATTTCCAGTTAAAATTTGCCTTGGCTATCAGGTAAAATTAATAATCCTCAATCATATCACAATTCTACAGACTAATCCTGATTCTAGGTTGAAATAAACAAGCCACTGTTATTATTGCAGTGTCATGTTAAATGTAAACCTGTGCAATAACACTTTCACTTCACATTTTCACGGGACCCCTTGTGTACAGCTTTTGCAGAAGTAAACATCAAAAACTACTGGGGGTTCAATTGTTGGACTGACGTCTGTGCTAAAGGGAAAACCGGCGTGGCAGGACAGATGCCAGCACTGTTGTGTTACATGTCACGTCATGTCACGTTGTCTGAAATCACACGGGGGGGCAGCTTTATGCCTGTTTTGTTTGGTTCAGTGTAAACAAGCGACGACGGCATAATGAGGGGTCTTCTTAACGGCAATACAGTGGGATCTCTGTTTGAAAGAGGCTTATCTGTTCTGCTGTTTTGGTGTTTCGGTGTGGACACTGAAGCTTTAGAATATCAGCTGAGAGCACAGAGTGTGGACAGAGCCCCCTTTGACATGTTAATTCTTTTAAGTTTTCAGATTTCAAAGCGTTACAGTCGCCGTGGTGTGAGTGTACAGTTGAACTTTGCTCTCTGTTGTCTGTAGTCAAGTGTTTCCCCTCAGCTCTTAGCCGGCCATGTGGCACCTACTGTGCACCTTCACCAATCTGTGTGTGTGTGTGTGTGTATGTGTGTGTGTGTGGCTGGACAGATGGCCATGCCAGTTACTGTGTCACTGTTGGGGTGGGGGGGGTTTGCAGCCAGACCAGCTGGTACCACTCCTACCACCCCCCCCTACCTCCGCCAAACACTCCTCCTTCCCATCCTCCTCTTCTCCTCCTCTAAACTCTCTCTTCTCCTCCTCACTTCTTTTTTGTCCTCCTCCTTCCAGCTCCATGGAAACATCAGGGGGTCCGCGCTTGATTAGGCAGGATTAATGACAGACTGCCATGTGTGTGTTGTGTGTGTCTATGTGTGTGTGTGTGTGTTTCCCCAGGAGAAATAGTGTCAGATTGAACAGTCCATCTAATGTTAACCTCTCCATGGTTGCCACTTTTTGCTATTCTCATGTTAATATTTGTTGAGCTCCACCCACCACAGATGTGTATGTGTGTGTCTACTACTGTAAAAATTGAGATGTATCCTGGCTGTGTTAAGCATGTTTCTGCCAAACAAACAAACAAACAAACAAACAAAAAAAAATCTAATTGGCTCAGGTGGAAAACAGAGTGATAAAGGTTAATGGAAACAGATGGTCTAAATAAACAAAGAATCTACTTCTTCTTGAATTAGAGCTAACTCATCCAAAGTAACTGAAACACAGCTCAGCCTCAGCAATCATTGCTGTAGAGGAGACACCAGAGAGAGAGAGAGGCCAAATCAGAGCTGTAGTCAATTCAAAATGCTGAGTTGTTGGACTTGAAGGTATTATCTTCAGCTTCAGATTGATGTTACTAGCACATGCAGCAGAATCTATGCTTTGTAATTGGATGTTTCTTAGTGAAATGGCCCTTGGGAGATGTAGTTTACTTCAGTCGGTGTATTTTCATGTGCAGTAGCTCTGATGATATTTTCTCACACAGATGTTCATCCTTTGCAGTGATGATTCAATCAGGAGATTTTCATTCCCATCCAAGCTATGAACAGCTCCAACTGTCAGCCACTGATACGTCTATACAGAAAATGAACAGGACCGTTACCTCAGAAGCTCTGGACACCCAAAATAACTTCTCCCACTTCTTTGCAGACTTTGATGTAGACAGAGCCTCAATTGTGATACAGCTTATGCCTGTGTTGTGCAAGTATGTCATTGCTATGTGAGTCAATATGACTTTGCATCTAAATGTTTTTCTATTCTGTGTGCATGTTTGTGTCGCTACATACTGCATTTGTACGTGTGTGTGTGTGTGTGTGTGTGTGCGCCAGAAAGGAGCTAATACAGTCCCAGCTCTCAGCCAGGATTAGAAGCTTCCAGCAGGTTTCTGGAGGGTTTAATGTCTAAAACCCAAACTAGAGGGAACCCACAACAGCCAATTACACTGTCTCCAGGGCAAAAGTGCCTGTGTGTGTGTGCGCGTGGGTGTGTGTTCCTGCACTACCTTTCCGAACCCCCCCCCCCCCCCACCCCACCCCCACACACACACATATAGTGTATGTTAAAGTGGAGCTGGCATCTGGTGCCACTCAATTAGCTGCGACCAGTCTGCCAATAGCCAGAATCCATTTAACTGCCAGCACATGGGCATGAGTAAGCACACAGACACACACACACACACACATACATACACATACAGAGGCACACACACTCTCCACCTTGAGGAGCAAGCAGAGACGATGTGACTCTCAACAGACTCACAAAGACATCCCTGGCTTTTGTCCACAGGGATTTAGTTCGTTTGAAAGTTAGTTAGTTTGAAATACACATCCTCTCATCTTCTTTCTACCTCTGTTTTTTCACCGAGGTCAAAGTGCGTCAGACGTGAGTCGGCGAAAAAAATGCTTTGGCGTGGGATCAATGAGTAAAATCTTCCACAACATGACTTGAAAGCTAATAATCTTTCGGTCCAGATCTGAACAGAAACAAAATCACGGTTATCTTGTGTGCATCCCTGTGGCTGCCACATAATGTGAATCCATTAGGAACTAACTTAATTTAAAGATAATAACTTTTCTTATCATTAAATTGACTACCTACACTATAAGCTACAGTCTACAACCTTTATCATCCTGAGAGATAAGAGCTCTTCCTGTACACAGCTGCAGAGGGAAGAAAATATATCTAAGAAAATCCTCAAGTCCCCTTGAAACTTCAGAATGCACCATTTGCAGAATTCTGTCTTTAAACTGTTTATTTAAGGGATTTGATTTCCCTCTGCATAAGAAAAGAGATATGAAATCTGCTGTAGATTATTATGCTGTGTGTGAATGACTCGTGAGATGCATGTAGAGCAAGGCTGAATGAAAGATGATGTTTTATTTATCATTTGTCAGAGCCTCCCTACTGTTTCGGATGCATTACCAAGCAATGTACAGAGAAAATATGTACACATTTGTTATACTGTGATATGGTTTTGAACTATTGTTTCCATCTTACCGGATATTAGTGCATTAATGTTTGAAGCAGCTCTGTGATATATTTAGCCTAGCTCTTAGATTGCTAAGTAATCTTATTTATGTTGAGCTTTACACACCTACTGTAGCAGCAGGAAATGAGACACTGTGGTATAATGACCAGCTAGCTTACTCACTGGAGGTAGTTGCTGACCAGCAACAGCCAAGATGGTGGTGCAGACAGACACAGCAGCTTTGGGCTCCTCTTATTAACATTCATTACAGCAACACAATGTTTGCAATTTCGATGTGCTGGTGCAATGACAATAAAGTTTTTGAATCTTGAGCCAGGCCCAATGGTAGCACACGAAAATTCAGCAGTTCTGAATCTTATGCAAGGAGAGTTAGCTTACTAGATAAAAATATGCACTCCATTAGGTAATCAGTAGAGCAAACTGTCTAGTTCTGCTTCTCTGCGTTTATGTTTTGGACTGTTGGACAAAACAAGAAATTTGAAAATGTCACCTCAGGGTTTGGAAAGTTGTAATGTAATTGAATAAAATAAACAAATTAACAGGCCCTTTTAAATCTAGACGTTCTGACGTGTCATAGTAGAAAAAGCTCAGGTGTTACTAAAAACATTAACAATGGCTTCGTTTGCCAGCCAGCGTGCACAGCACCAGGTAACAAGCAGGTAAATGTATTCAGCTGTCACTCATTTTATTATTTACACCTGTGCTTTTCCTTTTCCGACATGTCAACATGTCTGCTGTGAAAAAGACTTCCTGACAATAAAAATTGTTAGTTGCAATCCTAATGTCAAAGAACAGTGCCCAAATGTGTGATGCACTGGCTGCATAGTGGCTGCGTGTGTGTGTTTACCTGTCGCAGTGGTTGCACTTGAATGGCTTCGCTCCGGTGTGTTTGCGGTAGTGTCGTGTCAGCTCATCACTGCGGGCAAAACGCCATTCGCAGCCCTCCCATGAGCACTTATAGGGCTTCTCACCTGAGAGAGAGACGGAGAGGGAGAGGGAGAGAGAGAGAGAGAGAGAGAGAGAGAGAGAGAGAGGAGGTGTCACATTTTATTATAATTTCTACATCTAATTTCACACGTCTAAACTACAGCTGTTCACTAATATAGGTTACCACCCCTGGCTTTTTCCAAACCCAGACACACACACACATACACACACACACACACACACACACACACACATACACACACACACACCACCCTCCTCTCAGAACTGCCGCCCCCCTCTCGAATCTCATCTCCCCGCTCTTCTGCCGCCCTCCCTCCTTGCAATTCCTCTCTCTCTCCTCTTCCCTCACCGTTTAGTGAGGCGGGAGACATGCAGACGCTAGCTAATTTGAACACGGTTGCAAAACAATATTTGCGGTTGCATGCGTCCCAGTGTTGGTTTTGATTTTGTTGTTTTCCTCAGCTTGTTTCCCATGTATGCTTTTGTGTGGCGGCAGTCACACACAGCTGAGCTCTGATTGGTGTGATAGCAGCAGCCCAGGAGGAGAAAAATAAAGTAGAGACAGGGAGAGGGAAGAGGAGAGGTGAGGGTAGGAAGCTGGAAAGAGAGAAATCTCAGAAAAGGCCTTGGAAACATCTGCGGTTTGAGATACCGAGCGGCCAGAGAGCATCATCACCCACTCCAGACCCTTGTAAACGTGAAGATGCCCATGAGAAAGAAAGAAAGAGTGAGAGAGTGAGAGAAAGGATTACAGTGGGGGAAATAAGTGGGAGAAAAACTGAGAAAAACACAAAGAGGCACGACAAGGCTGGTATAGGCAGGATGAGAATGGAATGATGAAGAGGGGAGAGAGAAATACATGGAGGTGAAAGAAATAAAAGTGAAGGAAAAGAAAGAGGTGAACAAGACAGATTTTTAGAGGTCACAGAAAAGTGGAGAGACAGGAGTGAAGAGGGGAAAAAAAGATGGGTAAGACAGAACAAGAGACGGAGAGAGAGGGATAAAGGTGAGAGGCGCCTTTCCCCCTCAAGGAGGACAAAAGACGAAGGCAATAATGGAGAGGCCTTTTCAGAAGCAGAGGTTGCAGGACGCTCCATCTTTTCACCGGCTTCAATGCAGCCTAGAGAGCAGGAGGGAGAGAGGGAGGGAAACAGGGAGAAGGGCATAAAAAAGGGAGAGAAGAGAGAGGAGGGATGAGTGTTAATTAGAAGGTCCTTCAGCCCGTGGCCCCGGTCAAGACACAGGGGCCGCCCCAGCTGTCGGAGCATGACACACTGGCATTGTGCATTCAGCCCTCATTATGTGTGTGGGTCTAGAGTTGTGTGTACGTGTGCTTCTGTGTATATTGTGTGTGAGTATGTGTGAGGCGGCAGGGGAAGGAAAGGCTGCAGTCCAGGGTACAGCAATGGCCAGCGGCGCTTGTTGCGGCGTGACAAGACTGATGAGGCACTGGGGCGACGCGGGGGCCTCTGGAGCTCCACCGATAAAAATACACCGCATACATTGGTGTGGCAGTGTGCACACATTCACAAAGACGGAGTTGAGACGAACAGTCAGAGGAAAAAAAAACACAATAATTGAAAATATTAATTTAACCATTGCGCATTCCACATACCTCCATGCTTAATGCTCTTGCTCTTAACTAAACGTTATGTCGTCTTTATATTTTTGTGTCCGCAGAGAACTGTCCCATCCTCCGCCCCTACTGTCCCCTCCAACCGCCCCTCACATCGCCTTAGGACCTCACCTGCGGCCTCCTTTCCTGGGCATGCCCTCTGCTCTTTGCCAGGCCCCTGGTGAGTGATCAGTTGTGCTAAGGCTAAATAGATAATACCAGTACCAGTGAGTAAAAAGAAAAAAAAGAAAATCAAATTTTCACATTTCATCTGTGGAAATGGTCCACCACTTTGTATCAAATCAGGAGATTCAATTCCAAAACGGTGTAACATTTACAGGATATTACTTTAAAGAAAGAAGTCATGTACAATTGTGTTCTTGCGGAGTAGCCTTTGGTAACTTTTTTTTTTCACATCATAGGTTTGTGATATTTCCCCACTATTTCTAACATTTGGGAGCTTTTTAAATGTTTACTTACATGTGTGTGTGTATTTTCTCTCTGTTTCTGTCACAGGGTATGGTTTCCTCCAACCAGCTCAAGCTGAGCTCTTTGCTCGGCAACAGGAGATGTTTAGGAAGCAGAATCTGGCCAGGTGTGTGCGAGTGTTGTGACGTTACAGGATGTACTCATAGAGTGATTATGACAGCCGTGTTTTTAAAATGCACCCATGTAAACAGGATTGTACATGTGAAACACTGTAACATTTTAAACATCTGGCCTGGATGTTAATATCCTTGTGTGTTTCACTGCCTAAGACTTGAGATGTCAGCCGAGCTGCTGAGACAGAAGGAGTTGGAAAGTCTCCACCAGCGGCAACAGCAGCAGCAGCAGCAACGTCTTCTGGGCTCCGACCCTCTGGGAGCTCTACCTCCTGGCCTGCCCCCTGACCATCCAGCCCTGCGGAGCCTCCACGATATCCCAGAGGGCCACCCTCTCCGTGAGGAGCTGGCTCGCCGTTCAAATGCAATGCTGGTGCTTCGCCATGGGGCTGCCACACCCCTCCTAACCCTTAACCACCAGCAGCAGCAACCAGGGGCGTCCTCCACACCCAAAGACACCCAGGCACAGAGCTCCACTGCTGGGCCAGATGCCGAATCCAGGAAGGCTCCTCGCAGGGGCCCCCAGATACAACTCCGTGCTGGGGATCACACGGGAGGAAGAGAAGACAGAGGAAGGGAGGTAGACAAGGAGGTGCAGGATGAGGAGATGAAGGACTCAGACAGCGAAACAGAGATGTGCACGGAGAGGCAGGAGGGCATCAGTGCCAAGTCCACTAGTACTAATAAACCCAGGGACAGGCAGAGAGATGGGGGCAAAGAGACCAGCAGCAAGGGAGTGTGTGACAGTGCCAAGGAGACTGGAGAGAGCTCAGGCAGGCTGAGCGCCCCTTGTAGCTCAGCAGGTACAGAGTCACCCAGTCGCCACCTCTTCACCCCTGGACTGGCCAAGGCTGATGTCAAGTACCACCTGCCACCTGGGTTCATGCCACCACTGCCTGCTCTTCACGCCCAGTCGTTCCCCTTTGGATTCCCCTACGCCAACCCGTACTTTCACACGGGTAAGAGACTCTCTCACTCTCAAACACACACACACACACGCAGACAAGGCTGAAAGCCGACATGTGAAACCCATTAGCGTCACTCTCTGTGTGCGTGTCTCTAGTGAGGAGACCTCTCCCTGTTAGGGGCCCTTCCTCTGACCCTAGCCTGACCCTTATGCACACCACCAGCAGAACAGCCACGTGGTCAGACAGATATGTATGTTCCCATACATATCGCGCACACGCACACACACACATAATAACTGCAAACACTTATACTTTCTGTAAACAAGAAAAGTACCATAAACTAACTTTTATTTTATCATTATACAAACTCTCACCATGAGCAGGAATGAAATCTAGTCAGTAGAGGTGAATCTGTTAGTTGATTTATCCATCAATAACAATATGAAGTTATTCTAATACAAATTTGATTATCAATTAGTAGTATAAGTGATGTATGAAGCAAAAATTCTAAATATTCCCTGGGTTCACCATCTGCTGATTTTTATTTTATTTTTATTTTTTTTTTGCTGTTATATCCTTGTAAATTTAAAACCTTTGGGTCACTTTGGCTTCTGAAAAATCTTGATTATTTTCTGACATTTTATAGACCAAACAATTAATCATAAAAATACTCAATAGATTAATTAACAGTGACAATCCTTACATCAGTACTAGATTACTGACCCAAAGTAGTAGTCATTATTATTAGTAGTAGTAGTAGTAGTCATTATTGGTGTTAAGGCAAACCTTTCCTTTTCAGACTCATCATCATGACAAAGCTGAACGTGACAAAAAAAAAAAAAATACTGTCAACATTTTTCTAAAAAGCAGTTCAGAATATTTTCAAACATGTGCCCCGGAAGTGTCTGTAAGCCTACAATTTTCAAATCTGCATCACTAAAAAAAAAAAAAAAAACAACAAAAAATCCTGTGTCTTAATAGCAGCTTTGTACCCAGTGTTTACATTGACACATCATTTTCACCCACTGCTGCTCTTTCAGGCTCTGTGGGAGGTCTTTTCATGGATGGGGAGGACTCGGCCACAGCAAACCCCGTGGAGGACATCAGCAAGTGGAGTGTGGAGGACGTGTGTGGCTTCATAAGCAGCTTGGCAGGATGTGCCGAATACACACAGGTGAGGACACAGGAAGAGGGAGGAGAGAGAGAGAGAGAGAGAGAGAGAGGAGGGGACTGACGCCAGGGGCAGGCTGACAACTAACTACAGAGGAAGAATAGTGACCAAGATAGGATTCATACTGCAACACTATTGTAGCATTTTCAAAAGCATCTCATTATGTTCAGGGTAGAAGTGCTAAACCTGTGCAGCACAAACATTTTTTTTTTCAAGTTTATTGTGAATGTGTGGGGATGCATGAATGAATGAATATGTTCACAAGTGCAGCCATGTTTGTGGGCTTTGTGTGAATGAAGGTGATAGTAGTGCATGTAGAGGTCTACAGCCTGTAGCTTGTGTGAATGAAATGTGTACTTGTGTGTATAGCCATTTATTGTTCCAAAATGAAACATCCAGCATTTGAGGAAAGTGAATCAATTGTTCCTTTATTTAACAATACTTTAAAATGTGTTAATTTTAAAGAAAATGTAGAGATTAAAGCGATACAATACTCAGATGATGACATGTATGTTTAAAGAGTTATTAGTTGCTGTAATCAGTCTGGCCGTGGCATGAAGAGATACCCTCCTAGCGTGACTCCAGTGTAGGAAAAATCCAGAGTCCATGTTCCATGCAACAATGATTTCTGAAGTTCAGCAGTCAAATCAAGTGGATGTACAGTCTTCTTAGTACAAAATACCTTCTTATTAGCTTCAGATGAGTTTTAGAAATATCTTTTTCATGGAGCAATAAAGTGGAAGTTATTATCTTCGACACTGGAGTCACGCCAGGAACAGATTTCTTTGGAGCCACTGTGGAAAGGAGAAATGATTAGTGGCCAGTAACTCTTTCAATATACATATGGGCATGTGAATTTGTATTGAGAGAAGAGTGGGAAAAAAAAAAAAAATCAACATTTATCAACATTTTCTCCACAACTGGATTCTCACAATAATCTTCAGCCTTTTTTCTCTCAAAATGGGCATGTAACATTTTGGAATAGAGCCACTGTTTTGTAGGTTGTGTGAGTGAATGTGTAGGTTTGTGTGTCCAGTGTGTTTCTGTGTGTGTGCGCCTGGGTGTGTGCGTTGGGGCTGTGGCTGAAGCGGCTGTGTCTTCGCCAGGTGTTTCGGGAGCAGGCCATTGATGGAGAGACATTACCGCTGCTCACTGAGGAGCACCTGCTCAGCACCATGGGACTAAAGCTGGGGCCCGCGCTCAAGATCCGCTCACAGGTACACACACCCCAGACCTGCGTGTGTGTTTGTGTGCGATCAAGTGGACTTGGGAGTACGCTGTGTGTGTCTGAATGTGTGTTTCTGTCCGTAGGCCCACGACAGACCGCTAGCGTAGCATAGCTGATTCCCTAAAACTAGACTGCCCCACAGACTGCAGCCTCTCTTCCTCTGCTCTCTCTCTCTTTAAAATAGAGTATACAGCATTAGTCCATTACATAGTACTTTACAGGATGTACTGACAGTCATATGGTCTCCTCTCGTCTTCTCAGGTGGCACGCCGTGTTGGCAGGCTTTTCTACATGACTGGATTCCCCCTGGCGTTCCCGTTTCCACCTTCTGCTGCTCTGCGCCCCCCAGAACGGGATCGGGACCCCCTCACCACGCCATCTGACACCCCCCTGCCCCTCTCTCTGTCCCTGCCCCACAGACCCACCTCAACCAGCAGCAGTTCCTCCCCCTACAGCGGTCCCACCCCAGGGTGCTCTTCCCCCAAGCAGGAAAACGGTAACGGCTCCACTGTGGCGGGAAGATACGAGGCCAAAACTCCTTCGTAGGAGCTGACAGGAAAGGGGTGAGGAGGGCAGACCTGCTTCAAACTAACCGGACAGCTGAGGGAGGTGGGGGTAACCTAAACCAGAGATGTTGACTTTCAGGCTCTATTTACCAGACCCCCACCCCCACCACCCCCCCACCTTGGGACCTTGACGCTGAAATTTATGGGAAAACATTGGACTGGAATAAAAGACAACTGGACGATATAGACCACATCCGGCAAACCAATCAGAGTTCCTCTGCAGTGGCTGTAGTCGAGCAGAATCCAAAGAAACTGGGTTGGAAGGGAGACACGTGAAGCGACAGAGGAACAGAGAAAGAGAAAAAGGAGGAAAAGGAGACAGCTGGTCACAGACAGCCTG
This sequence comes from Toxotes lorentzi, assembly GCA_037833715.1. Classification (NCBI taxonomy): domain Eukaryota; kingdom Metazoa; phylum Chordata; class Actinopteri; family Toxotidae; genus Toxotes; species Toxotes lorentzi. The sequence goes on along the minus strand of JBBMJY010000012.1, from coordinate 11,034,926 downwards.
CCAAAAAAAGGAGCGAAGCCCTGCCACAAATGCGACATTCTTGCAAGTCAGACAGTCAGACGCTAGCGGAAACTCTTCCTTCCTTCCTGGGCTGGAGGAAGCTCTGCTCACTCACTTTCTTTTTCTCTTGTCTCTATCTCTGACTGCTCTCACCACAAGCCCTGCAGAACCCAGGAATTAAAAAGAGACGCCTCTCCCCTCTTTTCTCTCCCTCCCTTCCTTCTGCTCGCTTGTTTCCCGAAGCCAAACAGCAGCGTGGGGCTGTCGTTTTAGAGGCTGGAGTCGAGGCGTATGCTGAGCAGCACCAGATCTGACCAGCTCCCTCTTTATCACTGCAACTATGCATTCCACTGTCCCAATACCAAAGATGACCGGATGTGTGGAATTGGAACCATGTTTCACAATGTGTCTGCTTCTTTTTGCATTAATAGTCTCAGAGAAAGACTGGTCTAACAGGGGAATGCTAGGCTAGTGCCTCACATGATGGACTCTATTTGGGGTGACACAGGTAGAGCTGTCCTTTCCTGACATGCAAAAGCTTAAAAATGTTGGTGAAATGGAGAAGCGTCTATGGTGTGATACAGCTTATGTCATTTTATGCTTGTGTTGACTACTGTGGGAGGTAGGAAAACATGCAAAATTGTACAGAATCATGCTTAAGATGAAAATATACTGAAGGTTACATACGTGGTACTTTTACTTTTTGTTAAATGTAGTTGCACGAATAAGGTTTTCTTTACTGAAAAATGTGACTTGCTGAACTTTGGTGGTACTTCTGTTCATACTTTTGTTCTGCCATTTTTTTTTTTAAAAAAGTGTAATATTAAAAGACTCTCCAATCTTGAATGCTACTTCAGCATATAAATGAGGAAAAAAAATATTTATAGGACTTCTGATGTACTAGATAAAGCAGATTATGATATGTATTATAATTAGCCCTTCAGATGGATTCCAAAGATACTTTTACTTGGTTTTCTCTTGGTTGCAGGGAAAAGAAAGGCACAAAGCTCTTAATGCACATGTTTTGAATTTGTTATGGATTTTTTTTTTTTAAAACTACGCAAGCAATGAATTAAAATGGTCTCTAGATTTCCCTTCAAAAGTTTTGTCTTCATCCTATTTTTCTATTCACCACACAGGTGAAATAAATCCTAAAGAAATTCTTCTGTTTTCTCATTTCTGTCATATTTGTGTGCCTTTGTCAAAGTATATATGCCTTTTCCTCCTCAGGTGTTTGTGGTTCCTGTAAAAATGTGCAGGAGGGAGTGTGTGTGTGAGAAGGGGAGGTGACCCATGGGGGACACAGTTCAGGTCAACACCAGCTGTCAGAGTGTGAGGTTCAGCCGCAGGCCAAGGCCTCCCTGCCTGTGGGGATAAACCTGACCCTGCTCACACACCCACACACAGGACCAGAACCAGGAATAGCCCTCAATCACACTTACCTTCCTCCTTCAAAGAGTTTACACTGGAGCGGTGCGCTCTACAAACTCTGCTGGGACTTCCCCTTGCTTTAGGCTGGGCCTCTGCACCATAAGGTTCTGTATTCACTGAAAATGACTACAGAGGAAATGTGGTGACACAAATCAAATCTTCATTTGTGGAGTTTAAGTCCATGTCAAACAACTGCTCTGCCCCGTGCTGTACACCAGTGAATGCGTGCAATTATCGTTTACCTAACAAAGGGAAGACTCACCTTCAGTTTAGTGGTGAATGCATAAAAAAACTGCAGTAAAGCCTAGAAAGAAAAGCAGATAACTTAGCCGTGTCTGAGCATGTGAATACACAGACTGAAAAGACAGTGGTCGGATGGGGGTGGGGGGGTTGGTGTATTAGGAGTTGGCACAGAAACAGACCAGTCTGTGTTGCTGCTCTACCACCTGGGCAGAGAGTCTTGGCACAGCATCAGACGCCACCCTGCCAGCCTGGCACAGCACTGCTGCCTCGGGGCTCAACACCCGCCTCTCTGTACCCCTCCTCTTGGCCGGCCCAGCCTGGCTCGGCCCGGCTCAGCGAGGCTCATAGTTCTCTCCAAATAGCCTGTCCTCACAAAGCCTGAGGGTGCCTACAGGTGTGCACATGTACGGAGGACACAAATGACTTATTTCAGGTGGACTTGTGCATCTACATGCATGGACACGCTTATATTAATTAGCATCTAAGGGGGAAAAAAAAAAAGAGGAGAGAATCTGGATATTTTTTGTCTTTTTACAATTTCATTGCTTAATAAAATTATATCATGGACACGTTTGTACTGTACAAGTGAAGTAATACAAAATTCAAAAGCAAAGAAAATAGCAAAAAGTCCAAAGTATAGATGTTTGGAACATATAATGTCTCTCAGGTAAGCTGAAGTGTGTGCCTCCATGAACCTCAGTCATCATCATCAGACAGCTCCAGGTCCTCCACAAGATCTTCGTCTCCCTCTGCTAGCTTTATCAGAGCAGAGGAGGACAGCGGCTGAGGAGCCTTGGATGCCTTTTCATCGCCCTCATCCTCCTCATCATCATCATCATCATCTGGAATACAGACAGGAAACACTTCTTATCATGGAGCCCGGCAGCTATTAGAGGTTACATTTTGGTAAATCCTGAGCACAAATTAGTAATTCCCATACATAGATTACCTCATTTATGTGAACACATTACTACATTTCTTGAATTAACAGTGTTATTGTAGCTGTATGAAACTACAAGTTACAGGTTGTTGTTGCTAGTCCAGTCAGGTAGGGACACCTAGGGAGTTAGTGGCAGGCTAGCAGCTGTTTTATGCATGCAAAAGTTTGGTCAAATTAAATATTGTTGATTTTTTTTGAGAGAAGGAGAAGTAAATAAAACCCCTGCAGCAAACAGTCATTAAAAAGTGGGCTTTAAATGTTAATGCTCTGTTAGCTCCTATGTCATGAACTTAAAAAGAAAAAACTATGAAACTAACTATGGGATGTCCAAAAGTTTGGACACCCAAGTAAATCCCCTTCATAGCAATTATTTCATCTTCCAATTTATAAATAGTGCGCATATATACATATATATATATATACATACATATATACATATATATATACATATATACATATATATATACATATATATATACATATATATACATATACATATATATACATA
>JBBMJY010000012.1:11005687-11031704 GCA_037833715.1 Toxotes lorentzi | reverse complement strand
CATATATATATACATATACATAAATATACATATATATATATATGCGCATGTTGGTATTTGGGTTAATACGTTTTATTTAAATATGTGGACTGACCAATGTGGATATATTTCATGTTTTGGCCAGTAAAGAACAACATTGTTATATCGGACATCCCTTAAATGTACTTTACAGAATAACAGATGGTTTCTGCTCTGTTCATTTGTGCATTATTTATTAATTCAAGGGATTGAATTAGGTAATTAAGGGGTGGGAATTTCTGTGCAAAGTTTTTCATTTTAAGGGTATGACTTTTTAATGCAAAAATTTCGGCCTGCAACTCTTGATTATTTTCATTATTGGCTAATCTGTCAACCCTTTTTTTGATTAATCAATCAGTCTTTACAATAGCAGAAAATTGTGAATAATGACCCTCACAGTTTCCCAGAGTCCAAAGTGAAAGCTTCAAATTACTTATATTCAAATTCAAATCATTTACTTCCCAATAATATAAAACTAAGAAAAGCAGCAAATTCTCAACTGAAATCAGGCAGTATTTGTTTGAAAAATTTCTAAAATGATTAATCGGTTGTCAATATAGATGAATTTTCTGTCGGTTGACTATCAGTTAAACAATTAACCATAAATTTACTGTAGCGCTACAAAAACTGCCTTTTACCCCTTATACCTGGCAGCCTCTGTATTAATGAGTATGCATGTAGATGCACTGGGGTAATACGGTCTCTTTGGTATACACAATGAATGAATACTCAACAAATCACACAACAAATTACAACTTTAAATGTCTTAAAACAAATAATTAGTTAGTGCTATCAGTATTCTTGCTTTTACGACACTGATGCTGCACCAACCTGAGTCTCCTCCCTCTGTCCCCTCATCATCACTCATGTCAGACAGGTCTTCAAGGTCGACATCATCCGCATCATCATCTGACCCACGGATGTCCTTTTTACCTGAGGGAGACAGTGAAAAACGTTACACTGCATTGAATTGTGTATAGTGTTACTTTCTTCAGACATTTTTTAAGTTTTGCGTTGGTGCTTCGCCGACGTCTGAGGACTTTGGAGACACCTGTATGTGGGCCAGGTATCAGAGGCAGCTGGAAGTGTCTATTTCCTCCTGAGATGGAGCTGAGAGTCGATTACAGACGCCGCTGCTGCTGCACAAACACCCATGACAGTTTACTACTGGCAATTTCAGACATCTTATGCTCACGGCCTAAATATAGCAAATGGAGATAGCAGGCAGGTTCCACAGCTACAATGATGATGGGAGAGTTGGTGTGTGTGTGCTGGCGTATGTTTGTGTGTGCTGGCGAGAAGTTAGAAGTTTGTCTGAAATTGTGTTGTGCTATCCTTAGAGTACAGTGTGAGTGTGTGTGTTGTCTAGCCAAAGGGACAACTGGGGTCCACAGGCTTTGAAGTTGAGGTGTGATGAGAGGCTGGGGGCATGGAGGAGAGAGAAGCAAAACGGAGCTGCTTATTGTCTGCTACACTGTTAAAACACACACACACACATACAGACAGTTACAACATCTATTAAAACATCAGCCATTTCTCTTCCTATCTGAATATAAAGATGATAAACATGTTCTCTCTCACTCTCAATTGTCTGTTGCTCTCATGGTGCTAAGAATACTTCACCAGTACCTTAGAGGTTGCCCCCAGATGACCTGGAAGACTTATTACCCCCACACACTGACACCGTGACCACAGAGAAAAAAAAATAAAAACACACACACACACACATACACACCAATCTAAATCATCAGCCCCCTGCTCTCACACTCCCCCTCTTTCCGGGAGTGTGAGAGACCACAAAGAGCTTTGGTGAGCTGCCCAAAAGCGTTTGGCTCTTCAAGACTGGACGACAAGGTGGTGGGTGTGCATTTGTGCGCTATCATCGAGATGTGTATGTGTGTCTCTGTGTGCACATGTCGTGAGGACATGCGGGGGCAGCTGGTTGAGGCCCACAGAGCCAGAAAGAGAGAGCGAGAGATGCAGAATGAAAGAGGAAGAGAGGGTGAGGGTGAGAGAGAGAGAGAGAGAGAGGGAGAGAGGAGTGGGAGCGGCCACCTCTGGCTGTTCCACTGGGCTGGTTTGAATTAGGAACCCCCGCTGGGATCCAAGCCTGTACTTCCTGTCAGGGGGTTTCAGTTTGTGTGTGTGTGCGCTAGGGGAGGGAGGGGTGGAGGAAAGATGAACAGGGGGGGGGGGCAGACAGAGAGAGGCGGAGGCCCGCCGCTTGCCGGCAGCTGCCCATCCGTTTGTGGGGACTCTCCCTACAATGAAGTCCAGATGCATCAAACAAAAAAAAAAAAAAAACCTGCCGCCTACTCCTTTCCTCTGTGACCTTGGGGAGGGCTTTTTAAGCTTGGAGTGTGTCCGAGTGTAAAGCTGTAAAGGCGAGGTTGCAGCTGCCTCTGACCTATGGACGACCCCAGGAGGATGAGACACACAGGGTTTTAAAGGATAAACGAGCTGACGTCTCTCTCTCTTAGCCGAGAAAGAACAAAATTATCTGATTAGCAAAGAGATTTTCTCATGAGTTTGACTTGGGATTTCATTTTCTGTTCCTCAAAAATGGCCTCTGTAGATGTTTGAATGACTCAGGGCCTCACTGCAGCTGTTTTATAGGTCATCTGTTTCATGTACCCAAATCTTTAAGATTGGGGACTGTCCCAAAAACAGATACAACAGTAGAGGAATCAGACTGAACTGTTATCACCTCTTAACTTTACCTTTAGTAGAAGACTTGGCTGTAACGAAACACAGCCCCCTAGAGGCCAAGATGGGCAGTACATCATAACCTACTGTTCCACAAGTTAAAAAAAAAAACAAAAACGCAACAATAACCTGCTGTACATACACATCGGCTCAGTCGGACATTACACAGACTTTGTCCTGGGGAGCTGGCAGGGTAAAGTCTGTTTAATGTCTCATTCAGCTGATCTGGACATTTGCATTCACACCTTTAATTTTGAACCCTCCATCATCTGATTCGCTGTCAGACTGAAACAGATCCTTGAACTCCTTCTTGTCCTCTTCTTTCTTCTCCTGAATCTTCTTACGCTTGATCTCAGGGAGGTCCAGATCCTCCATCTTTGATCAAACACAAAAACAGTCGGGTTAAAACACAAGCCTGCGTTGATGATGCTGATGATAATTGTTATGCCAGTAAAATCTTTCACTAAATAGCGCAACTGTTTCATGGATTCTGTAAAGGAGCAATTCTTGTGGGTAATGCTGACATTCATAAAGAAAAAGCTAGAAGTGATTCACGACGCCCTCAGTGGGATAAGGTGAACGCTGGTGGGTCGTTTTTGGTTGGATAGTTACCCTTTCTTTGCCAGAGATCTCCAGCTGAATCTCCTTGTCCCTCAGCTTCTTCCACTGGCTGTAGTACCTCGTGAGGGGAGTCCCCTCCTCCTGGATCTGCTTCTCCCAGGCCGCCTGACAGAGAACATTAAAATCTTTGTTGAAGAATGTATGCCCAGGTGTGGGTGGGTGTATGTAAGTATCCAGCATTAAATAAGAGACAGATCGGCGTCTACGCCTATTGATGAATATGAATATCCAGGCTGGTAGTTCATTCTTTCAATATCTGTTGAGAGAAGCCTTTTAACAGATTCTTCCAGGCTCTAAAATGACCTTAGTACAAGTAGCTTTCCACCGCAACTTCATGTCAATTGACCAAGAGAAAGAGATGGACAGACAAGACGGGGATGAGAGCCAGAAGACGTGGAAAACAGACAGACTGAAGATGCCTGAAAAGGGAGACCAGCGGATCTTCTCCAGTCTTCCCCTAAAGGTATTTGTGAATGATATTGATTAGGCCCAATCACATTATCTGACCAACAAATCCAATAGAGCGAACAGACCAGGGCCTGCTGCGCCTGTTCGCTTAACACATTTACCACAGTTTGCTGTGTGGCTATTAAGATGGGTGACATGTACGCACCCCCCCCAAAAAAAGGGGGAGAAGAAGGAAAAAAAACAGATAAGACAGACAGGATAAGAAAATGAAAATAGAAAAGCTTCTACTGAATTCAGCCTAGACTCAGACAAACAACAGAAAAAATTGCCACTGGAGAGAGAACGACAAGAGACACCAGTGCGACCTGGATAGAGGCAGGGCATCATTAATTAGGCTAGCTCTCAGTTTGGGTGACATGTCAGTGGGGGGCTGGTGGCCAGAGGGGGGCCATGGCCTTTTCCACAGCAGCAGCAGCAGGGCTGTCCCCTCTCCATCGCCTGCGGTGACACCTCTACCGCTGCCACGATGCGAGAGAGTGGATGCCATGGCGACAGCCTCCGCTGAGCAGAGACCCGTGGCGACAGGGGCTGGCGCTGCCGCAGTGCCGTGCTGTCTGAGTGTTGTACTTTGTTAATACATGCGCACGCTTCTGTGTGTGCGTGTGCACACACATTTTCTCAGCAGCTAAATTACACAAGGACCACCCTCTTTAACTTCATTCTTAAAAGCTCTTTAATATTAATCTGCTGGACACGTCAAGACTCTGAGTGGCAGGAAAGACACGTAAAAACGCGTTTGTGTGGACAGGTATAACTAAAGAGTGCACGCACACACACATGCATGCAAGCACACTAATGGCTACTCATTAAGGCAGAGGCGCCTCTGGCTCAAAAGCCCATAAGAGCTTCCAATAACCACAGGGCTGTTCTTAACCAGGCTTAGAGTTTACACAGGAAAGTGTACTCCGTTATCAGTCGCTTCCTGCAGGGGTCGTCGGCCTGCAGCCTCTACCTCAGTTGGACCAAAGCCCAAAAGAAACGTTTATACTCTTACTGTTTGTCAACCAGGGAAAAGTTTGTCTTCGGCCTGGAACATTTAATCTGTTTCGATGCTTATTGAAAACATTCACCACCTACACATTAGTGCAGAGTGAAGCAGACATGACTAACCTAAATGAAAAAAACAAAAAAACATCATGCTATTGTTGATGTGGAAACAACTGTTATATTTAGAGGAAAACACTGATTCAAACTTGTACCAACTATTAGCAAATTCCACATCAAGTGGATAGAGCTGGCTGCTTGTTGTGTATCATCAATTATTGTGAAAACCCAACAAACACACCACAGCAGCTGGCACCATCTCGCCAAAAGCTGGCAAAGTGACAACTAACTACTCCTCATTAGGTCTGATTTATGTATTAGCAGGAGGGATTAATGGACAGACTTCCCAGATAAATTAATTTCCAATTTCAGTTTTGTTATTGTCTTTGCTTCCATTAGTGCTGAATATATTTATACTATGAGTTTTGAAGTCTCACCTGTGCATAGTGCAAATATTAAGTATCTGATTTACCCACAGACGTTAATTCCAAATTTATTCCAAATTAACATGTGGGTTCTTCCTTTCTTTTCAAATTTTTCTGACCTGTAAGACTAAACAATGGGCAGAAAAGAAAACATAGCAAAGTGAGAAAATGAGTGATGCTCACCTGATGAAAAAAAACAAACAGGAAACCAACTGCTGTAATTTATATATATATTTATATAGCCTCCATTTGAATGGAACGCAACCTCTTCAGAGAGCTTAGTTTAGGGGTAAAGGGTGCTTAAAGAAAAAATAATGATTACTGCAAATAAAATGACATCTCAGTGTAATGAAACTGTCGCAGTCAATAAGTAGAAAAAGCAGTAAACCCAATAGTCACACAAGAAAATGGTAAAACATGGTGGTAAATTTGTACTTTTCATGGCGAGAATTTATTTTAATTATTAATTATAACTTAATTATACTTCATTTTAACTAAGTGGAGCAACTAGGTTTTTTGGAGTTAGCTTAAAAAAAAACCTTTTGACTCTGCAACTCTCAATAACGCCTGATTTCTGTCTTCTGTCCATCCATGAAGGACTGTGCCGTGGTTTTAGCTTTGTCGTGACATTTAAAAAACTATTTCACATTTTTCAGAAGCCATTTTAAAATTGACAAAAACTTAATATTAGGAAATACAAATGAGCGGATTGAGGTAAAATAACAGCTTCCCCTCCCTCCATCTCCATCTCCCTCTCCCTCTTGCACTCACTCACACACACTCACCACAGCGGTGGCATCGGCCACTCCGAAGGCGGCCTTCTGTCGCTGTCCTGTGATGTGGCTGCTGTTCTCCTGCACCTTCTCCAGCAGCTGGCGCACCGGCTTGCAGTAATTGGCCACTTTGCATTCCTTCAGGAACGCTTTCAGCTGCGGAGACATGGAGGGGCAGTATGAGAAAGAAGGAACCAGTGTAAAGGATCATCCAGTCCGCCCATACGGTGTATTCAGGCACAGCAGAGGAGGGTTTGTGGCTGTCCCCCCTGAGGGGACCAGATTCAGCCTGGCAAGGCGTAAACCAGATCCTGAATCATCTAGAAGAAGATTTAAACTCTGGGAATGAAGTTCAGTGTCACTACTCTCTTATTTGTTTACAGTGAAGTGTAATTCTGTAACACTTGAGAGCGTCCTGTAAAATTTTAAGGATATGAGGAATTTAATTTCACAGACCTAGATCACTCAAATCCATTTCAGGATCAGTTTAAAGGTTGTGTTACCTGAATGATGGTGGGCAGGGCGAGCTCTGGGAAGCCAATGGTGCAGGCCTGAGTGTGGAAGTATTCCAGTATCAGGTCGTACAGTTGGTCAACCAGTCCATCCTAAAGATTCACAAACAATATTCACACGTCACTATAGATGTAAACATTTAAATTCATCATTATCCTCTTTGTTGTGCAGCTACATCCAGTGAAAAAATTATGTTCCAGGCCTCTGAATCTCTGCCCACATCTCTGACTTGTTTGGCGCTTCAGAAAGATCTGTGTTGTTATGTTCACTGATGGTCGTTTCCACCGGCTAGAGAAGCAATTGCAGTTTGTAGGCAGAATTAAGAAAGTGCTATCATATTCCTACAAAGCTAATTTGCAACATTCATGGAAAAATAGCAACAGAAAAATGGTAACGAGTGCGGATGAGACCGACACTGCTGTGCACGTTAATCTAATTCCATGAACAGAAATAGCTACTCAAAAATCTACATATTTGTTTGATCAATGTGGGGAAAAAAAAAAAAAAAGTTAAGCGATCCTTGAAACTGCAGTGTTGGTGGGACTGTGGTGGGACAGATACGTAACTCGCTGTTTGATGGCACAGGGTCGAGAGGAAAACAAAATACCTCTCCTTTCCAAATGGAAATCGGCTAGCAAGGACTGAGTAAATGAAGAGAAACGAAACGTCTGATTATCAGGCTAAGCTTAGCCTGGCTGTCATGCAGTCTGTCACCTCAGGATTCACAGATTACTCTGAAAGTCAACATGCTAGACAAAGAAAAATAGCCCTGGCTAAAATATTTAGTCAGCAGCTTAAAGCCAGCCTGTAAAAAACCTTTGCTTATTAGCAGCCACAAGTGATACTAACAGGGTAATGGCTCTTGCATACTGCAAGTTTGAGCATAACTGACAAGAAGAATATTACTCAGCTTTCTCCATGTTGTATTAGCTATCAACAAACTCTATATAAATTCTATATATCTCAATGTAAACCTCTACAGGAAGTTACCTTTTAATTAAGGATGGACCCTATACATATTCACAACCTGATGCAAGTGTAATTAAACCTTTAATACAGATTGATTCACATGTAATCTAAAAACCCAGCTGGCTAGAGTAGGCTTATATGCCTCTGTGTGAAACTAAATGAAAACGTTTTTTAATAAGTGCTTTATATCAGGCAGATAAGTGTTTGTTTAGTTATGTCTGTTGTGAGTCTACAAGGGGTTTGTGGCAGCTGCCCAGGTGAAAGAAGTGAAAACAGCCCTAGCGAGCGGAGTGCGGGGGATAATCCCAGAAGGCCGTGCTGCAATCCTCTTGGCAGCAGCGCTGAGCGTGGTGACTCGGGGCCAGTTTTAGAGCCCTGACAAGGGGCTTTCAGCGCTGCCCTCAATTCCCTCATGCACACACACAGGCTAACACGCGGTGTCAGGGAGCGACATGAAAATTACATTAACTAAGGCCCGAACCACTCATCTGATCAGCTGCTGCTCCTTCTCAGAGCAACAAAGACCCCGAAGCACAGATACAAACAGCAGCACACATCAGATTCAAATTCAAACACTTTCCCTATAATTAATAAATAAACAAGTGAATAAACATTTTGGCCCACACTCTGTCCTTACTAGTGGTGGACCCAAGACAGTAATACCTACCTTGTAGGCTTTCTCAATCAGGTTGACTTTGCTAAGCTTCAGGATGACAGCAAAGTTGATGGGTTTCTTGCTCATTCGCCCTGGCTTCTTGTTGAAGTCCACTTGTTGGAAGATCTATAAGAGAAAAGCATAAACCGGAATTTGGACACAGCTGCTCAGAAATTTTTATTGGTACAATAGTGAAATACTGAAAACCTATTAACTTTTTTGTTTTTTTGTTCTGAATTTTTAATGTTACTGATTATTGTTACAGCCTGTATGTTTTAAAGGGAGTAATTTCACACTCCTCATCATCCACCTGTTGTCCCTATTATCCGATCAAGACAAACCTCATACAAAAGGAATGTACTGAAAAGGTCAAGCTGATGGCCTGCACAGGTCAAATCAGCTTGATAAGTACTAAGCCACATAACTAATAAAGCATTTTAGTTATAACTCCTACACGTGTAAGTGTCTGATGTTAGCCTTCTCATAGATTTAATAAATTTCTCCTGAGACATCACTCTTTTGTAAGGTCAACAACACAAGGAACCCAAGAAAACCACAGTTAGAGAATATATGTTATTAGCTACATCAGCTACGACATTAGTCCTTTAATCCTGACAACCATTCTACACAGTACATTTTACATAGAGCAGTGTTAGAGAGATGACACATTTCTATCTTAGTCTGTGAAAGTACATTCAATCCAACGTGTGGGCTTTTTGTCTACAAGCTTTAGCTTTCACATCTGCCCACAGTGCACAAGTAAATTTCTGTCTTGTATTTGTATATCAAGCTATTTCTGACTCCCCGTATCTGTGTATTTCTGTGCGTTAGTGTGTGCGTATTGTGTGTGTGGTCGTTAATGCGCTCAGTGTGCGAAGCAGAGCAACGCTCCTGGCCGGTGCTGTCTGTACAAACATAGGATGTGGTGGCGGTCTGCGGGGGAGCCAGGGGGAAGTGGGAAGGCATGGGCCAATCCTGATGCATGCACACGCACACACATAGCTACTGAAGCAGGAAGCTCCAAATCATACACCCCCCTTGGAGATGTGAGAACACACACAGGCACAGGAGGAAGGGGCTGCTTCTGCTGCTCTAATTAAAACAGTAGCAGCGTACCTCTGCCTGCCTTTAACAAGGGGAACAGTAAAGGAGAAAAAACACAGGAAATATTGTGCGTCACAAATAAACACGACTTGCTGCTAGGGGTTGGGGGCTCTGAGTGTGTGTGCAGGAAAAAAGAAAAAGAGGTAGAGAGTGGGCCATAGGCAGAGAGGATGTGGTCTGCACAGCGTGTTAGGACCAGAGTGTAAACCACAACTGTGCCTTTATGGGGTCGGTCAAACTGCTGCACGCACACATACATACACACACACACACTTACAAACAAACACCCCGGCCACTCCCAGCGGGCCGAGTTAGTCGCTGTCGCTAACACGCCGCCCCACACACACTTACGCATTCACACAGAAACGACACAGAGACACCATACAGTCACGCGTTTAACACCTGACCCAGACAAAATGTTGTCAGTTGGTGACCCGCGATTAGTCTGATAACAAAGGTGTCTCGCACACACACAAATACACACGCACACACAGTTCTACCCTTCGATGTGCTTCCTCCTGAGCTCCTTCAGTTGTGGCCGTTGAGACCAAAATGCATTTCATAAGCCACTGATGTTTTTCCACAGCAAACCACTGACGGAACATTTCATCACATCTACCTTTTCAATGTTTCCATTTCTGACAAAGACACCCAACTGACTGCTGTTTATTCTGAATGATTTCAAACTATTTGAGGTCTTCAAGCATGTATGGTGTATGAAAGACTTCAGATCAGACTGCTGGAAACTTGACCGACTCTTCTCAAGCTGCACTGATCCTGTCAGACCCACACGGCTCTTACTGGAGATGACCACTGGTGAAGTCTTACCTCCAAGAGGAAAGGCAGCACAGGTACAAATGTGTTGGTGCTGCTCGACAGCAGGGTGAGGGCTCTGCAACAGTGCATCCTCAGTGGGTAATATCTTGACGTGGGCACCAATCTGTTCAGAAAGAGAACACAGCGGTCAATGTCTCCACCTGCTGTTGGTAGAATGTACAGGACATGGTAGGTTCACACGAATAACTGATATTGTGTTATATAAAATGAACGCCAGGCAGTAGCTTGAAGTTTAATTGCTGCAATTAAAGGCCGTAACAAATTATCAACAAATGACTAACATTAGATTTTTTTGGAGGATGACACCACCGCCGGTGCTTGTGAATCCAAAAATTCAGGTGAACAAGATTGCCCAATATTAACCATTTAAAAAAAAAACAGAGAGCATACAAACACACATTTTTAGCAATTTAGTTGTCATAGCGTGGTAGTAACAAAGATACTGTTGGACAATAAATAAACAGTTGGACAAAAAAACAAAATAATAATAATTCCTAGCAGATAAATTAATTCTTTTTACAGCTTTATGTACAACTCATAATGCATCTTTGTGATAAATTATGTATTCCTCAGTACTGATTTATCTGTTCAATTCAATCATTTATTCACTCCCACCCTCCAATTTTCAGCACCACTGCAGTTTTCGGTGCATAATCTTGCCTTATTTATCAGTTTTTGCCAGCAGTCATTCTGTCACTCAAACAGTACTGTCACAGCAGGAGACCCTTCGTTCTCAGTTCTGCTCTGTTCACTTGCTGCAGTGAGGTTATGCTGACGTGTAAAAGTTACAGCAGGGTGTTCAAACCCAAAGGCCCTGCATTAAAAAACACAAAGTGTTGATTGGGATTTGGGTACTGATGAGGTGATGAACTACAGTCGAGGAAGGCTCATTTGACTTACAGACCCATGAGTTTAAGATTTATTAGATGCCAAAACACTACACATACTTTTTTGGGGAAATGTTGCCAGGATGAAAGTAATTTAGAGGAAAAAAAAAATAACAACAATTTATGACTGAAAAAGATTCATTTTATAATTTGGCAGATGCTGAGATTTTGTTTAGAGCCGAGACGACATGACTGACAAAAGAATTCATTTGAAATTATTTGAACAATCAATTGATTGCTTTAGTAATTTGAACTGCTGGTTTTTTCCCCCCAAAGGAGGCAATTTGAAGATTTTTCTTTTTACGGTTTTCTGACATTTTCTAAGTCACACAATTAAATTGATTAATTGAGAAAAAAACCATCCATAATGAAAATAACTGACTGGAATTTAATGGAAACTGAAATGCCCTTATAACAATGGCTCTGAAAATTTAGACCTGTTATACATATACATGTATCTACACAGAAAGGCTTAACATTTAACACCCTGTGATAGATTATTCACTTACAGTTGCACTAGCATTAACATGCACATGAAAATGTAAAACAAGTTTAAATAATAAAAATGCACATAAACTCACTTGATGGTGCCAATTATGACCTGGCAGAGTGGATAGATGAGAGGTTGGAGAACATCACTGGGATGCAGGGTGCTGAGGACGCGACACCAGAGGTACAGACAGTGGATATACTGCCAGTTGTACACAGACTGATATGTTTCCTACAAAACACACACAAGCAGAGTGAGTTACAGATGCTTAAACTGGCACTTACAACAAAGTGAAAACTGGAGTCTGAATGTTTAATCAATTATGTGTTCTTTTTTTTTTTTGCAGTGTGCTGTGCTTATGAGAACAACAAGCAAAGAAAAATCAAAAACATCAGGCTGGTGTGCCGAAGATACATACCGCACTCTTTTTAACTTTTGTGGCTAAGTCAACACAGTAGATGTTTAGATCAATTTTAATCAAAGAAGAATAATATGAGAAAAATCCTTAAAATCACTTAGCATATAACAGCAAAACAGTCTTCCTACATTTATATACGTTCCATCTAGGAGAGCATTTCTAATAAATCTTTGCATGTCTATCTCATCGCAGCTTTAAAAGGATCCAAAACCAACCTTTTTCTTCATGGTCATGGCGTTTCTGAGGTGGATGGCCAGCTGTCTGATGTAGATGAAGGCTTGCTGGTAAGTGACCTGTGTGTCCAGGGAGTACATCTCTGTTAGAGTTCGCTGCATGAAGTTGATCATGGGCAGCGCATTGGGAGATGTGAACTTGCAGTTTTGTACGTAGGAGATGTACATTTGCTGCAAAGAGAAAGAAAAACACACCGCATGCAGAAGTGATCAAAATACAGAAGGGAACACAACTTGGCACTGGTTATACAGGCTTGATGTGGTTTTAAGTGTTTGTAATGAACAGCAAATGAAAATGAACACAAATACATAGAAGTTGAAGTCTGCCTTTGTGTCAAAGTGACATGATCTTTTTAAGAGCAGTACTATCAGTCAAATCCCTGTCCTAGTCTATTTTACATCTGGGTTTGCTGTGTACCCTACAATTGCTGTGCTACTCTGCATTTAACTCACCTTGAGAATAGGGTTAAGATATGTTTCCTGCTTGTGCCTGCAGATTTTGTTGAGGGCCAGGAAGGCGAGAACGCGACTGGTTTCCTCCCCTGTGCTCCACTGCTTCATCAGTTGCTGGATAAAAAGATGTGAGGGAAATGTAAAGATACATTAAAAGACCATATCCCAAAGAGTCACATTCCAGGCCTTTTTGAGGTGACTTATGTCCTACCTTAACCAGGTGCCGACACTGTTTGGGTAGACAAAGGTAATAAGGTACGAGCTGGTTGGCGTGCCGCAGGACAGCGCTGATGACCGAAGCCTCTGTTAGACAGGATAACAGCTACAGGTGGAGAGGGAGAGAACAGAGGTGTTGGGTGAAAACAAGAGAATAACACAGGGATGTTTACAGGTCTCAAATGAAGAAGAGGAAAAAAAAAATTGCACATGTACGGTACAGTTCTTTGTTATAAATGAACTGTTTTGCATCAAAAACAACTAATAAAACATCTCAACAGAGACACCTACAGTGAGCAGCAAAACAAACCTGAACTACTCCACTGAGATACATCTTGATGTCGATCTGATTCTTCTGCCACCGTGGACTAGACGATGGGAGCACTAACCTGAGAACAAAACAGAGGAAAAACAGAATGAGAAGTGACCAAGCTTTCCACCGCAACATTAACTATTAAAAAGAGGTGAGATCAGCAGGTGTAACATCGCCTTCATACTTCTTCTGGTCTTTATCTGGCTTTAGGTTGAGCATCTTCTGTATGGCCACATAAACATCTCTGATACAGAACAGGACCAAGGCGTTAAACACTGCAGACCAAACAGAAAAACAGATTATTTATTCATATTTACAAGGAGTGCAATATGCTGTGTTCTATCTTACTAAATATGTCACATCCTACATAACAAGGCTTGTGATTCAATAATGTGACATGTCAAACAATCCACTGTATGTTTGAAATCTGGTTTCAGAACATACGTGTCATATCAACTTTGCTGGTAACTGGATATGTGTATAAGCGTCAATGTTATCAAACAACACCATAAATGAAAAGAATTATAATTAGGATTATGGTAACTTTGTACCCTAACTGCTGCCTGGCATTTCCATCAAAACGGTACAGCCTGAATACGCTTGTCAGCACTTACAGGCAAACATGGAGTCTTACCTGAACTGTCAGCCACTTTGTATCGACACTGACCCCCTCCTTCACCCTTAGTTGTGGCTACAGCAGCCTTAAAGGCCTGGCTGACTTCTCTGAAGAGACGAGGCGTAGGTTCCTTCTTCATAGCAGCTCTCCAGGCTTCAATCATTTTGTCTGTTACTTTGATGGTTTCCATTGAATTCTTGGATTTCTTCGAGCCTGTCTGACCCTCTTCGTCATCTCCATCATCCTCACCAGAGCTGGCCTCCTACATGTGAAACATTCAAGTATGAAGATCTTTTTTGTCCAGTAGAGCTCATAATAAACATTCATACACACACAAGGCAGCTGACCTACCTCCAGTGTGGATGGCAATTTGTGGTACTTTTGCTCATCCTCATTATCAGAGCTGTCTGTGTCCTCAAAGTTTAGGAGTGTTTGATCGTTCTCTTGCAGAAACTTGTAGAACTCTGGATCTTTATTCTTCAACCTGGACAGCTGCTCCTTGTGCTCGGAGGCCTTACCTTTCTTCTTTTCATCACTACAGAGAAAAACAACCACAACAAACAAGAGATGCTGGTCTGTCCTTGAGATGATATGGTGTTGTTAGGACTATCACAACAGTGACACAATATGTGTGACTTACGTCTTGGGAGCTGCGGAGCTAAGCTCTTTCTTCTTGTTCTTTTTCTTGAGTCCATTCTGTTTGGGGGTCTCTTCTTCAGATTCATTTTCACCCGCCGAGTCAAAACCTGACAGCAGGAACTCATCCACACTGAGGTCTTCTAGTTTTCTATGGAAAAGGCAAAAGTTCCACAACTGTAATAAGCTAGCCTACATGTGGGGGAAACTTAATGTGGTGCATGGTTTACACTGTTTCCAGTGTTAACACTAACGCTTTGAAGTTTAGCCATCATTTAACTGGCTAAATATGTCCAGGTTTTATTCGAGCATAGTCCATTTTCAGCGAACATAAAACACTGATTCGAGCTAACTGCAAGAACCCCCTATACTACGCTAGCATTTACAGCATGGGTAGCTACGACACTCTGGTACACCATGTTAGCTAACTAAAACGAGGCTATCTAACCAAAGAAATTCGCCCGCTGGACTGACAATAGTTACACTTATAAAATAACACGAATGGGCTGTTAAACTCGTAATATAGAGCATTTAGTAAAGAAAATGTCCACACACCTTTTCTGTTTCCCTGCCATGCTGGATCCAAAACGTGACACCACCAAACACCAATACCCACAATGCCCCGGTGCAAAACGAAGAAATTGGTTTTATGGTTCATAGGTCGTGATCGCCGTAAGCCACTTGCGTTTACAAACGTAATAAAAGACTCCTAATTCTTTTTATGCCGCACTGCAGGCATCTTTTGGCCTTTGATAATCAGTGAAAGCACCGAATTTACTTATATCTGACAAGTAATCAAACCACACTTAAAAAAAAAGTCGGCGAGCACACCAACCTCGAATTTTCACAGTCAAAGCTGTGTGTACAAGAACAAGCAGTGTTTTGATGCTACACGTGAGGTTTAAATTAAATGATCAGCTGCACCGGTGACCCGCAGTGGAGATTTTTTTCCTTTTTGTGTTTATGTCGGTTACGTTGCACAACTACAAAGCTGGGCAAGCTTACAAACAGGAAGAAATCACTGCTGTCACATCGACACCGACGACGGCTGGTGGTGAGCACTGCTTTTAATCGGTTGGGCAGAGCTTTAGCTAACGTTTGCTAATCTAGTTAGCCCATAAATAGACAAGAAAAATCAATAAACTGTGACTTAAACAGCCATGGTTTTATTTTAATTTTAATAGAATGCTAAGTACATATTTTCCACTTACAGAGAGCCTTCAAAATGGAAAAATGGTATTAGACTCTATACGTTATTGAACACTGAGTTTATGAGTTGGTTTATGTATGTTTGATTTAGTTGTCCGGGCAAACCGAAGAGGGAGATGGTTTAGGTTCTGACCAATCATGACGCTTCTAAGCGAAAAACCCCGCCTTTCGAGGTAGTTGAGGTGTTTTCATCGAACGCACTTCCGGACTCTGACCAGACGCAAAGGGGCGCTTAAGGTCGCACGTGTCCCGTCAAATAACAAACGCACACCCTTTGTTAACTGCTTATGTTTGTGTTAGAGAAATAACTTCCTGCGTATTTCACGTGTACCTTTGCCTTCCCACGGTATCGTTTTTCAACAGCATGAGCGGCGGTGCTACCTTCACCTCCGGCAGTTGGAGCTCCACCTTAACAAACCGATGTCAGTTTTCATGCAGGTTTTTTTTGCATTGACGTCAACCGCATACAGCACAAAACAGAGGCTTTCTTCATATTTCGTATGCTTGAGTCAGAATATGGACAGATAGGCAGACACTGGTACCAATTTTAAACCAATCTGACTGCGACACCTGCTGATTTATCAGCCATCACTTCGAGGAAGACACTGTGTCCAAGGATAACCGCAACACAACCACCGGTAAAGAAAATGACACATTCATTCTCTCTGTTGCTGCTACTGCAGCTGATAGCTGCTGTTATTCAAAATAGATGGAGTGGGGGTTGGGGTTTCTTCAGATCACATAAGGAAGCTGATATACGAATAGAAAACATCCTTCTGTTCGAAAGAGATAACAGTGCAACATGTATTATGTATTCAGCAAGACTGTGCATGTTTGTCAAGGAGCCACTCCAGCTTTGTGTGGATGTCAGCCCAGGTTTTGAGCCAGAGAGAGGAGAGAAGATTTCAAGAGACAAGCCTGGGATGAACAGGACAGTTGCTTTACACTCCTAGTTTTAACTGTGGCAATTGTGTTGTCACGTCTTCCCCAACATCCTGTGTATCCGTGTCTCAATTTGCACCATTGTGCCGTGTTATTTCCTTGGGCATGAGAGCAGATTGTTTCCTCATAGAGGAACACGGTTGGTGTGTTTTTGTTGTCTATTGTGTTTTGGAAAATGGGACCCAGAGCTAGTCACCAGGCAGCTGTGGTGTCATTTGAGATGGTTCTCAGTGAGACAGAGAGTTGAAAGGGTGCCTCTGAGCAGATGACAACATTATTGTGATGCACTGATCCTCAGTGAATTGTGTATTTGACCAGAAAGACATTTGAAACTTAACTTTATCAGAATCAATAATATGTTGCTGTGTTTCAGCCTTGAGCATTTCTTAGACTTTAGACTGATCAATATTTGAAATAAATTGGAAATGAAAATAAAGCACCACTAAAGGGCAAGATTTATCCTCATCCCACTGTGAGATATACTCACTCAAATGTCAGGCTATGTGGTATGAAAGAGTAATTATATTTATTTACACAGTTAAGGATATTTAGAGTACCTTGCTTTCACTTCAAACCAGTCAGCTTCTTCTCATATGCCTATTTTTC
Source organism: Toxotes lorentzi (assembly GCA_037833715.1). NCBI lineage: Eukaryota > Metazoa > Chordata > Actinopteri > Toxotidae > Toxotes > Toxotes lorentzi. The sequence goes on along the minus strand of JBBMJY010000012.1, from coordinate 11,014,552 downwards.
TACCCTTGTAAGGTGCGACTGCATCAAATTCAGAATATTTGAGTAGAAACATTTTCTTCCTGAACTCTGTATTAGGCCAGTGATGTTTTTAATTTAGTTATAGCTGGGTTTGCCGTAGGGCATCCTAAATATTCTTCAGACAACAACTTTGTCCACGTGATGATGGTTATGCAACGTTCTCGAGTGTGTATTCTATCCTAGAACACGGTAGCTGGGAGTACAAAGGAAAAGGCTAACTCAGGCTACATCCTTCTCTCCTCCCACCCTGTCTACCCAAGGCTACAGCTGGAGTGAGGTGGAGGTGGTGGTGGTGGTGTGTGTGGGGGTGGGGGTGGGGGTTCACAGTTAATTTTGGTGCAGTTAAACTTGCTAGTCACGAGTCTCTGCAATTAAATACACCAAGACAATCCAGTGGAGAAGAAGCCAGCATTGATTTGATTCCACTTTAAGTAATAATTCCCATCTTTTGACACTTTCTATTTCTCTATTGTCATAATGAGATTTAATCAGTTTTGACACTGGATGTCAGATAATCAGGTCAGCCAACCTACTACACTTCATGTCATGGTAGTGATATTTCTGTCATGGTGGTAGGCTTCCTGTCTTAGCTGTCAAGATGGATGCCACAGCAATAACAGTGGATTGTTCGGGACACCTGTCATAGCACCGGTATTCCTGCAGATAAACTAAGCCCTTGCAAGTGAAAGATTTTTTCTGATGACAAAAGCCATTTTATATAGGTTAATGATGATGGTATTAACTGACACTAAATCGGTTTTCTGGGGGTTTCAGTTGCCCAGAGTGCGGCCCAGGCAAGAGCCAGCGACCGCCACATCAGGCACCATGATGGAGGGGGGCATGCAGCTGCTCAATCGTGATGGCCACAGCATCTCGCACAACTCAAAGCGCCACTACCACGACTCCTTCGTGTCCATGAACAGGATGCGACAGCGCGGCCTGCTGTGTGACATTGTGCTCCATGTCTCCAACAAAGAAATCAAGGCGCACAAAGTGGTGCTGGCATCCTGCAGCCCCTACTTCCACGCTATGTTTACCAGTAAGTTCAGTCCATAACGTCCAGCTTGTCTGATTTACTCCTGTAAACGTCGCCTGTTTCCACTTCATCTCTGAAATCCACGAAGCCCAGCATGTTGCATGGCTCAGACATTTTAAGCTCCTGACATCAAACTGCGCATCATTTTGCTCTGTTGCTCATAGTTTGATGACACAACAACCCATGTGTGTGCAGTGAACGCCACCTCATCCTTTCAGCATCACTGCTTCCTTCCCCCTCATCCTGTCTGGGGCACAGGTGGTCAGATGAGGTGTGTGTTTGTCTCAGATTTCCTCCCGATACTAGACAAAGAACAATATGTCTCCAGACACTTAGTTGTCTGGCTTTGAGACTCAGCTGCTGGGCTTCTTCCCGCCTGGCCCAGTCACTAATTGGCCCTTTTAGACAGAATCTGCTGATCTTTCATGATCATCTAAACAGACAAATCACAGCTCCCCTGCAGAAACTGTGTTTTGCCATTTCTTCAGACTAATAGGACATGAAAGATTCGACTGCTGATGTGAAACCGCCTGACATTGTGTTCTGCAGGAACACCCACGTTGCGAAAGAGTGTATGGATTCAGGAATCCCAAAAACCTCCACAGTTCAAACAACTGATTAAATGGACAGCAACAACTGGGCTGTGCTGATATTTGGCAGCTCCGCTGTACACATTAGGAGCTGCCATGCGTCAGTGTGATAGAACAGGGAGGCAGTTATATCAGCCATACTCTTACTGGTTTTAACTTCAAGTATAAATTTAACAACTCTCGTTCTGTTCTCATGCAGACGAGATGTCAGAAAGTCGGCAGACCCATGTGACCCTTCATGACATTGACCCGCAGGCTTTGGAGCAGCTAGTCCAGTATGCCTACACAGCCGAGATTGTTGTCGGGGAAGGAAATGTGCAGGTAAGGCAGAAGATTAGACAAAAATTGTTAAATTAGACTTTTGATTATTCATCATAAAGCGCAACAAGACACAACAGACCCACAGTGTAATTCCACCTGTAATTTCTAGACGTTGCTCCCGGCAGCGAGCCTGCTGCAGCTCAACGGGGTACGGGACGCCTGCTGTAAGTTCCTCCTCAGCCAGCTCGACCCCTCCAACTGCCTCGGCATCCGAGGCTTCGCTGACACGCACTCCTGCAGTGACCTGCTCAAGTCGGCACACAAGTATGTCCTGCAGCACTTTGTGGAGGTGTCCAAGACAGAAGAGTTCATGCTGCTTCCGCTGAAACAGGTAGGGGTGACGCTTTTTCTGTCTCTTGCTGTGTCTTCTGCAAACTTGGAAAGAAAGCAGTTTTAACTGTGGACTATCCATGGTGGGAAATAAACATTTGGTAAATCTGTCTTCTGGAAAATTGCTTCCTCTATTTGTGCGTCATACTGATGAGTTGCTCACCATGACATTTAGCAGTGTTGTATTCTGTCAACACAAGAAAACTTCTGCCTAGTAGACAAAACATTTCCTGATATGGCCCAGTCTCATTTTACTTCGGGACAGCTGGTGGCAGTCTGCTGTTACTATAATTCATTATGAATTCACGACAGACAGACAGTTTGGGGTCAACAACTTACTGCTTACGACACTTCAGTGGTTCAGCTTGATTAATCCACCTAGTTGCTTATAAATATGCCAAATGAAACAGAAAGATGAACATAAAGTAGTTTTTTCCTGCATATTCTTAATAGTATTTATACAATTGCCTGTATCCAAAGCAGTTTTTCACCACCACACAGACTCCCCTAAGGGACATGGCCATTAGAAAGCCTCTCTTCTTCCTCAGCTTGCTGCATCAATCACTGTCTCTTGTGGATTTTTCATCCCACTGTGCAGCCATGGACTGCTTTATTTGGCCCATCAACTTAGCCACACTATCTCTTATTCATCAACTGTGGTTCCTGTCCTGGAAGTGGTAATTAGGCAAAGCCAGTGACATTTTCACAGCTGCTGTAGTGTTTACTGAGCTAACAGCATTACTTACTTCTCAATAAGGGTTTTTTTTGGGGTTCCACTAATTTACTGTTATTTATTCCGCTAAGGTTTTGATGAAAATTTAGGTTAGACTTAGGCAAGCTAATGTCAGTATTAGCTATCAAGTGGAGCAGCTGGATTCCCAGACTAGTGGGATAAGCTGCTGAAATGGCCTTGAGCAAGACACATAACAGCTACTCACTGGAGCTTCTCAGCTGCCTGCACATCAGGCTCCAGCCAATTCTTAGTGCGAGTATATACTGTGTAGGGCATTCCTAAAAAAAAAAGAAAGCATTGTTTCCAGAGAAACTGCCCCGGTTAAATAAAGGTTAAAGAAACAATGAAGGTCTGTGATTGAAATACAAACTAAAGAATAGCCCCACCACCCAAAACTAACACCCCGGTTTGGGATCCGCTGTCTAATGTTAAGGGAGTTGTTAAACAGGCATATGATTTTTCAACTATACCTTTAAATCTTAAATGATGTGAGTATTCCTGAATGGTCATAAAATACTCTTTCAACTTTTCTCATTTTTAATCTTTTGTTGTTACTTACAGTTTTTGCTTTTTTTAAAAGTCGCTTCAAAATGTCATACTAAATCTAAAAGCCCAGCATCCTAGGGAGGAAACTGGATCTCCTCTTATACAAATATGAAATGACGTCTGTTTCAAACAAATGCCTGTTGAGCCCTGTCGGGTGATAATAAAATTAAAGTGGCGATGAAAAGAAGTAACAAAACACTGCCAGCATCGCTTTCCCATTATCTTCTCATCTCTCAAAGGAACAATCCTCACCACACTGAAGAGACTGTGCTCCATGAGGGTAAAACACAAAGCCTCAGTCTCTCTGTCTGAGGCTTTCAAAGCCTTGAGACTGGATCTGCAATGTGAGTGTGTGGGCGCAGTCCATTAAAACAGTATGCAAGTAAGTTAAGCAACATAAAGGCAGATTAAAAATAGTGTGTCTCTTCTGACTCTTTCCTTTGGCATGTCGCCCATTCTGTCTGCAGCTGTTCTGTGTCTGTCATAAATCTGCACCAGATCTGGATTTATGTACTCGCTGCTCTAAAGGACTCTGAGCTCACGGAGCTGTGAAATGTGCCCCACATTTCTATCGTTGTTCTGTGAAGGAAGTGGCAAGCAATGCCCGGATTTGGTAATGCTTTGGTAATGCTTCACCGATGTAGCGTTGTACATGTGGCATCGTGAAGACAACAGAGGATGGATGCTTCTTAATTACTGTGTACATAAAGACATCTCAAGCATCTTGACGTAGCTGAAACCCTTTTTCATTCACACATCCCTCATTCTTGCCGCCAGTTAATACATTCGTACACCAAGGCAATTTTCTTTACATCTCCTCCTTATATATACACACACACACACTTTCGTTTGGGTTAACATGATGCAGTATGTGTATGCAGAGGTAAGCGGGACTGCAGGGTGGGGCAGCAGCAGTGGCAATATTTCTCTGTATGACTGTGGATTAGCGGAGGCCTTTCCTGGGAGGCTGTTAACGGTTGCCCTGATCTGGCCAGGCAAGACAGCAGCAGCAGCAGCAGCAGCAGCAGCAGCAGAAGCAGCAGCAGAAGCAGAAGCTGGCTGCTCTGGCCGCTCTGGCCCCACCCAGCTGTGCCAGCTTAGGGTTGATCTGGGAACAGTGCCAGCCAGCCACTCTGCAGCACTCGTTGTGCCACAGACACACTCACATCATGGTAACTTAAATATAATCACAGTACCACATACATATAGAGGCCATAATATGACACAAAAGTATTTATGTGCCTAAAATTATTTTATTGCTTTCTATAACTTTATTTTTCATTGATTCATTGGGTTAGATGAGTGCCATTTTAAAACAATGCAGACAAAACAGAGCGCCATCTATCCCATTAAATATTAGTCTGGAAAAAGTGTAGACGAGGGAGAGAGAGGAGAGACAACAGCTCAGCAGACAAAATCAGGTACAACATGCAGGAACTAACGCTGTCTGTGGCGAATGCAACTTACTTCCTGTATGGTAACACATTATATCAGGAAACTTGCACTGTCACCGTTTGTTTTGTTTGTTTGTTTTTTCTGTTATCAGATGGCCGAAGATGAATTAAAGGCCCTGTGAATTTAAATCTGAGAAAGTTGTTCTTGTAAATCATTATATAGACTGTCTCCATCTGCTTTGTCCTCTCCATCCAGGTCCTTGACTTGATCTCCAGTGACAATCTCAACGTGCCGTCTGAAGAGGAAGTGTACCGGGCTGTGTTGAGCTGGGTGAAACATGATATAGATGGACGCAGGCAACATGTACCTTGGGTAAGACTTGCCCCATTTCACTGTACATTCTCAGCACTGATTTTTATTTAGTTTTTTTGAGTTTGAGTGACTATAATATACATAAAAGCTCGATTCCCCATTCTGATCCTAACTCACTGCTCACTATCCTCTGTCCCCTGTCAGCTGATGAAGTGTGTACGGCTGCCACTGCTGAGGCGAGACTTTCTGATGAGCAATGTGGATACAGAGCTGCTGGTGCGTCATCACTCGGAGTGCAAGGACCTGCTGATCGAGGCTCTGAAGTACCACCTGATGCCTGAGCAGAGGGGTGTCCTCAGCAACAGCCGAACGCGCCCACGACGCTGTGAGGGCGCCAGCCCTGTGCTCTTCGCCGTTGGTCAGTGTGCCCTTGAAGGTACCCATTAGGGTACACTTAAGCCACACACCTCATGTCACTTATAAACTGTACAGGCATCAGTGTTGTTTACAGATGGCAGATAAAAAATAGTACATATTGTTAGGGAGTTTTGTTGTATTGTCACATAGTTGAAATGTTTGCATTGTAGTAAGGTGAAACAAATCGTGGGCCACAGCCAAAATCACCCCACAAATTGGAACAACTCCTCTGAAATGATGGCACACATTGGCCAAAATCGCTATGCTTAGAATATTATTTTCATGTTTACCTTTCTTCTTGACGTTAAAGCATTTTTTTCACCACGTTGTGTGTCCCAGGGGGTGGCAGCCTGTTTGCCATCCATGGAGACTGTGAGGCGTACGACACCAGGACAGACCGCTGGCACATGGTGGCATCCATGTCCACTCGGCGGGCACGCGTGGGCGTGGCAGCCATTGGCAACAGACTCTATGCTGTCGGAGGGTGAGTGACGGAAACCATGTTATTGACCTTTGACCCAAAACTAGTCAACACGCCATCTCATCTCTTACTCAAACATTATCAAATCATCAAAAAGCCTTTTCTGATTCACTTACATCCACAACTCCTCAGGTATGATGGCACCTCAGACCTTGCAACCGTGGAGTCCTACGACCCCATCACTAACTCCTGGCAACCTGAGGTTTCCATGGGAACACGGCGGAGCTGTTTGGGTGTCGCTGTCCTGCATGGCCTGTTGTACGCTGCTGGAGGTTATGATGGAGCTTCCTGTCTCAACAGGTACACACAGACTGACATTTTTGTGATGTCTGCTGAACACCTTCTTACTGTTACGTCTTGGTTTAGGACAGCGTTACAGCCTGTTGTATATTTAATACAAGTGTTTTTCTCCTCTAACAGTGCAGAGCGTTATGACCCTTTGACCAGTACATGGACCTCAATTGCTGCCATGAGCACCCGTAGAAGATACGTCCGAGTAGCAACTCTGGGTAGGAACTAATACTCTGAACATACTGTTCTACTGCGTGTTTATGATTCACTGTCTACATTTTAATATCTGAACTCGAGGGAGTTGCCACTGCGGTATTCCACTGCTAATATTTACATTGTGAGTGTTTACTCCCTTTCCCCCTCCAGATGGCAGCTTGTATGCAGTGGGAGGTTATGACAGCTCCTCACATCTCGCAACAGTGGAGAAATATGACCCCCAGGTAAATTGTATGCTGTTAAATATATCATCAAAGTAAGTTGCCTGTTGCCAGGTTTATATCAGCTTAATGTGAAAGGCAAAAAAAACATACAATGTTATGGATGAATCTACGAACATGTGACCGATGCGCAGTGTCTTGATTTGATAAACAGAGCAACACGTGGACAGCCATCGCCAACATGCTGAGTCGGCGCAGCAGCGCCGGGGTGGCCGTGCTGGACGGCATGCTGTACGTCGCAGGAGGCAATGACGGCACCAGCTGCCTGAACTCAGTGGAGCGGTTCAACCCCAAGACTAACACCTGGGAGGGAGTGGCCCCCATGAACATACGCAGGTTGGTCTGGAGCCAAAATTCATTTTAATACAAACAGAACAGGCGAGTTTCAGTTGTAATGAACAACATTTATGTATTTTAAAGCCGTTAAAAGCATAAGAAACCAAGTGAAATTAACTCTGCCTACTGTGAACAATGCAGCAAATACAAAATTTGTAACTGCTACAACTCATTTTAAATATGGGAGGGTAAAACTGCACAAGAGATATGAGCTCTGCAGAGATAAATGTATGGCCTGGAAGACTGGCCCCCACCACAGCGGGTGAGAAAGAGGCTGGCAACCAAATATATTCCTCCTTGTTATATTACAAAGGTAGAGATGCCATTTACTAAGTTTAACAACTTAAGAAACTGAGCAGGCCCCATTTCAGTCCCATCAGCCCCATTTATGTCAAAGTTACAGTTACATTACTCATTTCCTTTGCTTTACTTTTTGCCAGTAAAAAGACTTAGAAAAAAGGAAAAAAATATGCTTTTTTGGTTGTTTTTTTTTTTGGCATTTGTTTATGTGACCTTGTATAGTTGGACAGAGGAAAAAATGCCAGCAGAGATCACATATGACAAAGGACCTGGGATGGATTTAATTAAATGAGACAAACCTTAGCCAACTGAGTGATCAGGCCAACCCGGTTATACTGTTCCAAGTGCACAGATTCAGCTCATAGTAATGATACACTCAGATGCACTGGCCATGCACTCAACAGTTTTGTCTGCCAGCGTGTCCAGCTTTTCATCCCTCTTTTGTCCTTCATAACAAACATTTGGCACCTTTATGAGGAAAGGTGCATGTTTCCAAACCCTATTATCCTTAGCTAGAGGATAAAATCTCCTTTTGAAATTGCACTGAAGTGCTGTCTGTATGGAGCTTGTGGAAGGGAAACCCCTGCTGGTATTATTTTGGAAAATTTTTGCCCTTCAAGGCTTGGGATTTGGGGCATTTGCATGTCCATTTTATAGCATAATCATCAAAGGACCTATTTTCCACAAGTTATCTCTCTCTCTTTTTTCTTTTTTTTTTTACAACATGAAACCTGTCCCATGGGTGATTATCAAAGCAGGCCTGCATTCACACCCTCACAGCCTTGTATTGATACGAGATCAGCACCAGGGAGGGAGATTTAGAGATGTAGCAGTCTGTGATTTGTGGACACACATCGGCAGTTTCACTTATTCCCCTGGCCCCAGACGTACACAAAACTCAGGCACACACTTAAACACACGATGGCCCCTTTTAAACAGAGATCATGATGTATTGCCCTTAAGAAGATCCCTAATTGTGCCAGATTTGCTTGTTTACTCTGAACCAAACAAAATCGGTACAATGCGGCCCCAGTGTGTGATTTTTAGATGATATCTTAGTCTGTCCCGCCATGTTGACTCTCCCTTTTGCCCAGACATTGATCCGGCTCTATGACAACCATCGCCACGGGCTTAATGCTAGATGACAACAATCCCCTCCCATTCTACACTACTCACAAAAATTAAAGGAACACTTTTTTTATTGGGCCTGGCATGAAATCAGTTAAACCTGTCTGATAATTTTCCGGTTGGTTAAGCAGCTGAGGGCATCGTTAATCACTTTCAGCTGTATTGGTGTTCATGGAATTAACAACAGGTGCACC